>CM021731.1:193497244-193554214 GCA_011075105.1 Heteronetta atricapilla
AGCGTATGCCAGTCCAAGCCAAGAGCAGCCAGTTTCTTGAGGAGAATGCTGTGGGAAGCGGTGTCAAAACCCTTGCTGAAGTCAAGGTAGACCACATCCACAGCCTTTCCCTCATCCACCCAGCGCATCACTTTGTCATGGCGTCACATTTGCTAGCCGACAGCCAACTGGGACCTCCCCTGATTGCCAGGACTGTTGATAAATGATGGTAAGTGGCTTGGCCAGCTCCTCTGCCAGTTCTCTCAGTACCCTTGGGTGGATCCCATCCGCCCCCATCGACTGTGCACATCCAAGTGCCGTACCAGGTCACCAACCATTTCTTCATGAATAGTGAGGGCTACATCTCTCTCCCCATCCCCTTCCACCAGTTCAGGGTACTGGGTATCCAGAGAACAACCGGTATTGCCGCTAAAGACTGAGGCGAAGAAGGCATTAAGCACCTCCACCTTTTCCTCATCTCTTGTAACTAAGTTTCCCCCCACATCCAGTAAAGGATGGAGATTCTCGTTAGAACTCCTTTTTGTGTTGATGTATTTATAAAAACTTTTTTTGTTATCTTTAACGGCAGTAGCCAGATTGAGCTCCAGATGAGCTTTGGCTTTTCTAATTTTTCACTGCACAGCCTCGCGATATCCTTATAGTCCTCTCTAGTGGCCTGCCCACTTTTCCAAAGATTATAAACCCTCTTTTTTCTCCTAAGCTCAAGCCACAATTCTCTGTTCAGCCAGGCTGGTCTTCTTCCCCGCCAGCTCGTCTTTGGGCACGTGGGGCCAGACTGTTCCTGCGCCATTAAGATTTCCCTGTTGAAGAGCACCCAGCCTTCCTGGACTCCTCTGCCCTTCAGAACTGCCTCCCAAGGGACTCTACCAACCAGAGTCCTCAGCAGCACAAAGTCAGCCCTCCGAAAGTCCAATACAGTGGTTTTACTGGTCCCTTCCTGGCCTCGCTAAGAATAGAGAACTCCACCATTTCATGGTCACTCTGCCCAAGACAGCTCCCGACAATCACATCCTCCACCAGTCCTTCTCTGTTTGTGAAGAGAAGGTCTAGCGGGGTGCCACCCCTGGTAGGTTCACTAATCAGCTGTGTCAGGAAGCTATCTTCCACACTCTCCAGAAACCTCCTAGACTGCTTTCTCTGGGCTGTGTTGTGCTTCCAGGATATGTCAGGGAAGCTGAAGTCCCCCACGAGAACCAGCGCTGACGATTTCGCAATTTCTGTCAGCTGCCTGTAGAACTCCTCATCCGTCTCCTCGTCCTGGTTCGGCAGTCTGTAACAGACCCCGACCAGGACGCTAGCCTTGTTGGCCCCGCCAATCCTAACAAAAAGGGACTCGACCTTGTCATTCCCAGCCTTGAGTTTTACAACATCGAAAGACTCTCTAATATAGAGAGCCACACCACCACCCCTTCTATGCTGCCTGTCCCTTCTGAAGAGTTTATAGCCAGTCATTGCAGCACTCCAGTCATGAGAGTGGTCCCACCACGTCTCCGTGATGGCAACCAAGTCGTAGCCTGCCTGCTGCACGATGGCTTCCAGCTCCTCCTGTTTGTTACCCATGGTGCGTGCATTGGTGTAGATGCACTTCAGCTGGGCCATTGCCTTATCCCCCGGCCTTGCTATTGTTCCCCCTGGCACAGCTTCAACAATCCTTGCTTCAGCCCCATCCCTCTTCTTACCTAGTTATTCTGTGATTCTATGCAACTTACAGAGTTACTTCAAGTTGAAATGTGTTTTTACATCCCTGAGGTATAGAGAGAGTAATTCATCATGTACAGCTCTCTTATTTTTAAAGACAGAACTTCACATTGCCACCCTCCTGGATTTTGCATCTGTGAATAAGGTCAGCTGAAACTAGAATATTAGCAAAATACATTTAAAAGGAAGTGTCCTGATGGATTTAAAATATATATATAGATTAAATTTATATTTATTATAAAGTTGTGATTAAGTAAGCATCCTATGCCTGTTTTTATAGTAGATATTTTTTTTTTTAATTTAATTAATGAAACAATTATAAATAATGCTTAAGATAGGACTTTTAGAATATACATGTATATTATAATACTTTTACATATATACATTAATACTTTACTAATAAGCCTAATGAAGGCTGAACTGGGATTTCAGTCCCAATGGAAATATATATCACGTTGTCCTTTTTGTAATACCAGATAAAGAGTAACAGCCTTAGTTAGACAAAAGAAAATAGAAATGCAGTATTGCAACTTGACCCCAAAACAGAACTTAATATTGCTTTACTATTAATGAAAGCAAATAGCATTATGAATACCTTTGCTTAGATATTCCTAGAAACTCCCAGTAAGGTTTTGTTATGGTTTAACCCTGGTAGGTAGCTAAAGCCCCACACAGCTGCTTGCTTATTCCCCCTCACTGAGATGGGAAAAATAATTGGAAAGGGAAAAGTGAAAAAAGTCATGGGCTGAGATAAAAATACTTCAACAAGAAAAGCAAAAGCTGTGTGTGCAAGTAAACCAAAACAAGAAATTCATTTACTACTTCCCGTTGGCCAGCAAATGTTCAGATATTTCTAGGAAAGGAGGGCTCATCACGTGTAATGGTTTCTTGGGAAGACAAATGTCATCACTCTGAATGTCCTCCCCTTTCTCCTTTATGCCCAGCTTTTACTGCTAAGCATGATATCACATGGTATGGAGTATTTCTTTGGTCAGTCTGGGTCAGCTCCTGGCTGTGACACCTCCCAGCTTGCTGTGCACCACCAGCCTCCTTGCTGGCAGAGCAGCATGAGAAGCTGAACAGTCAGTCCTTGGCTCTGTATAAGCGCTGCTCAGCAACAGCTAAACCTTGTGTGTTATCAACACTGATTTGATCAAAAATCCAAAGCATAACATCCTATGAGGTACTATGAAGAAAATTAATTCTATCCCACCCAAACCAGTACAATACTGTATATAAAAAATAGCAAAATACCTTTTACTCATCTTAGGCCATAGCTTGTTTTATTTTCTGATATTATTCTTTGCAACACACGAATGATGGATGCCTTCTGCTGTAATACTGCTAAAAGATCATCAGATCATCAAGCTTCACAGTCTTCTTGAGGAGCCCAGTCAACCAGAAGCTGCTAGTCTTTTTTATTTTATTTATTTATTTTTATGCAGTTAAAATGATAAGCCTGTATTATATACCGTGCTTTATACTTTTACAGTTTTTCTGGGGATTAAGTTATTTTCACCTGGAGTTTATGGACAGATCTCAGAACAAGTGCCCAAATTACTGTTTAAATCTCTTACTACCATATTGGTTTTATTCACTTTATAAATACTGATCTCCAAATTATTACTCTTCTTGAAAATAGTGGTTTTGTTTTGTTTTGTTTTGTTTTCTGCTCTCTGCTCTGAAATGATTTCCTTTTCATCTCTGATTTCCCTGAAAATGCACAGGATTCCCCTTTCTAATTACCTGGAGGGTGGGAAAAAAAGGATTATCTGTTACAACAGTCAACTGCATGTTTCCCAGGGAAACACACGATTGTATATTTGACAGGTGCTAAGTTTATCTTTCCATATTTATAACACAATGATTGGTGTGGAATATTGTGTTCACAGAAATTGATTCACAGTTTATACTTCTGCTACAGAATGCAGCAGTCATTCTAGGAAAGTGTCGTTGTTAAAGAAAGTGTTTAAGAGTCAGATTAACATTAAATTATAACTTTTCCTCTTTAAGCTGTTGAAGGAAAAGTTAAAATGTCTCTTTATAGCCTATAAATAAATATGTCGGGAAAAAAAGACTCCTGTCTCTTTGGTAGTGTCATTAATCTGTAAATTGGAAGCATAACAGAATTCCACAGCTGGAAGCTTGGTTCAGACAAATCCTGACTTTAAATGAGGTATCCATTTAAACAGTACAGATGATTAGTCATTGAAACACCTAGGGATGAGGGAGCTTGCTGTCATTTGTAATCTTCAGATCAATATTGGATATCTTTCTAAATCATCAGCTCAAGTTTAGTTGAAAACTCTGCAAGAAATCCTGCAGAAAACTCTGCAAGAAAACTCTGCAATGGTCATGCCATATTGTATGTTCCCTTTCCCCTTAATTTTGTTAAAGAATGCAATCGAAGCTAAATATGTGCTTAAGTATCTTCTAAGATATAGGAGTGAAGCTTAAATGTCTGAGTGGTTCTTCTGGATGAAGGTTTGTTTTGGTATGGAAAAATAATTGTCTTGATGCTGTTGTACAATCGTCAACCTTTTGAATCATATATTCATGCTGACTATACTGTTGCCAGTACTCTAATGAGTTTTCTCTTTGACTTTATTAACTGTGCTGTTTTAATTCTCAGATGTAGGGCCTGTAGCTGTAACTAGAAACTTTATTACAAAAGAACCAAGTTCAGACATGATTTCAATTAAGCTTAACAGTACAGGCTTTCTGTTTTTATAAAATTGTTTACTCCATTCAATATTTTATCTTTTTTTTTTTTTTAATTATGTGTTGAACACAATATGTATTGAACACATTTATAGAGACCCATCAGACAGCTAGAAACTAACACTGGTTATTTGCCATTAAATTATTTTATTTCTCAGTACTCTGTATGGTTGATTTATCTCAGAGCAACTGTTTTGTTTGTCTTCTCCTTTTAACACAGCATTTCACTGTGGATCACACAGTGTAGTGTCTCCACATTAGAATTGTCTGTTATTCTTTGAAAATTGTTAACAGCATCCACAAAATTTGGGTGTTCTTTTCCTTTGTGCCAATGACACCCATTTCAAAGTCAGTAATATTTGGTCTTCATATATTACAAGCACTGACTTGTTCTATAAGGCAGGTCTGGAAGGGAAGAATACAGTTACTCTGCAATGGACATATGATGAAATGGTATGGTGTGAGAGGAAAGAAGTAACTGAAGATATGAAAAAATAGTTATAGAATGGAGAGAAACAGAATCTGTGAAGAAAGAAAAGATACAAGACACTGACAGTAAACCTAGATAGTAAATGAGACATTTGGAAATGTAAAACACCTACCAATGCCATGTCATTTAATTCCTCTGCTTGTAATGTGATATTTTTTTCGAATATATACCTAAATATTCTCTCTAATATAATTTCAAATATAAAATTATGTTGCCATATATTGAATTATGCTGCAATATGTTGAATATATTTGTATGTTATGCCCTAAACATAAGAGCAATTTTTGCCATTTAATGCCCTGCATGATATTTGTAAATCATTTCATAATAGGATTCATAACAGGAGTGTTTCTTGTTTGCAGTCATCCTGTAGTAATTCTTCACACAGCATATCTATCTCTGTGTCAATGTGAAGCCAAAGGCAAAAAAAAATAATAATAAAAAAAATGTACCCGTGAAAGTTGCACTGAACTTGTATGGTCCAGTAAGTTAAATGATACTACGTTTTGAACTGAGATTTGCTTTTGTGTCTGCCTGTCCCCCCTTTGTGAAATGAAGTAATAGTATTGTCTGAGCTCATAAATTGAGCATTGATACATGACAGACTGTTAGATGTTCAGATTTAATGATAATGAGAGCAGATAAATGGGTAGGGCATGTGCACTGGTTCAGAGTCAGAGGATGTACAGTATGTTGGTGACTTTAATGGAATGTGCCTGAGTGCCTGGTTGCCTCTGGACATCAGGGCTGAACCCATCATAGTGACAGCTTGATGACAGAATTCAGGCACTGAAATACTCCAAGGAAGAAACAAGCTGCTTTGAATGATCTCTGTAGATAGTCAGCCCTGGCTTTTTTGTTTGTTTTCTGCATTTACAGTAAAAATTACTAAATATCTTAAAATTATGAATCTGAGAGCTTAAAAATATTAAAACTTTTATATCTGTTTTATATTAGCTAATTGCAGACTTGAATTATGCATTCATTAACACAATTTTTTTACAATAATGGAATCATAGAATATCAACAATTTGAAGGGACTCACATGGATCATTGAGTCCAACTCTTGGCTCCACAAAGGACTACCTAAAAATTAAATTATATGTCTGAGAGTGTTGTTTAAATGTTTAATGCACTTCCAGCAGGCTTGGTGCCGTGACCACTGACCTGAGGAGCCTGTCCCAGAGCCTGACCATCCTCTCGGTGCAGAACCTTTCCCTAACACCCATGCTGACCCTCCCCTGTCCCAGCTCCATGCTGTTCCCTTGGGTCCTGTCACTGTCCCCAGAGAGCAGAGCTCAGCGCCTGCTCCTCTGCACCCCTTGTGAGGGAGCTGCAGGCTGCCATGAGGCCTTCCCTCAGCCTGCTCTCCTCTGGGCTGAACAAAACAAGGGACCTCAGCTGCTCCTCATACGTCTTGCCCTCTAGACCCTTCACCATCTTTGGAGTCCTCCTTTGCACACTTGTAGTGGGTTTACGTGGCACGGTTTTGGTAGCAGGGGGCCATAGGGGTGGGTTCTGTGAGAAGGATCTAGAAGCTACCCCATGTTTGGTAAGGATCCCAATGCTGACCAGAGCTGAGCCAATAAGTGATGTTGTTTTGTGCCTCTGTGAGAGCATATTTAAGACGGGAAAAAAATGCTGTGCCACACAGCAGCTGGGAGAGTGAGAGGAGTGAGAAACAGCCTTGTAGGTGCCGAGGTCAGTGAAGAGGGAGGGGGAGAGGTGCTCCAGGTGCTGGAGCAGAAGTCCCCTGCAGCCTGTGGTGAGGACCATGGTGAAGCAGGCTGTCCCCCTGCAGCCCATGGAGTACCATGGTGGAGCGGGTGGACCTGCACCGATAGAGAGTGCGGCCTGTGGAAGACCCCTGCCAGAGCAGATTCCAGGCTGGACCTGTAGGCCGTGGACAGGAGACCACACAGGAGCAGGTGACCTGGCAGGAGCTGCTGCCCGTGGGGGATCCAGATTGGAGTAGTTTGCTCCTGAGGGATGGACCCCGTGGTATGGACCCATATCTGGAGCAGTTCTTGGAAGAGCTGCTGCCTGTGAGAATCCCATGCCGGATCAGTTCACCAAGGACTGCATCCCGTGGGAGGGACCACACAGCACAGGGGACAAGAGTGACCAAGAAGGAGCAGCGGAGAAGAAGCGCTATAGACTGACCATAACCCCCATTCCCCTGTTCCCCTGTGCCCCTCCAGGGGACGATGTGGAAGAGGGTGGATTGGCGCGGGGGTAGAGGGGGGTCTGGAGAGGAAGGGAGTGGAGAGAGGTGCTTTTGGGTTTCTTTCCTTTGTTTCTCACTTCTCTAGCTTGTTAGTAATAAGCAGTAAGTCTTACTATCTCCCTATGCTGAGTCTGCTTTGCCCATCATGATAATTACTGCGCGATCTCCTCGTCCTTATCTCAACCCTTGAGACTTTTTCATCGTATTTTCTCCCCGTTCCTCTGTGAGGAGAGGGAGTGAGAGAACGTTTGTGGTGGAGCTCGGCTGCACATCCGAGTAAAACCACCACAACACTCTCCAACAGTTTTATGTCCTTATACTGTGGCAACCAAAACTACACACAGTGCTTGAGGTGAGACCACACCAGCACAGAGTAGAGCAGGACAGGACAATCCCTTCCCTCATCCAGCTAGCAATGCTGTGCCTGATGCACCCCAGGGTATGGTTGGCCCTTTTGGCTGCCAGGGCACACTGCTGGCTCGTGTTCAACTTGTTGTACATCAGAAGCCTGAGATCCCTTTCCAGGGGGCTGCTCTCACCTTCTTGTTCCCCAGCATGTATATATATCCGAGGTTGCCCCTTCTCAGGTGCAGATTATGGCACTTGCTCTTGCTGAACTTGATGAGGCTGGTGATTGACCAGCCCTCTGATTTGTTAAGATCTCCCTGTAAGGCCTCTCCACCCTTGAGGGAGTAATTAGCATCTCCAAGTTTAGTATTATCTGCAACCTACAAGCTTACAAACATCTGAATTCTGATGCTTGAGGTATGTTCTCTTTATCATTATATTCATAAAGTTACATTCCTCCTGTTGAAAGTCATAGTTTTATTGCTAAGCAATGTGAAAATTTCAATTTGAAGGATGTTTTAGAAGACAAATTTGCACAAAGATTTTGCTTATAAAGTGATTTGATGCAACAGTATTTGAAAGTTCTTTAGAGAAAAAAATGCCAGTGCTTTGATCACACTGATGATTTAATGTTTGCTGTCTCCTGTTCTGCTTTTCTAATGCTAAAACTGATGAGAAAATAAATGTAGTTTAGCTTAACTCATAAAAAACAATTCTATTTTAAGAGTATTTGCGGATTGCTACCCTCAGCATCACTGTACAAAGCACAGAAGAAAAAGTCTTTCCATTGACATAAAAAAGAATTTCTCTTAGCTGAAATGTATGTAGCTTGAGTAGTCCTAGATAACAATCAGAGACTGTAACATTATGTATTATTCTGTAAATTTGTTGAAAGATTAATAAAAAAATATTCTCAAGTCACTTAAAAGTATTTGAGAATCTGAAAGGATGTTATACTTGATTTACTGATGAAGAGTGAAAAGCATTCCTTGAAACTGGAAATACTCAAATTCAGTGTTAGTAATTCACCACTCATATATGACCTAAGGAACAAGCCTAATTTTAAGGGAGTGAACCATGGCATGGCCCATTTATTTCAACTGTAGTAACTCTTAAACTAAGGGCAAAGATCTACTAACATGTATTAGCTTTTGTTAGGAGGCTACGCTGCACATTACTGATGCTCTGATTTTATCTGAATGTTAAACACCAGATCTTAACCTCCTTTTCACCTTTAACTTCTTCTTTTGTTATTTAACCACAAATCATTCATTTGTTTCCTTGGAGAGGAAATCCTATTATCTTTCATGTGAAGGATAATTTTAACAAATGCTTAGTGAAGTCTGAAATGAAGGTATTGTTTTTGGAGGAAAAATCACGGAGTGAGGTTCATACCACTAAGCTCAACACAAGCATTTAAACATCTCAAGTTTAAACATCTGCAACTGAATTAGTTATCTTTATATTGAAGAGAAAGAAAAAAGCACCTTTAAAATTAGGTCTTTGAAGATGCTAATATTGTTTGATAGTGTTTGTAATTTTTTTAAAAAAGGAATATTCTTCAGTTGTTTGCTATCTTATTAAGTATTGTGGTGTTTTAGGTTAAATAACATCTCTTCCCTTAAATATTATTCTAGCTGTCAGTTATGCATTTGCTACTTTTCCTGAGTGATGTGGGAATTGAGAGCTTAGGAGGGAAGAGTAGGAAAATGAATGTTCATTATGTTTTTGGAATAAAGAGTAAGAAGGCATGGTGTCTGGGCTGAAGCCCATGCAGAGCTCATACAAAGCAGAGCAAAAGCATGAAGATGAAGGAGTGTCAGAGCACGACTGTTATGGACTGGCCATCACCCTCTACCCCATCACCCCTGTGCTGCTAGAAGTTGGGGGGTTCAGGATTTGGGAAGGGGTGAAGTTGAAACTGGGAAAAAGAGGGGGGAAAGAAAGTGCACTTTTAATTTCGTCCCTGTTTCTCACTACCCAAATCTATTTCAGTTGGTAATAAATTATAATATTTTTCCCCAAGTTACATGTTTTGCCTGTGATGGTAAGTGATAAGAAATCTCCTTGTCTTTATCTTGACCCATAAGCTTTTTCATCCTGTTTCTTTCCCCTGTCCTTTGAAGGTGGGGAGTGAGAAGCTGGGTAGACATTAATCTCTTAGCCAAGAATGACTCACCACAAAGAAGATAAGGCTCTCTTTTTCAATATGATAGTTAAAGGAAGTAAAAGGAAGCTATCTGTCTGATGTGTCAGTTAAGGTTCATATTATATTCCGGAAGTAGGAGACGTAGAATCTGAGTTAAGGTTTTAGTGTGTTCAAAATTCTTCAAGCTGAAAGAATTATATTGATTGTGACAAAACAGAAAATTACTTCTATTGTGGTGTCAAAAGATGAGATACTGAGTAGGAAGTTGTTGGTAACAAGGAAGGAAGAGAAGATACAACCATGAAAATCATAAAGTATAAAACTACCTGAATTTAACAAAAAACAAAAGCAAACAAACAAAACCAAACCAACCAACCAACCAAAAAAAATGATTCTGACAAATATTATGTCATGCTGTAAATAAGCTGTTTGCATTAAAAAAAAAAAAAAAAAAAAAACTGCACAAATTTACTTATATCATGGAATATGTCACAGCATGAGCTGCAATTATGACTAGTCTTGGCTGACCTCTAAACTATAGATAGTAGCTTATTTTTGTCAGTCTATCACAAAAGGTTCATTTCAAATTGTTTCCTCATCCTTCACAATGTCTTTTTCTTCCATCGATTTGAGATCAGTTTGGAACTTGGTCTGCAGATTCCTACAATGCCAAATCTATGGCAAAAAACATTTTAATTATCTCTTCCTAATCAGTGAACTGGCAGGAGGTTGTTCAGCTTGTCTTCTCATTTCTGTTAGTCATCTATCTTCACTTTTGAAAAGGACTAGTGTATGTCTCGTGAGACACCTAGTCTCAAATCAGTCAATATGCTGCATCATTGCTTTCTTAAATCTACCATACACTCTGTACCTTTCAGCCAGATTGATAGGGCATGAGCATGGTAGTTTTGGACTTTGGCTGTTCTTGAGGGCTATAAATAAAGGAAACAGTAGCCTATTGTGTTCAACTGTTGTGTGTGTAAAATACAAAGAAGCAGAGAAAGAAAAGTGTCTACAATGCAAATATATGTGCATATATTTACATGTGTGGGTGGAAAGCTGGCTATGCAGTGACTTCATTTTTGAGAACTAGATATTTACCTAGTGGGCTGCAGCAGACTAAATTGTCTGCTGCAGACAATCTGCTGATCAGAACTTGAAAACAAGTATTTACTCTTTGTCCTAACATGAAATTTTTAGGTGATATTAGTAAGTCACTTCAGAACCAAATTTTTGTGTGTAGATAGATAAATAAAAGGCTGATTTTGTGATGGGTTTGTTTCTCCTGAATTCATTGGGATATCTGGTAATACAAATGAAAATAAAGTACTTAAATGATGTCTAAGTATCATTTTAGGGACCTAAGCAGAATATAAATGTCAGTTTTAAATTATTAGCTTTATAACTCAGTCCTTTCCCTTTGCTGAAAAAATGACATAATGTTAATACCTATAATGCAAAGTGAACTTGAAGTTTCTTTTCAGTAATACTTCTAAACTTCTTTAAATCATATAGGATCATAGGCTGTTGATCAAAATGGAGTAACACTGGAAAAGACCTGAACAGCTTTAGTGTTCTGCAGCATAGCTGGCTATCATTCTAAGAGCAATTTTGGCTTTTGTAATATTGGGATATTAATCAGTTTACCTGCTTTAAAACTCATAAGAGGACAGTGAACAGTGAAATGATCCAAAGTATGTAATATATCCACAGGATAAATATGATCATGTATAGAACTGTTCCAATCATTTAAGTGGAACCATAATATGCATCCAATTGACTTTCCAATGAAAAGCATATTTTAGATTTTATTAAAACAAAATATCTGCTGCAATTCTTCAGGCCAAATGGCAATGTTATTTTAGTAAGCTGCTGTCTGGTAACTTGCTTGGTTGACTTAAAAGACCACTTGGTTTTTAACGACATTCTTACTTTACTTTCTTATTCATAGCTGATTTCCCATAAGCAATTAAACAATTATTTTGCTACTGATGTGTAGTATCCCTTCTGTGCTATGGTAATTAACTAGTCTTCCTCTTTCTTAGTGGCTGGGCCTGGATGTCTCATGCAGCCCAACAGAGTAAGGAACTATAGATAGATTTGACTGTGAAAATATGGTCTAGGATCTTTCCCTAGGATCATCAAGGTTTCAGACTGTCATGTTTACAACTCAGTTTGTTTTCATTTGTTTCTACACAGTTGCCACTGAAGTATGGCAAGTTAAGTATTCTAGTAACCAACAAGATAACGTGATCAACAGTACTTAAGTACCATTTAAAATAGTCTCTGTTATTTGCCTTCTTGCTCAACGGCACCTCTTTGTTCTGCAGCCTGTTCTGTAGGTCCCCTATTCATTAGGGGTTGCACATCTCAGACTTACCTTGAAATTAATTGCAAGTCAGAGCTTTTTTAGCTCCTGACTAATATGATTTTCTGCAGCAGACTAAGAGGACAGGAATTCCTCCTCGCAGGTCAAAACAATGTGTCATTTCTAATCCTTTCATGCTGATCCATGCCATTCTCTGTTCTCAAGAGGATAGGAGTTCTACTAAAGTATCTGTAGTTCCCAAACTAAGCAGTTCTTTGTTACTGTGATACACCTGTAAAAAATACAAAGCAGTAATTCTTAAACATACACTGAAAACAAAAAAGAGAAAAATCGATTGCTTTGATGCAAAAATGGAAAAATTTATTTAGACATAGACATAGTTCTTTATAAACTCACAACTCTTGGCTGTATGAACATTGTGACAACTGTGTCTCAGCAACCATTTGAACATTTATTCAAGGCAGTAATGCAGTTACTGATAATTGATCGTGAACAGATATAGTTGTAATGATTTATGAGTGATGTTATCACTCCAGTTTTCCAACTTGTTTTTCCACATGAGGAAAATCTCTTCAGAGCAGGGCAGCAAACTGGATGGATTCTTCTCTTCCAGTTCACAGTCTTAGTACCTCAATAAAAACCATCTTCATCTGCTGAAGTCTGCTAGTGTTTGTCCGCCAGATTGCAAAATCCTTGCCTTAAATGCTGTGAGAAAATCAACATCTGTTTGACTTTGTGGAAAAGTAAAAGTGGTAAGTGACCACGAGCCATTAAGGCCTAATTCATCTGTGAAGCACCTATGCAGGATTTGTGGCAGAAAGCCATCTCATGCACTGGCTTCAGTGGAGATGTAGCAGATATAAATTTGGTACTCCAGGAGCAGTTTTGTATTTAGGATGTCTAAATACAAGCATTTTTTTGTATGAGTACTTGAAGTCTACTAAGCACAGTAATTGAGCCACCCCAATTTGGCAATTAGGCTTGCAGTGAAACAATTATTTTAAGCATAGTGAAAAAAATAAATGATATCAGATTTCATGCAATAATTTAGCTATTCTTATGATTAACTTTAAAAAACCTTGCAAATAATGAGCTACTACATCTTCTTATTTCTGGGAGATAAAATCAAGATAAATGAATCAGTTATCTTTTGCTAATCTTCAATAACTCCAGAATTAACAATAGACAAATTATCTTTAAATCTATTTCTAAGTACATTCTGGATACTTTAATTCCTGTATGTTATGACTGATCCATAACATTTAAACATTCAAATAAAATGACCTGGCTTTCTGAAATGGTTAACTCCTGGGCCAAACTGCAGCAGTTGATAAGGCTGGCATATGTGGGCTCATAAGCAGGTCTGGATCAAACAGTTTTATATGCTTGCCTTTGTGTCTGCATTTTAAGATAGATTCACTGGGAGCCAACTGATGCCATTCCTAATTAATCAGGATATTTTCTTCAGAACAAGGAGATTGTTCAGAAAGATGATTAACTAGATTGAAAGGATTAGAACTAAAAGTCCTCTTGCTATACAAAGAAATCTCTCAGAGCTATCATACTGTGTTGTGAAATTTGCTTGCTTTTATAGAAAGGGGAATGTTTGCATGATCTCCAGATCAACCTACCTTCCTGATCTACTCTCATATAAAAATCTGTGAATATTCTGCATTGACCTGTTGACTGTCTCATTGCATCAAACCTGTTGGGTGGCCTTCAGCTCCTTCAATAAGGCTCTGGATTTGGAAAGTAAACTTCAAAAGTTGAAAACAAGAAGCTAATTTCAAAAACTTGATAAACTCAAAGGTGAATGAAGAGCTGCTGATACTTAAGCATTGCACATGTACTAGTACATAGTGGTAGACATGACATATTCCTGGTGACAGAAAGCTATATGTTTTTCATATCTTTTTCACCACATAATTTCCCAGCATAGTCACATTTTCACACGTACAGATGGTTAGTTAACAATATAAAGCCTTGTCATTTAGCAGAAGTGTGGGTTCTGTCTATGCCAAGACATTATAAGGCAAAGATAATTCTGGGGTCCACTTTTCCACAGTCACCATGCCTGTAATTTGACACATCTCTAATTCTCCTCTGCTGTGGTTTCTGGGCTTATTTGGAAAGAAGAGCAGTTCTGAAGGATGCTGGATGTCTTAAGTGTGGTTTATGGTTTTGAAAATACAGTAGCAAGAAATTAATATTATCTTGATAAACAATGAAAGTCAGTTTTTTATAGTATGATAAATAGACCCCCAGAAGAGCTGTCAGTTATGAATTTAGAAGGCTTAATTTTCAGTATGATTGAACAAAACTTTTTGTTTAAAACTGCCTATTCTTGACACATAACGAAGACATGTAAAAATTGAGACATTTGATATGTTGAATTTATTTAAATGTCTATAACTTGGCCATCTCCAATTATGCCATTTATTACTTTGGAATCATTAATATTTTATTTTATTTTAATATTTTATTTCATTAATATTTTAAAAATTAGGAATTTAGCAACTCTTACATCTGATTCATACATTTACATGACTTAACTCAGTCTTTCTTTTTAACCCTAACAGTCAAAAAAAAAAAAAAATGGTCTGCCACTTATTGCTTGTAGATTTTGCCCTGAAAACTTCAGATTTTTTTTAACAGTGAAAGTGTATATTATTAGTTTGTTAATTCGAGGTCTTCAATTACTTTCTGGATGAAAGCATATTTATAATGCAGGGCATACAATAGTATGAATTAATTTAAATTTACTTTCAGTACATATTAAATGTTTGATTGCTATGTTATTAAAAGTCACCACTTAAGCTTACAATTCAATTATTGCTAAGGAATTTCTTCCTTAAGCAACAAGTTTTGAATTGCAGTAAATTTACACTGATACTTCTATCTTAATAGAAAGTTATTTTTGAAAATAACACATTAATATCGTTTTCCTGTTTTGGGATACTTCATATCATGTGGCAGATGACTCAGTGTGGTTTGTGGAGTGTATATACACAAGTAATTAGACTTAGGAATGCAGTGAGCTGACCTAGTAGTAACTGAAATCCTAGTAAACTCAGCTTGTTTGCAAATGTTAAGCTAACTTGAACCATGGTCACATTTTCAAATCATGTGCTTTCATTTAATCTGGAAAGTCTGTGTGTGACTTGTGTTATCTAAATGTTGTGCTCTTGTACACAAAGTTTTTTATCTTTGTCAGAAAGAGAAAATATTATTACTTTTTCACTTTTTGATTCCAACAGTAGAGAATCTTGTACAAAAATATAATGTGTGTAGCTACAGGGCATACTTCATTATTCCTTCTATACTTATATTTTTTTCTCCCCCTCAATAAAAAATGCAGGGTCTGTCAGATTGCACTTTCCTTTGTGGGCACCTGTGCCATTTACATCATCGTGGAAGACTCCATGCTCCTTAGAACTTAATAGAAAACAACCATCTCTCCACAGCAAGCAGCCATCTTCCCTCATAATTTCTCTATACTCTGATGCAAAAGGAAAAGGAAAAAAATTTTCATCTTGACTTTTGACTTTTACAAAACTAAGTAGTTGGGTAATCACACCATCACACGCAGATATTTCTTTGTAAAGTGAAGTCTGAATATCCGTGAGGATGTCAGAGTTATTATAACTTAATACTAGATTGTATCTGTGAGCTAATTTCCCTTAAATTTGCCTGTGTGGCCCTTGGAAAATCTGAAAGACAGTGCTTTTCTGACAATGATATTTCTTCCATCAAAATTGTTTTGCACTTGATGTAAATATATTAATGTATATCACTGAGACTGAGATGACTGCCTGAATATGTATCTGGATGTGATAGTTTTTATGAAAGTTTTTTTTAATGAAAGTTTTTATTTGTAGTTACTTATTTTTGTAGAGGGATGTCTCATGGAAGAACCTGTTATAATCCTCTGACTCTGTTCAGCAGGGGGGAGGAGCTGTTCCTTTTATGTGTCAGGAGGCAGAGGAGCTTGGAGGCATAGGTGCCCATGGAGAATATCAGAGATCACTTTTTCCTCTTTTGCAAACAAGTTTGAAGAAAAATCATACTCCCCTGAAATGTAATCTCTTTCAGACCCTGAGGCAATAGAGGTTTGCTACACCTTCGTACAGGTTGATGTCTGAAGGCTACTGTAATATTTTAAACATAAGGAAGCTGATTTTTGTTTGTTTAGTTTTCAAAACACTGAAACAAACTCACCTTAGTGTTAACAGGCTAAAGTAGGCAGAGCTTCAGGCATTTTGATCAAGGATGAATTTAACTTCTTGGAAGATTCTGAAAATATGTTCAGAGGGACACAGTGGGTGTGAAGTGCTTATCTATCACTGACTTTCCCTGTTATTACTGAAAAAGTCTCCTTTGTTATCTGAAAGTGGCCCTAAGAAATCATGGTACAGTGTGAGTGTGGTATATTGTGAGTGTGGCCTATTGCTTTCTATTCTCTAAATCAGCTGTTTCAGGCCATGGAGTGCAACACTTCTTAGAGCTACTTTAAAATGAATGCCTTTTTTTTTTTTTTTTTTTTTTTTTTTTTTTCATCAAGCATATAAGAAATGCTAAAAAATATGTACAAGCATGCGGGTAAAAAAGGAAAGGCTGATCAATATTCTGAGTCAACCAGACATGAGTGTGATGGAACAAATAGAAAGAGGTGAGTATAAGCAAATCTCAAGTGCTACAAAATGTGATTGAAACTGGGGCATCAGTCTCACTGAAAACTTGCCAGGATTTACATTTCAAAGGACTTCAGCTTTTCAGTCCTCCATTCAGTGGTATGTAGCTATCAGCAGACAGCACTTATTTGTAATGTGTAAATGGCCTTACTATGGAAAATTGGAAAAATGAGGTTTAAAGTCAGATGCAGAACAGATTAACAGAACCACTTTAACTCAGTGTAATGGTTGGGAGGGATCCTAATCTAACCAAATTTAATAAAAAGAAAGCTGAAGACAAGGGTATGTCAACCCCTTTCCTATTCTGGTTTTAAGCACCTCCTGCAGTGCTGTCATCAGTCATTGCCATCTACCATGGGAGTCAGCAGCATTTGCAATCACTCGCAAAATAGTAAATTGTGGTTCAGTTGCTATCCTCTCAGAATAACCAAATTAGGCTTTCATTAGCCACGAGGCTAATAGTCTGAGTGGGAAAATTATGAAAAATCTCATTTTCATTTAAGCACAGTGCATTTTTTGTGCTTAATGGATAAAAATTTCTTCCTCCATGGCAATAATCTGGTCCTAAAGCTGCAGAATTTGTCTTCAACCCCCCCCCCCCTCCCCCCGATGCAGGTCTCTTTGGATGCAATGAGTCTTTCCCTCTTCTGCAGAGCTGAGTCACTCCAAAAACACAGATGGATTCATGGTGTAGACTGTATGCATTTAGCTTTATATATTTAATTTAGGAACATTATCTTTTTGTACAGGCATTTCCAGAGATTGTTTCAGAATAGGAGTTTGTTTCTGTGTCTTGACTGAGCACATGTAAGAAAACTGAGAAAAAAAACATTCAGCCTCACAGATACTAAGGTGCTTTGGAGTGTGTATATTATTGGCAGTTTTAGAACCTGTAACACTCAGGAGCTCTAATTGTAGAATGAAGTCATAAATATTTTTATGATATACCTCCCAAACTGTAAAGTCTACAAATCCTTTGACATTTTATTGTGAAATTACAATTGCTAATATCTTTAATGGCTATTTGTCATTTTTCTGGAGTCCTACTTGTTCAGATTTATTTCTCTGTCCATAACTTAAACTGTCAGTTACGTAAGTCACACACTGTGAAACATAAAAGATGATGTCATAGATCCACTGGCTGGTTTCTGAAAGTAAAATGATTGGCCCGGTTATGAGTGAGAAGTAGGAAAATGCTCTTCTGTTGTTAATGGCCACTTACAAGTTGTGGGAATACACATTTTTATTTATTTTTCTAATGATTATATGGAATCATTGGAAGAAACCTTGATACATATCACATGCACACAAATGTTAAGTGGGGGAGGAACATACAGAACATGTGTGAAATGGACATATGTATGCCATAAGCAGAAGTACTAAAATTATACGGGGAGTGATAATATCACTGTATTTCATAGAATCATACAATGTCCGAGTTGGAAGGGACCCACAAGCATCATTGAGTTCAACTCCTGGGTCCCCAGAGGAAAATAAATAAATAAATAAACAGACCTTATGTCTGAGTACGTTGTCCAAACACTTCTTGAACTCTGGCAGGCTCGGTGCTGTGACCAGGCTTGGTGCCATGACCATTTATTGCTGGGGTTTATTTTGGGTGATTATTTCTCAAATGGTATAATGCTGTTTTCTCCATGTTTATTCATGGGAAAAAAGGGAGAGAAGAGTTACTCAGATGAATAAATTAGAGGTAATGTATTAATCTTCACTGGTGGTTCAGAACAATCTGGGAACACCTGCTGGAGAAGAACGTTCATGTCACATTACTATGGGCTTTCTAACCTATCAGGTGTGTGCATTTTCCAGCACTAGTAAGTAAAATAGACTACAACCTCTGAAATTTTGGCTACATAAAGAAACAATTGTAAGGCATGCTAATGATTGGATACAGCTATTAGATGTTAACTGTTACAGTCCCTGGTTCTATCTCACAAAACCATATGACCTATGGTCACATCCATCCATTTTATTTTTGCGCAAGCTATCTGGCAGCTACTATTAAAGAACAGAGCTCACGTGAGTAATTCTCACTCAGTGGCTAATGTCCTGTAAGTTTCAAGGTTAGCTGATGTCATAGTAACGTCCTCATATGACCGTAGTAATTTCTTTGTGTAGCCAAACCAACATTTCTTCTTCAGTCTCTCTGTAGCTTAAATTACCTCTTGCCTTCTTCACAGTGACATTTTTGCCTCCTTCTTCTCCTCCATTTTGCCTCCTCCGTTTACATCTCATGGGTACATGCACATGGCCCCTTTCTCAAAAGATTTTTTTTTTTCATTATTGCATCATTAATTATTGCTATTAATACTTTATATTAAGTATAAAGTATTACATAATCTTGTTCCACAATCTTAATTCACCTGGCTTTGAGTTATTCTCCAGTAAACTCCATTCTGTTTGTAACACTCATGATGTAGCATACATTCATTAAAGAAACTGTCTCAGTGAGTCCTTATTAAGATGATTTTAAAAAGGATTTTCTCTGGAATAGTGTTGGTAAGTCTCACTCTCACAGTGTACTGTTTTGTTTGTCACTCCTGAGGTTGCATTAATAACGCTAGAAATCGGGCGCCTGTTTGATGGCAAAAGTTAAAAAGGGCGTGCTCTTTTTGATTCAGATAATATGAGAGAGACTGAAAGGATAACATCTCTAATTCTCTGACAACTTGAGACAGAGGGCAGACAGTACCTGCTAGGATTACCGATAGCAGATGAACCCAAAACCACACTGATGAGTTTATTTATCTTTTCAAGTCATCTGAAAAAAAAAAAAAATCAGGAAAAAAATGGGGTGTGATCATCTTATCTTCCAAAATTACTGAAAAGTTTTCTGAGAAAAAATAGTTTGGAGTTTTATGCTCAGGCAACACAGGGAGTTGAGTATAAATGTGATGGGTCTAAAGTTGCTTTGTGTTGTTTGTACCTCTTTTCAGACTCAAGCAGGATCTATGGCAATTATGTATAGAATCGCCTGACTAAAACCAAGCAGTCCTTGCTCAATACTTTGTTCCTAGCACAGAAAAAGGCAGAAAGGAGTTCATATATTTACAGTTCTGTGCAGCACGATATGTTTTATAAACTAGCATATTATTGCTTAAATGTTTCCTCATATTTGCTTGTTTTAGACCCAAGGTTTACATGGAGCTTTGGGTACAGTGTGGTGTGTGGTAATTCTCAATTTCTGCTTTAAGCATAATTACATTGGATGTGCTGTTAGAAGTGTGACAGTTGTGTTCTACTTTCCATTTCTCCCATCCTTACCCATGCAGAATGGGAATTATTGTGGAAATGTTTATGTTACAAAATTCTGTGATGAAAAATAGTCACATATATCTCTGTCTTTGACATCTGAACAAGAACTGATTAAATCTGTGATGTAGTGCTAAGGTTAAAGACTCAATTATTTTATTCATGAATAGCTGAAGCATTCATAGTTATAAACATTCATGTGATAGAACTGAACCTAGACCTCCTATTTGAGAAGCACAAGTTTAAGTATTAGAGTATAAAAGCCAATTTATCTGTATGGTGGTAACCCACGGGCATCACACTTTCAAAGCAGACACTTCAGGACATCAAAAACATCCTTGATTTAAACATGAAACAACAGTTTTTTTATTCTTTGTGTATATATACATACACATATGTGTGTATATATATGTATATATATATATATATATGTCTTTTCACTGTCACTTATTTGTCTTGGTCTACCTGATCTAATTCTTTGGTGTTTTAGCCATATAAGGCTGTACCCTGTATGCATGTCTCTATGGCAGATGCTTTCTTTGATACTTTCTTTCAGAACTTGCTAAGTCAATTTCTTTCATTTCACACTCTTATGTGCTAGCTTCTCCCCCTGGATGCCTGTGTTTGCCCTTTTGACTATTTTAGGACTTACTGTTTCAGCTCTTATTTAATCTTTTGTTGTTGTTGTTGTTGTTGTTGTTATTCCCCAGAGATTTTTTTTTTCTTCTCCCTCTCAGTATCTTTGTACTCTAGTTCTTGTGGCATTTTCTACATCTGATAAGGCATTATTTCTGCTGAGCTATTATACTGGATTTGGAAATGTATCATCACAAAGCACAGTAATGAAGCTGAATGTTTAATGCTCTTTGCACTGACGGTAGTTGGCTTCATGTTGTTTTCTGTGAAACTAAATGACAAAATATTATCATCAGAAGCAGGAAAATACAGCAGAGTATTATCAGGAAAAAAAAAAAAAAAAAAAAAAAAAAAAAAAACAGAACC
This sequence comes from Heteronetta atricapilla, assembly GCA_011075105.1. Lineage (NCBI taxonomy): Eukaryota > Metazoa > Chordata > Aves > Anseriformes > Anatidae > Heteronetta > Heteronetta atricapilla. The sequence continues at coordinate 193,518,170 of CM021731.1, forward strand.
AGCTGAATTTTAGATCTATATTCTTAGTGTTGGAAAAATTAATTGGAAGGTGATTGTATATGGAGATTCACAGGAGATTCACATCAGAAGTGCACTCCCAATCCCCATTAAAATTGCAATGTAGACAAACCCTTAGATGCCTATATAAAGTGGTCTGGGTTGTCACGCTGGTGGCTAATTTCTATGGGCTATAGTGTGCATATTATGCCTAAAATACAGATGGTCTGGATCTGAAGCTATATGCCTTTATGTCTACTTTGATACTAAGAATCAGAATAAGACCAAAAGCATTCCAAAGGAAGCCTCAGCATCTAAAATATCAGTTCTAAATAATAATGGTAAAACAATTTTGATATGCATTGTTTCATAGTATCATAGAAAGCCTTGGGTTGGAAGGGACCTTAAAGTGCATCTAATTTCAACCCCCTGCTGCACTAGATCATGCTGCCCATCCAACCTGGCCCTAAACACTTTCAGGGAAGCATCCACAGCTTCTCTGGGCTGCCCGTTCCACTGACTCACACCCTCTGAGTGAAGAATTTCTTCCTAATATCTAATCTAAACCTACCCTCTTTAAATTTAGAACTGTTACCCTTTGTCCTGATACTATCTGACTGAGTTATTCTCCATCTTTATTAAAACCACTCTGTAAGTAATGAAAGGTAGAAGTGATGTTTCCCTGGAGCCTTCGCTTCTCCACGTTAACATCCCCAGCTCTCACAGCTTGTCATCATCGAACAGGTGTTCCAGCTCTCTGATCATCTTAATGGCCATGTTCTAACAGGTCCGTGTTCTGGCCATGTTCTAACAGGTCCATGTCTTTCTTGTGCTGGAAGCCCCAGATGTGGATGCAGTACTACAAGTGAGACTTCATGAGGGCAGAATAAAGGGGGACAATCACTTCTTCAACCTGCTGGCCACTCCTCTGCTGATGCAGCCCAGGATGCCATTGGCCCTCTGGGCTGCAAGCACACATTGGTGGCTCACATTAAGTTTTTTGTCCACCAGAACCCCCAAGTCCTTCTCCACAGGGCTGCTCTCAATGAGTTCTTCTCCCAGTCTGTATTCATATCTGTGTTTGCCATGACCCAGGTGCAGCACCTTGCACTTGGACTTGTTGAACCTCATTACGTTCACATGGGCCCACTTCTCAAGCTTGTGCAGGTCCCTTTGGATGGCATCCCTTCCTTCTGTTGTATCGACTGCACCGCTTGGGTTAGTGTCATCTGAAAACTTGCTTAGGATGTGCTTAATCCCACTGTCTATGTCACTGATAAAGATATTAAACAGTACCAGTCCCAGGACAGACCCCTGAGGGACACCACTGGTCACCAGCCTCCACCTGGATATAGAGATGTTGACCACAACTCTCTGGCTGTGACCATCCAGCTAATTCCTTATCCGCCAAATAGTTCAACCTTCAAATCTATATTTCTCCAGTTTAGAGATAAGGATATCTCACAGTTGGACAGTGTCAAAGGCCTTACACAGGTAAGGTAGATAACATCAGTAAGTTTTCTCTTGTTTACTGATGCAGTCACTCCATCATAGAAGGCCACCAGGTTGGTCAGGCATGATTTGCCCTTGGTGAAGCCATACCAGCTGTCTCAGATCATCTCCTTGTTTTGCATGTGCCTTGACATTGCTTCCAGAAGGTTCTGCTCCATGATCTATCCAGGAGGAGCAGAGGTTTAAATTATGGTGTTGCAAAGAAAATTCAGAATATGAAAAATAGAATTGTAATTGGGTGTAGCCAAGCAGGCATCATTATTCTCAAAGAATATCAACACAAATGGATTAATATGGTAGTCCTATCAAACAGTTTAACACAAAAGTTAATTTTAATAGTAAGGAAGTCTCCACTTTATTAATTAACTCTGGAAATTATACAAAACTTCAATTTCAATTCAATTTCAATATCACCATTTGCTCAGTTCATAATTTTTAGTTAGCAGAGAATTAACATTATGAATAAATTTTTTGAATTCACCATTTTTAACTTGTATAAATAAGAAAAAGAAACTGAAGAATCCACTTGTAATTATAAGAGTGAGTCTCAACATCTTTCTCTATATGGTAAATTGTTGCAAATCATATTTTCATTAAAAAACATAAATCTATATTTTTAAAATTTCTGTCCTGAAGCTCTGGAGTAAGGAAAATTACATGAATCTGAGAAATTTAAAGGCAAATAGAAGACCACTGGATCAATTGTGAAGAACAAATGTATTTAAAAGAACAACACATAATACAGCAAAACATACGAATGCTGCACAGTTGTCTTTTTACGGAAGTACTGTCCAGGGACTGCATCTCATTGACATCAGAAACACCGATATTGTCAAATGCAAGTGCATTGTACATTTTATGATCATGTTTGACATAATCAGCGTTTAATTCTGACTCCTGTAAATAAGCAGTAGTCTGTATTTGTAACAATAATAATAATTATTATTTTTCTTCCAATTTTTTTCACCCTTTATTACTGAAGGGGACATATTTGTCTTTTATAGGTAATCGAAGATGATTGTCTGCTTGAACAGTAGACCTAATTAATTTCTGAATCCAAAGCCATTTAGAGTGTATAGAAAGAGTTGAACACAAATAGACCATAGGTTACTGTTGAGAAAATAAATTATATAGTTCCCAAGCCAGAGCTTAGTGCTGTGAAACAAAGTTAGAGTATATTGTCATTTCCCAATTCTTCACTTGATTTTTTATGCTACAGACTCAACTTTCTTTGCTGAGCTCTCTGGAGGAAGCCACAGATTCCGCTGTGCAAAGCTTAAGATTGTAGACATTTTATTTAAAGTTGAGTAATAACACTTGACTGTAGTTTAAACAGGAATAAAAATACGATGTAGAACTGGAAGCAGACATTGCATTGGAAAACTGTCTCTTAGTTGTAATATTACTAAAGAATTTTATTTGATGCGTGGGCAACTATTTTATTATCATGAGCAATAAAGAAGCATTATGCAAAATGTCACATCACAATTACTTAAATATATATGATTATCTTCCAGATGGAATCTCCTTAACTTCATTTTACATATGTTTTAAATACTTTTCAAGGACAGGAACCACTTGGTCAATAATTGTGTGGTGGCCTTTCTAACCTTAGCTCTTGGTACTTTTTTGTTGCTCTTGTTTTGTAGAGAACCAGGTTCTCTCCGATGCAAGGTAGAAATGCACATGTTCAAATACATATGCAAATGTCTCTAATCCTTCTCAAGTAAACCCTTTGCTCGAATTCTTGCCCCTTAATAAGGGCATTTCAGTGGTTTAAAATGATCTAATACTTAAAAAAAATATCATTTAATCTCTTTATTAACATTTATGTGCAAATTTTTGATATTTCCAAAATATTACTTGCATAGATTATAGAATCATACAATGGTTTGGGTTGGAAGGGACTTTAAAGATCATCTAATTATCTTTACGTAGGCAGGAGGGACATCTCCCACTAGACAGGTTGTTCAAAACCCCATCCAGCCTGGCCTTAAACACTTCCAGGGATGGGACATCCACAGCTTCTCTGGGCAACATGTGCCAGTGCCTCACCACCCACACGTTAAATAATCACAGAATCACAGAATCAGAGAATTTTCCAGGTTGGAAGAGACCTCAAGGTCATCGAGTCCAACCTCCAACCTAACGCTAACAGCCCACCACTAAACCATATCCCTAAGCTCTACATCTAAGCGTCTTTTGAAGACTTCCAGGGATGGTGACTCCACCACTTCCCTGGGCAGCCTGTTCCAGTGCCTCACAACCCTTTCAGTGAAGAAGTTCTTCCTAACATCTAACCTAAAACTCCCCTGGCGCAACTTTAGCCCATTCCCCCTCGTCCTGTCACCAGGCACGTGGGAGAACAGGCCAACCCCCACCTCGCTACAGCCTCCCTTGAGGTACCTAAAAAGAGCGATAAGGTCACCCCTGAGTCTCCTCTTCTCCAGGCTGAACAAGCCCAGCTCCCTCAGCCGCTCCTCATAGGACTTGTTCTCCAGGCCCCTCACCAGCTTCGTCGCCCTTCTCTGCACCCGCTCAAGCACCTCGATGTCCTTCTTGTAGCGAGGGGCCCAAAACTGAACACAGTACTCGAGGTGCGGCCTCACCAGAGCTGAGTACAGGGGGACGATCACCTCCCTAGCCCTGCTGGTCACGCTGTTCCTGATACAAGCCAGGATGCCGTTGGCCTTCTTGGCCACCTGAGCACACTGCTGGCTCATATTCAGCCGACTATCCACCAGCACTCCCAGGTCCTTCTCTGCCTGGCAGCTTTCCAACCATTCCTCTCCCAGCCTGTAGCTCTGCTTGGGGTTATTACGCCCCAGGTGCAGGACCCGACACTTGGCCTTGTTAAACTTCATGCAGTTGACCTCAGCCCATTGGTGCAGCCTATCCAGATCCTCCTGCAGAGCCTTCCTACCCTCAAGCAGATCGACACACGCACCTAACTTGGTGTCATCTGCGAACTTACTGAGGGTGCACTCGATGCCCTCGTCCAGATCATCGATGAAGATATTAAAGAGGACCGGCCCCAGCACCGAGCCCTGGGGGACGCCACTAGTGACTGACCTCCAACTGGACTTGGCTCCATTCACCACGACTCTTTGGGCCCGGCTATCCAGCCAGTTTCTAACCCAACGAAGCGTGCGCCAGTCCAAGCCAAGAGCAGCCAGTTACTTGAGGAGAATGCTGTGGGAGACGGTGCCAAAAGCCTTGCTGAAGTCAAGGTAGACCACATCCACAGCCTTTCCCTCATCCACCCAGCGCGTCACTCTGTCATAGAAGGAGATCAGGTTCGTCAGGCATGACCTGCCTTTCATAAACCTATGCTGACTGGGCCTGATCGCCTGCTTCCCCTGCAAGTGCTGCATGATGACTCTCAGGAGGATCTGCTCCATGAGCTTTCCTGGCACTGAGGTCAAACTGACAGGCCTGTAGTTTCCCGGGTCTGCCCTCCGGCCCTTCTTGTAGATGGGCGTCACGTTTGCTAGCCGCCAGTCGATTGGGACCTCCCCCGATAGCCAGGACTGCTGATAAATGATGGACAGTGGCTTGGCCAGCTCCTCTGCCAGTTCCCTCAGTACCCTTGGGTGGATCCCATCCAGCCCCATCGACTTGTGCACATCTAACTGCTGTAGCAGGTCACCAACCAGTTCTTCATGGATAATGAGGGCCACATCCTGCTCCCCATTCCCTTCCACCAGCTCAGGGTACTGAGTATCCAGAGAACATCCGGTATTGCCGCTAAAGACTGAGGCAAAGAAGGCATTGAGCACCTCCGCCTTTTCCTCATCTCTTGTAACTAAGTTTCCCCCCGCATCCAGTAAAGGATGGAGATTCTCCTTAGTCCTCCTTTTTGTGTTGATGTATTTATAGAAACGTTTTTTGTTATCTTTAACGGCAGTAGCCAGATTTAGCTCCAGATGAGCTTTGGCCTTCCTAATTTTGTCCCTGCACAGCCTCACAACATCCTTATAGTCCTCCTTAGTGGCCTGCCCACTTTTCCAAAGCTTATAAACCCTCTTTTTCCTCCTAAGATCAAGCCACAATTCTCTGTTGAGCCAGGCCGGTCTTCTTCCCCGCCAGCTCGTCTTTGGGCACGTGGGGACAGACCGTTCCTGCGCCATTAAGACTTCCCTCTTGAAGAGCACCCAGCCTTCCTGGACCCCTCTGCCCTTCAGAACCACCTCCCAAGGGACTCCACCAACTAGTGTCCTGAGCAGCTCAAAGTCAGCCCTCCGAAAGTCCAATACAGCGGTTTTACTGGTCCCCTTCCTGGCCTCGCCAAGAATAGTGAACTCCACCATTGCGTGGTCACTCTGCCCAAGACAGCTCCCGACGATCACGTCCTCCACCAGTCCTTCTCTGTTTGTGAAGAGAAGGTCTAGCGGGGCACCACCCCTGGTAGGTTCACTAACCAGCTGCGTCAGGAAGCTATCTTCCACGCTCTCCAGAAACCTCCTAGACTGCTTTCTCAGGGCTGTGTTGTGCTTCCAGGATATGTCAGGGAAGTTGAAGTCCCCCACGAGTACAAGAGCTGATGATTTTGCAACCTCTGTCAGCTGTCTGTAGAATTCCTCATCCGTCTCCTCATCCTGGTTTGGCGGTCTATAGCAGACCCCGACCAGGACACTAGCCTTGTTGTCCCTGCCGATCCTAACCCAAAGGGACTCGACCTTGTCATTCCCAACCTCGAGTTCTACAACCTCGAAAGACTCTCTAATATAGAGAGCCACACCACCACCCCTTCTATGCTGCCTGTCCCTTCTATAGAGCTTATAGCCAGGCATTGCAGCACTCCAGTCATGAGACTGGTCCCACCACGTCTCCGTGATGGCAACCAAGTCGTAGCCTGCCTGCCGCACGATGGCTTCCAGCTCCTCCTGTTTGTTACCCATGCTGCGTGCATTGGTGTAGATGCACTTCAGCTGGGCCATTGCCTTATCCTCCGGCCTTGCCATTGTTCCCCCTGGCACAGCCCCAACAATCCTAGCCTCAGCCCCATCCCCCTTCCTACCTAGTTTAAAGCCCTCTCTATGAGCCCTGCCAGTTCCTGGTCCAGGATCCTTTTTCCCCTAAAAGATAGGGACCCGTCTGCAGCCATCAGGCCAGGTGCTGAGTAAAGTGCCCCATGATCAAAAAACCCAAGATTTCTGCGTTGGCACCAGCCCCGGAGCCACGTGTTTAACAGGTGGGCTTTCCGTGTCCTCTCTGAACCCCTCCCTGCCACCATAGGGATGGACGAAAACACCACCTGCACTCCCGCTCCATCCACTAACCGACCCAGTCCCCTGAAGTCCCTTTTGATAGCCTTGAGGCTTCTCTCTTCGATGTTATCACTGCCCGCCTGGACTATCAAAAGGGGGTAATAGTCAGAGGGGCGTACCAGGTTAGGAAGCTTCCTGGCAACGTCCCTGACCCTGGCCCCAGGGAGACAGCAGACTTCCCTACGAGTAGGGTCAGGCCGACAAATAGGGCCCTCTGTTCCCCTAAGAATCGAGTCACCAACAACAATAACCCTCCTGTCTTTCTTGGTGGAGGCAGTCCTGAGGCGCGGAGTCGACCTCCTCGCCCCAGGCATCCTCCTGGGAACATTTGCTACCTCTTCCTCACACACCGGCCTCTCAATCTCTAGGGCCTCAAACCTGTTGTGCAAGGGCACCTGGGAAGGTGGGGCCGGAAGGGGAGAGCATCGCCTGCGATGTCGAGCAGGGACCTGTTTCCATTCCTCCTCAGCTCCCAGATCCCCTCCCTCTGCCCGACAGGGACAGGGCAGGGGGTCCGCCCCCATTTGAGGAGTCTCACCTCGGCACCTCCCCTTGAGGCCCTGCAGGGAGTTACTCCAGAAGTCTATCTCCCGCTCACGCTCCCTGATGGCCCTCAACCTCTCCACCTCCTCCTTGAGCTCCGCCACCATGCGGACCAGGTCATCCACCTGCTCGCACCTCACGCACGCAGTTTCTCTGCCTCCCGCCGATGGCAGCAACAGGCTCAGACACTCCCTGCATCCGGTGACCTGAACTGCTGCATTCTTTAACGGGTAGTCGGTCTGCGTGTGTACCGACTTTCTGGAGAGCGCGCCGTGCCTGGTGGCGACCATTATCGCCTAGTTACGGCTGTTGTTAACGAGGTGTTGTTTGTGTGTAGGGGGAGCGCTCTGCCCTTCCTGCGCGCCCTGCCTGTGCCAACTGCCGCGCTAACTGCCGCGCCACTCCCTTCTGACGCGCCACGCCCTGTTTGCCCGCCCTGTTCGCCACGCCCTGGTCGCTCGCGCTCCCTAGGGGCTGCTTTTGAACGGCTGGGGAGGGGGCGCTGCTGGCTCCGCCTTCGCCTTGTCAGCCTCCCTCACGAGGGCTGCCGGGTCCTGGCGGCTCCCTCAAGTAGGCTCGATGCCGGAAAAAATTAGCCCTGCCTGGCCCGATCCCCCGCTCCGCTGCAGAACGCGTCTGCCCCGGAGCCGATCGCCTCGGCAAATGGCGATTTAAATCTCTGGCGAAATAAATCTCTGCTCAGCCTGTATTTGTGCTTGGGATTGCCCGGGCCCAAGTGCAGGACCTCACACTTGGTCTTGTTGAACCTGAGGTTTGCACAGGCCCACCTCTCAGGCCTGTTCAGGTCCCTCTGGATGCCATCTCTTCCCTCTTGCATGTTGACTGCACCCACCACACAGCTTGGTGTCATCAGCAAACTTGCTGAGGATGCACTTGATTCCTCTGTTCATATCACTGACAAATATGTTAAACAGACCTGGTCCCAATAATGACCCCTGAGGAACACCACTCATTACTGATAGATATCTACCTGGACACTCAGCTGTTGACCAGAACTCTTTGAGTATGACTATGCAGACACTTACTTACCCACCAAGTGGTCTGTCTGTCAAATCCCTATATCTATATTTTCATATCTATAGTCTGTGTGTAGAATCAATATGTCTAATCTCTTTTCTTTTATAGGATACTACCTTAAAAGTAGTAGTTTTATAGATATAACTATGACAAATATTTTTTTATTTCCCTTTTGGGCAACTCCTCCCATCTCTTTGGATGGTGCAGTTAAGTGTGCAGCACCTTCCATACCTGTCTGTGACACTCCAGAATTTATCTAGTAATCTGTGTGCCATCATGTTCCTTGTCAATGATAAAACATGTATTGCTTATAGAGGATTTCCTAATTGAGCAGAGAAGACAATACAAGCATTCTGTGCATTGGTGATCATTCAGTAAAGCACAATCATAAAAGGAGAGGAGGCAGCTTGATTTAAAGTAGGAATTCTAGTCTGCTTATTCTGCTGTCACTAATACAGCAATTCCATGTGCATGCAAAAGTCTCACGATGTTTTAAGTTGTTAATTCAATGCCATCATTTAATGAATACTCTAATATTATTGTACAAAATTGTAAATTGCCACAATGTCAGGCAACTTGCTACAGGCTGATCTGGTTGACGCATTAATGAAATTCTCTCTTTTTTTTTTTTTTTTTTTTTTTTCCCATCTTTAAGCTTGGTATATTTATGCATATCTATATGGTAATACATCCATATTGTGCCTTTTGCAATATTTTAGAGTTTCTTTGTGTGTTTCCCTTATTTCAACTTACTTAAAACAAATGTCTCAAAACAAATATGAGAGTATCTACAGAATCGTTCTCCTGTCTTATGGTAGCAGAGGTCTTATAATTCCTGGATTTATAAAACTTAAGTAAACTCATTTCCAATAGATCAGCTGAGGACAAGCCATGGCATTCCTGTCCTTCACTGAAACTGGAAGTATTTTTCCAAAGTCTGATGGGATATTCTGCACAGTGCAAGAAAAACGCAGTGCAGGGATGCTGCAAACAATCATTTTCTCTTCTGTCAGTTCCATAATAGTCTACTGTGACAGATATTCTGGCATTTTTTCTTCTAGGCTTTCAGTCCCATTAAAAGTGGAAGGGAAGGATTACTTGTGCTGAATTAATTGTGTTGAAATATGATGAAAAGGCTTTAAGAACAAAAATTTCATTTGTTTTTGCAAGAGAAATAAATTGAAGTCCCATGTTAACAGAACAAGATTCGTTCCTGATAGGATATAATTTCTGAAGCATACGTCTTACTAGTGGATTTTGGATCCCCAAACTTCCTTATCTATTTTAATAGAAAGGCAGGAAATAATGGAGGATTTCTGTATACACTATATATTTCCCATTATTACTAAAACCCTTGTCTCAGGAAATCTGTATAGGACTCCAACACATTGTTAGCAGAAATTAGGAACCAAGACAATGTGAATAAATATCACAGACTTTGTGCCATTATCTGGAAGAAACCTTGCACGTTTGTGTACTTCAGCTGAAGGAAAAATCTTTCTAACAAGAACAGAGATTACCTTAGGTTTTATAGCCATCCTTTAGCTGCTAGAGTACTTGGGGCCTGCTGCAAAATTGCTCTGTCTTTGTAAAGCTCAGGAGAGGATGGAGAGATTTGAAGAGCAGAGGCGGCGAGGCGGCTTTGTATCAGCTTTCGTCTATTCTTATGTGATGCACACTGCAGGAGAAGAGCACTGGATGTGATCTTTCTTTGTGACAATACTTTCCTGAAATAAGACAACTAAACAACTAGAAGACACCAACACACCGCACATCTGTGAGAAAGCACAATCCTACCCTCACTGTTGACTTCCTTCTTTTTTTTTTTTTTTTTTTTTTTTTTTTTTTTTTGTGGCAGCCACATCTTCAAGAAGGAAAATCTAAACAGTGATTTCTGCATGCCATTTGGATCCATGCTTTTATCCAGTTTACTCATCATAACATATGCTTATAAGAGCTGCTTTGAGGGGTAATGCTTACTACCTGTTGGGATAACAAGCCCCAGGGAGAAGATGAAAAGGATCCAAAGAAAGAACTACAAGTCTTCTAATATACTTGAAGAATTCCAGCCTACTTGGAGAAGAAAGAAAAGAACATTGTCTGAACGTGCTTTAAAATCTGCTTTCTGTCTTGAGGCATAACAAGTTTCTGCTTAACAAGAGTAGGACATGTAGGAGGTTTGACTCTCTCTCCCACTGATGGTTGTTTGGCAAACTCATCCTTCAAAAGCTCAGCTTTCATGTTAGTCTGAGCTGCCTTTTGAATGTGTGCCACATCATCATTGCCTGCTGATTTGCAGAACTTGTCTAGATTAAATGTTTTTTTTTTTTTTTTTTTTTTTTTTTTTAAGTAAAAAATGGATCTGTATTCCTTAGCAATGGCTAAGGAATGTTACCATGCTTGCAGTTAATGGTATTTTTAGAAAAGGTTGAGAACTTTTTGAGGATATTGGCATACATTCTCTGTAAAAGATGAATGAAAAAGGTTGGTAGTTTAGACAAAACTTAAACTGTTTAAACTTACTTGAGCTAATATTATCTACCCTTTACCTCTGAGCATGCGTATACTCACACATGTATACATATATTTTTCATTTATGTAGATCTAATGATACTTTTTTTGCAGACTTATCTCTTGCAGAGCAGTATTCTGGTTTTGATAACACTAGAAATAAGTGAAGGCTGTTCCCTTAGCAACTGCCAGCTGAATAACCTTAGAACCTAGTGGGAATAGATAGAGCAACTAATATTTCTTGAATGTCTGGGGTTTGTGAAATATTCCTTTTCATAAATCTAGTAAACGTGCTTCTGCTGTATAAAGGGTGGGTTTTAAAATGATGTGTATTGTTTTGATGTGCAGTGTAATTTGTTTACTTGGATTGGAATGTCCTGCCACTTTGCAGATGAGTATACTGAGAAAAATTCTGAAATCTGATTTACTTTTTTTTTTCTTATGTTTGTGATTTATGTATTTATTTTTATTTTTTATTTTTTAACAGCTCCTTATACTTAAAGCCATTCATTTTAGAGATAACTATTTATATTATACATGCCATTTTAATTCTATTTATTCACTTTCTATTAATTTAGTTGAAAATGATATCTATATTACCTCAATGCCAAATCCAAAAGAAAATGCCTCCATCTTTTGAAACACACTAATTGGAATAGTGAACTCTTATTTCATTTCCAAGCTTTTTGGACATGTTGTGAATCTATTGTCTGCACAAAGACCTCATAAGAAAGGAACTTCACTGTTCTTTGACACTTGTGTAATAAAAAGCAAACAAACAAAGAAACAAACAAACAAAAAAAGAACAGTTTAGGGGAAAGGTCTCCTCTGACTCCTGGTCTGCTGGGCAGCTGAATGTTGCTTGGCTTTTTACCTCTTGGAAGGGAAAAGCAAAGTCTGTCTGTTGCTGTGTTGCAGTTAAAAATGGCCAAGGCAATGGTTGGCATGTTTATTCTTCTGTCACAAAATCATGGTAAATTCTGACTGGCAGGGAAATAATTATCAAAATATCATAATGTAGTGTAGTAGCTGCTACTAACTAATTCTGAGCATTAAATGATCTTTAAAAAACGGGTGTGAGCTGCAAAGTGTTTGAGAAATCTTATGGAGGAAACTTATTGGATAATTTTTCCTGAGTAGCTGAAAGGCTCCTGAAAAGGCAATAGCTGTACTACTATGCTCTAAAACTAATGCTGGTAGTTATTACACATCAGTATGTTATACTCCCTGTGAATAGAATAAGAGGAAAAATAAGGTATTCTGATATTTTAGATTGGTAAAAGTTGGTATATGCCAAGGTGCTCTGAGTTTATTCTAATTAAAACAGGTAAGAAATATGCAATTAAAACAGAGCTGATAATGTTACCTGTGCTCTAGTTCTTGTAGAAGTTCAGTCCTTATCTTAGAAAATTCTCATGAGAATCAAGTTTTGCTTTTATGGTAGAAAGATTTTTTTTTAAATAAAAATATATTTTTTAAAATATAAGTATGTACATGCACACAATGGACCCAAGGTGATCTTGAAAATATAGATGAAAAACATTAAAGTCAAAGTGATATTCTAGGAAAACCTGGTACAGAAATGTAAGATCAACTCAGATGTGTTCTTCAAAGGGTTAAGGGTTCATGCCTATGTATATTGCTTTATCACAGTCTAGATGGAATGTTACAAAGCCAAGACCAGGACGAGACAGAGGCTCCCAGCCAGCTTAACCTCGCACACAAAATTTCCATTCCATCTCTTGGCAAAGAAAGCTAATACTCTGATGGGTCCAGATTTCTGTAAGTGATATTAAATTGGGAGTTTCACAACACTAAGTACTAGTATTGTGTTACTGGTAGGCCAGAGTTACATGACATGAATCTAAGCAAAAGCTGTTTTATAGAAACAAGTGTAAGACAGTTCATTTATTGTAGTCTGAAAAAGGTTTATCTTAATTAGAATGCAAAACCCACTCCCAGTTAGAATATTTTTTCAGTTATAAAATGAAAAAGCAGAAAATATTCATCTGTTTGAATGGCAAAATTTAAAAACAGAATACTGCTCTCTTCTGTAAAGTGTTTCTGCTGAATACCAATAACTGTACTGTGTCCATAACAATCATCTGCATTACTGATCATTAACTTCACAATGAGCAACAGGGCTGATTCATTTAATGAACCTGCAGGTAATTGTTGTTTCTTTTACTAATTACATCAGGGAAATGAGACCTGTTAGCACTGAAATGGCTTGAAATGCTTAAGCAAACCTTTCTGAAGGGTAAAATGCCTGGGTACTTTTCTCTTGCTTTCTGCCCTGAGATAAGTTTTTTTCTGTTCCCCTGTGGGAATTAATGAGAAACCCCTTATTCATCCATTAAATAGAAAGCCTTGGACACATGTGCTTCCATATTCCGAGATTTTTTTCACAAATAATTGGAATGTACTGCTTATGAAAAATAGAACACTTCTATTGTATTTAAAAGGTAAAATTATATGGGAAACCATTTCAGGTCAGCCTTAAGTGTTGAAATGGTTGAAACTATATTTTGAAAAATTGGGCATGGGACAGTACAGATCTGCTGTTGAGGCAGGTCTACAGTGAGGCCTGTTGGGCCTTTCTCTCACTTCACAGCTCTGGACGTGGTAGTAGGGCTCTTGCAACTTTTCTTGCTTTATGTATATTACAGGTTCTCAGAACATATAAGATCACTATGGCCACTTGATCTTAACTTTCTGATAAGAACAGATTGCAATATTTGATCCAGTATTTCCTGGGCAAAGACCTTAATTTCTGACTGACCTGAATACTTACTGATAGGCTTCTAAGCCAGGTGCAGAGGACAGAATGATCTCGCTTTTTATAAAGGTTTTAGGTTGAATAAACAGGTCATCTGTTAGCATTTTCATTTGTCTCCTGTTGCCTTTTCATGCCCCGATAAAGGAATTTTTTTAATTAAGTTGTTGGCTCTCACATGTCCTGCTAACCTAACTGAGCATTCAGTCACCACTCCTACCTTGCCTTGGTCTAAAACTACTACATTTCACCAATGATTTTCTTAAGGACTATAATATATCTTTCCATTTCATTATATCAGGTGTCTGGAATGCAATTTAACTTTGAAATAGAATCATTATTGAATGTAGTTTACTTTGAGCTGTAAATTGACTTAACTGTAGGTTTTAGAGAATTATATGTTTTTGAAAAAAACTTGTCTTTGTATTAAATTAACTAAAACACTTTAACTTGAAAAGTAATTGCAACAGGAAGGAAATAAAATATTTGAATAAGCACAAAACTATGGAGTTCAAAAATTGAAAAAAAAATATCTGTTTGACTGCACAGCTAAATTAAGCAGTTTTATGAGATTAGCACAAGAACATTTCAAGGCATCTATTCAAGCAATAATATTACTACAGCAATTCCATCTTTATGTGTGCAAGCAGCTGAAAGCAAGATCATATGGCTCTCAGCACTGAGCAGGTCACTTCACTCAAGAGGAAGAAATAAGCTTTTTCTATGATGCTTGCTTAAAAATATAGCTACACCATTTAAGGACATCCCATTAAGAATTTGTCATAAATTTATAATTTTATGTGATTGAAAGAATAAATATAACTTTTGTATTCTATGCCTTCTCCATATACCACCAAAAGTTGATGTTACTGAAAACTGTATGTTCAAATGAGAGGTGTGGGGAGATACAAAAGAGGCAGGAAATAAATTCCTGTGTGTTGAATTTCCAGGATTCTGTCCTATACAGAATAATTTTTTCTTAACTCATCATCACAGGTAACTCCCCTTTCTTAAACATCGCAGCTGTAAAAGAAACTAGTAGAGCTTGAATAATTAGGAGAGAAGAGGAATTTTTATTTATTTTTATTTTTAATTTTTAACCTGGAGATGAACCTTACGGTGATATGTAAAACACTGATACATAAAACCAGAAAATGTCCAATTAAGTGTGCTTTTTATGACACAAACCTGTTTGCAAACCTATACATCAAAAGTCTTTGCACCCAAATATAGGATATATACTTATGATCATAGCAAGGTCAGTGTGAAAGATGCTGTAAACATGACAGAAAATTTACAATTTCCTTCTTTGTGAAAAATCTCCTTTGCTTAAAATGGGTTCATTGTTACTTGGAATTGGGCCTTACTTGAAAACAGAGCTCAGTGACATTTCCTTTGAAGTAGAACTATTTTTCAAGTTAATAGCACAATGCACTTACACATAAATCACAGCTTACTTTATACATCTTTTTGAATATTTCACTTTTCCAGTAGAATTGTCTCTCTATACATAGAATGCACCTATAATAGGTATTCTTATAAGTGATGCTGAGTATATCGTCCTATAAATTTTGTCACATTCAGCAAAATCATTAATATTTTGCAAGGATTATACCATTAAAAACATACTTTCATGGAATGAAAAGGTTATGAAAATGAAATGTCACACACTATGATTTTGCCTTAAAGATCCTAGTCATTTGCACAGCACTCTGGAATGGTAGTACAAAAAAGAACAGTCTGTCTTTTTTTATAGGTTTCATTCAGGACCTGGAGTTTCACATTTCATGCAGCATGTAATGGATGGAAATCACTTGGAAAAGGTCACCATCTAGCCAAGTTACTTGCTTAATTAGGTGCTGTAATATCATGCATTAAGCAATGCTGTTTTAAAGGAATTCCAGGAAAGATAAGAAAACCTATTGACAATGTCTATTGATACTTATTATGTACATCACACATGTGCACTACTGCATGTGTGCTTAACAGTGAATAAAAACTGTGTATACAACCACTGCCTCACAGAGAAAGAAGCAGTAAACTCCTACTTTTAGCTGTAATAATATCTGAGGAAATCACTGGGGTGAAAACAGCCACTACCAAATTGAATGAAAAACTTTTAGCTAGAATATGTTCAGATTTTAACCAAAGAATACAATGACAAATATGCCCAGTATGAACTTCAGTACCAGAGAGAAACATGAGTCTGAAGATCTGAGACATACCAACATTATTATTGAGCATTGGAACAAGTAAATTATTTCTACTTAATGTTTCAGTCTTTTGAAAGCCTTTGAAGCCCACCAAGGTTTGCTTTAGAGCAAGGTGGGCATTTTTGGTTCCTAAGCAGGTCATGAAAGGCTATGCAGGAGCTATATGCCTTAAGTGAAAGCAGTTGTTGAGGACCAGAATGAAGGTCAGGGTTTTGTCTTCAATCAGTCCAGCATTACTGGTGGATGAAGAAATCTTCACCCTTCAAATATGATAGAGGCCATGAGTAGAGGGAGCCTTTGATCAGAATACCTCCTATTGTAAATTATTTAGGGTGAGATATAAAGGCAACAGGGTTGGTAAGCAGGATCCTGTAGGAATCCTGTGACTCTCCCATTAACATATAACAATGGAAGAATGACCAAGAAAAGTTTTAAATTCACCAGATAGAAAATTTAAGTTAATTCCTTCTTTCCTGGAACTGAAACTTCATTTTTATTTGTTTGTTTATTCCAGCAACTATTAACAATTATGAAGTTTCTGAGCTCTATGTGCTTTGGAAGGTTTTTTTTTTTTTTTTTTTTTTATTTTATTTTACTGTTTCCATAGTATTTCTGATCAATGACATCCCACTTTCCTCTCTGGGTTCCTTAAATTGACAATTTGTGTTCATATTTAGGTGCTACTATAGAGGTAGATCAGTTTTTGAGGACACAGCACAATATTATTTTTATAGAGAATTTCATGAAAATGATAGCTTGGTTCCTATACTTAGGATTTAAAACTTTTTTTTTTTTTTTTTTTAAATCCCTCCTGCACCTATGCTAGTTTGAGAGGTTATTTCCCTCCAGGCTGCTTTACACAGTTTTCACTGGGCCTCTCCAGAAGCTATGACTCCCTTATATCTATAGATCAAGCCGAACATATTAGTTGCTTGTTTTTCCTAATCAGTTAATTCAAGATTTTCACATTAAATTATAATTTAAATATAATTTCTTTGCAACACAACTCTTTTAATTTAAGTGAACCCAGTTCAAAGACAGCAAAAAACACTTGATGCAGCACTATCAACAGATGATGCAGTATGAGGTGGTGACCCAAGATCCTCTAGTACGGAAGTAGCAATGTTTGTAGTTTAGTCAGTTGTGTGCAACGCAGGGCAGCCTTCTGCAAAGCCTTCCATGTTTATATGTTAAAGGCATTTTTTCTGATATAGAAGAAAGTAATATGTTAAAAATTTGGAGTAATATACTAAAGCATAGGCCTTTCTGGAAGTGAAGATAAGAAACTAAAAAAAGTAGCTGAATTTCCTAGTTTTCAAATGTAGATATTCTAGTTAGTAGCATTTCAAATTACCTCAGGTGTATTAAAAATCTCTTTTTTTTTTTTTTTCTGATGTATTTAATTTCTGGATGTCTCTACAGACTAGTTAGCTGAAATAAAAATAGGCTCTAAAAACTTCCACAGAAGAGCACACAGCCTCCAAAGTGCTTAACTGTGAGTCAGCAACAGCTTTACTGAGGCTTGCTGAGCTTGTCTATAATGTTTGGAATGTCTGCAACCACTAATAATAAATTCAGTTTTTTATGGAATGAGTCAAACATACGTTTTATTTGAAAACACCCTCAATAGTTTGAAGAAATATGCTTCATTCTCTTATAAGCAGAAATATAAAGTATTAAAATGAAAATGTCAGTCATCAGATCTAGAAAGATGTTTTCCTATTTAAATAAGCTGCAAGCCCAATGCAAAGCACAGCAAGACTTGTATCAATCCTTAAAAAGTGCTAGTGAGAGCTGAATGCCAAATAGCTTCCCATGAGGCATGTTATGCTAATCACTATGGCAATCAGTTATTTATCATTCTTGCAGACATGTATTTTCCATTTACACTAACAGGGTAGTTGATTGGATTTTGTTCATTAAATGGGCAGAGTCAAAACTGGTCTTATAAACTGCTGTTCAAGTTAATTAGTGAGTGTGTGTACTCAGAAGCAGAAAACTAAGTTTTAAAATTATAACCTACACCAATCAGGCATCTTTTCTACATTGTGCCAAGATCATTCCACTTAGTTTATCCAAAATAAAAGAGAAAGTAAAAATGATACATTTTCATTTTCCCCGTTCTCTGATGTTCTGGTGGTAAACCTGATATACTTACTCATAAAAGACTCCATATAGGATATTTGATTTTGCCTCTACTAAATCTCTTCCAAGTTTTGTCTAGCTTAAGAAAGGGTGCAAGGATAAGAACATTCTTAGTGGAGTTTTGTGTCCCTTCACTTATCAGTCTTTATTTGATTAACTATTAGCAGATAAGAAAGATGGCCTGCAGCCTCTACTATAAGGTTAGAACCTTAGCAGTAGTAATCAGAATAATAATTTCACAGATATAAAACACATTTTCTTTCTGTATCGTATGTCCAGGAGTAGATTTTGTTGCTCTGGCTTCTAAATAGAGGGTATTTTGAAGTAGCATCTTTTTGATATTGGAGATTTCTTTGCCAATAGTTCAGTATTCATTGGACAGGTAAAGTTGGAACTCTGACTTTGAATTTAAAGCACTGGGGTTCTGCAGTTTCCAAAGAGGAAGAGGAGGAAGTCTGTGGGTATTTCACAAACTCCTAGTGTGCTTTGTTCATTGCAAAGGAGAACAATGGGAGAGAAAGTTGGAATGTGTTATCTTATCCATTGCCTGCTTGTCTCCAAACTGAGGAGTCTTATTCCTTTTAACTCTTCTGCAGGAAGCAGATATTCCAGGTGATCCCCTTGAACGTTTTAGTTGTCTTTCTTTTCACCATCTGAGTCTATCACATCCTTGAGGTGTGGAGACCACAAGTGTACACAGCACCCAGTACTATGATAAAACTAAAGTTTAGTCTTCCGGAAAAATCACAGATTCACAGAACAGTTTGGCTTGAAAGGGAGCTTAAGGATCACCCAGTGCCAGCCCCCTGGATGCCTCCCACTAGACCAGGTTGCTCAAAGACCCATTTAACCTGGCCTTGAACTCTTCCAGGGATGGGGCATCCACAGCTTCTCTGGGCAACCTGTTCTTGCGCCTCACCACACTAAGAGTAAAAAATATCTTCCTTATATCTAATCTAAATCTACCCTTTTTTAGTTTTAGACCATTACCCCTTGTTCTATTACTGCACTCCCTGACAAAGAGTCCCCCCCCAGCTTTCCTGTAGGCCCCCTTTAGGTAGTGGAAAGTTGATAAAAGGTCTCCCTGGAGCCTTCTGTTCTCCACGCTGAAAAACCCCAACTCCCTCAACCTGTCTTCATAGGAGACAATTTATTTATTTATTTATTTATTATTTTTTCTCTCAATAACTGAGATATAATAGCCTGATGATAGCCAATGTTTACTGCCTTTTAGCAGCTGCTCTATGGTGAGCCATGAGTTTCTGATTCCCTCTGACATAACTCCAAGTCCCCTTTCCTGAGTTTCACCTGTCAGCTTTACACTCAGCATAAAGTAATCACAGTTTTAGATTTTCTTCATCTCCCATTTATCAGCATAGAAATGCACCTTCTCCCTTTTTCCTCCCTTATTCTATTTTGTGCAGTCCTTCTGGAGTGCCTCAACATTGCATACGATTTAATTACCTGAAAGGGTTTATCATCATCATAATTTTGAGATTTAGGTGCACAAAGGAGATACAAGGGTGACCAAATATTTCTCACCTGACTTTTGAGCTCTATAAAACTGTCAGCATCAACCACAAAGTACACAGAAAACCAGTTATCTCTTTTCCACAAATGTCTGGCATTCTTCATCTACAGCCTCTTTCAAAATGCCTAATGAAAAGTTGTTATGACAGATTCTACACTACTGACATTCAACAAACTAATGTGTGTGTGAGGGAACCCCACCTCCCATTTATCTGGGTGGAGAGGGGTACATGGATCACACAGTTTCATTTTGTATTAAGCTTGTTTGCAGGTCTATGCATGAAGCCTTGCTGGCTTTGGGGGCTTTGTTATCCTGTATATTTTCTTCTTTTTTTTTTTTTTTTTTTTTTTTTTTTTGTGTGTGTGTTTACAGTATCTTAACAATTGTACTCCTTGACTAGAAGTGAGAAAGAATTCAGCAGCCATTTAAGAACAGAATGGCTCATAACCTTACTGTAGTTAATGTAGTTAATAATTACTTGGTGGAGAGAAGCGTTGGGGGAGCAGTTATTCATTGAGCAGAGTATGCTTGTCACACCAATGATTAAAGTGTTGCATATCTGTTGTTCTGAAGGGTTTTCTGTCTCATAGATCTTAGTCTATCTCATTTCTTCAAGAAATTATTCAGTCTAGTAAAAAATGATCCAAAAGGAAAGACTGCAATTCTGCAAACTGAACTTGCAGAGATACAGCAGTATTCAAACTATTTATGGATCTAGAAATCTGTGGAATTTTTTTGCACTGCAAACCTGTTTCTCATGCTACAGTAATACACCCAGTTACTGCAACCTGCTAGCATTATCTCCAGCATTTACTGGCCAAAGCTTTTGTTAATACCATGTTAATACTAAGATTTTCTTCTGTGGATACTCTGGTTACCCAAATGTTTAATGCATTTTTTTTTTTAAGTGGTGAAATTACTTTTATTTACAACTGCTATTTAAAAGTTGTGGGTGTAGCTTCCATTTCACTGAGAAAGTCAGAAAGTATTGACAAATAGCAACCCATCAAAGTAGTACCCTTGCTGAGCTTTTTTGGTAATCTATTGCAGTCATTCTCATATGGGTAGATAGTTCCTTTCCTGTATGTTTGAAGATGAAGAGGTTTAC
Source organism: Heteronetta atricapilla (assembly GCA_011075105.1). Lineage (NCBI taxonomy): Eukaryota > Metazoa > Chordata > Aves > Anseriformes > Anatidae > Heteronetta > Heteronetta atricapilla. The sequence goes on from CM021731.1 coordinate 193,538,814, forward strand.
CCATTCAGATTATGTGTTGGAAGACAATCACTGCTTGGTCAAGATGATGGGGGATCTCCAGGCTATATTAATGGGAAACTGTAGCTGTTGTCTCCTTTAGTCTCTCCTCTCTTCCTCACATACAAATGTACCATTTTGCACTTTGTCACATGATGGGGCAGAGGGAAGAAGAAGGGACTGCATAGGGCCTGACAGGGCACGGTGAAGTGCTACTTTATCATCTCTATAATGAGGCAGGAGAGACACTCTGTGTAGCCTGGATGTTTTTGGATAGGGTAAGGAGGAAGTGATAAAAATGTAAGAAAAAAGTCCACCAGATGTGGTGGACAGTGGTACTATTGAAAGAATGTGAGTGAAATTTGTTAATGAATGAACTGAATGAAAACTATGTTCAGTGCATGGTTGACTGGTATTACTTACCTTGCCTTGAATAAAAACAAACAAACAAAAACAACAAACAAAAAATAAAAGAGGATAAACATTCTTTCCTCTATTATTCATCCTACATCTAGACTTGTGCTCCCACCAAGAATTATCCAAACCCCATTAGCTACCTTTCGTGCTAAAGAGATATCCCAAAACCTGTTCTGACATGATATGAGCTTCTGAAAGCTACCTCTCTAATAAATAGTTCTCAGCTATTGAGCCACTCTGGTTTTTCATGGGACAGTGAATAGACTGGACTAATACTTGCAAACTGTGACATGACCTCACTCTTAGATTTATTTCTGTTTGCTTTATCCTTGCCTTGTTGATTGACACTTTTCTGTTTGTCATTATTTTTGGTGGGCCATATTGTTTCTTTATCACCTGTGTATGTCACATCTCCCATTTTCATGCAATGAATGTACATCTAGCATAATGACTAGATTATACTGTATCACAGTGGGCATCATCCCAGAATCTGGTATGATACTACCTGGTGTTCTGATAAAATTTCATTCCGTCTTGGTACTTTTGTTTATGTTAATATTTTTAACTAACTTGGTAGGAGCATATGAGTTAGAGCAGCTCTAATTCCTTGCTGTATCTCTCTAGGCAATGTCACCATTCTAGGCTAAGTCCCCTCTTTAGGTCAAGTCTCATGAAATCATATTTAAAAACTGAAAAGTTTAAATTGGGACTGCAGCCCAGAACTGCAATGAGGAGGCATACTATCATCATGAGTTGCTATTCTGACCTGCCCTATCTTCAGTCATTCTTGAAATTCTTCCCCTTCCCTCCTCCCAGGCTGTTTTGCTGAGTTATACAACACCATTGAATTACCTGTACTGATTCAGGAAGTTCAATCTGGATCTGGATGAAACCAGAATTGGATGCAACTCAGTCTACTGAGAATGAATTTGTGCATCTTAGCCCCCTTGAAAACTTCCAGATCTTTGCTGGATCTCTCTTTTCCAGAAACTTCAACAACTGGTATTTGCTTTTTCCAAGTTAAAAAGAACAAACACTGGGCTTATACTTCCACTGTTCCATCTGACAGCCCATGTATTATAATCTTATAGTCAAAGCAGAATGAGCGAGTGAGCATTTTTTTTTTTCATCCAAAGAGCATGTGAAACTTTATAATCTGAACAAGCATATATATAAAATGTTATCAACTAGAGTGATTCTCCAAAATAATGGTAGATTTTGGTGTGTATATTGCACAAAAATATGGGATTGAGGTACAGAAAAATAGGCAATTGATTTCAGGCTTGATTTCTCAATCAAGCACTGCATGTGGTAAAGTTTTAAAATAAAATAAAATATAAAAAAGTAAAATTTACTTGCTAAAGCTTTGAACTAGATATGCTTCAGATACTTCAAGTTTCTTTTTATTCATGTTTACTTTACTGAAAGGAAACTGATGCAATTTCCTATCTTATTTTCTGTATGAAAATCAAAATATGCTGAATATGTTCATTGGTGATTGACATATGTATAGTGCCTACCTTTGCTATTCATTTTGATAACTTGTATCTTTTACCGTTTAGAGAGATATTTTTTTTCCATAACTTTTAGAAATGATGATGAATTTGGGCCTAAAACTGTGGGTGGGAGGGTAGGGAGGAAGTAATATATATATATATAGTATATATATATAAATTCCTTTCTGTGGTTCTCTCTTTCATCATAGTGAAAGCTGAACAAAGAGGCATCACACATTTCTTTATCAGTTCTTCTGATGACTAGGTAGGTTTTTTATATGAGCTAGTATGAACTGGGCTGTTTAGTTAATAATCCAACAGCAGAAAAGGAGCACAAGAAAGAAGAACATCTGCACATCTAAATATGTGTGCCAGTTTGCTTAAGCAACTGACCATTCTAATAAATACTGTGAATACTGAAATTGCTCATACACAATTTCCCAATGATTTTTCTCCTAGGCTTGTGAGTCTTCAATATATATATATATACTACCATTATCTTGTTTAAAGTATTAAAAATGTGTACCATAATAAAGGTAGAATTGGTGCTGAGGTCTGTGTTTGCTGGAATTGAAAAAAAAAACTTAGAGCAAACTCAGGCAAGCTTAGAGAGGCTGTTTGTAATATCCTAAAGCCAACTAACATTATAATAAAAGGCTGTTCATTTTGTCTTGTCACTGACATTGTTTTACTTCAGAACATAGGAATTAATTAAGAAGGAAAATGCCTTTCATCTTCAGAGGAACTGGGATGATGGCCATAAAAAGAAAAGAGTGGATTGCGGTTTGGTAGAAGTTCTGATAGGATATGGATTTTCAATATGTGCAGTTCTCCTTGTCAGCAAAAACAGGTCATTACACTTTTCTGTGACATTCTTAAATAATTTAATGGCAGTCCTGATATACTATGCTATTTAAGCCATACCAATTTTGAAATTGAAGTCTCAGTTCTAATGGAGATTGTGGCAATCTATTTTTATTTCCAAAATGGGCTTTTTGACTTCTTACTGTGTTGCAAAGTCATTTACCCCTATAGGTATACATTTCATAGAAGAGATAGGGGATTATTAAAACTAAAATGAAACTATCAAAAAAATATTTGCTATAATTAGGACATCAATTATTACATTTTTCCCCCAACAGTGTATGCATCTTTTTGAAAGCTTTTTTCCTGTGATTTTTCACACAAAATATTTCAGGTATAAGACAAAGCAACTACACTTTTCAATAGAACATGAAATGGTCATGCTGTGCTTTTGTGTCTGCTTGGCCATTGATGACACTTGAAGGAACATTACATATGCCAGAGCATTCCAATACACTGCTTCATTATACGATGGAATTTCCTTGATGGCTTCCTTATAAAGCACATCTTTTCATGATCTTTTAAAATTCCAGAGAGCTTTTATTTCTGAAACTATTTCGCAGACATATTTTGAAGTTTGTTAGTTTCATGCTAAGAGTTCTAGCCTTCCTTGTAGGTTTCAGTTATTTAATTATGAAAGTAATATCACAGAATCACAGAATTTCTAGGTTGGAAGCGACCTCAAGAACATCGAGTCCAAACTCTGACCTAACACTAACAGTCCTCCACTAAACCATATTGTTAAGCTCTACATTTAAATGTCTTTTAAAGACCTCCAGGGATGGTGACTCCACCACTTCCCTGGGCAGCCCGTTCCAATGTCTAACAACCCTTTAGGTAAAGAAGTTCTTCATAATATTCAACCTAAAACTCCCCTGGCGCAACTTTAGCCCATTCCCCCTCGTCCTGTCACCAGGCACGTGGGAGAACAGACCAACCCCCACCTCGCTACAGCCTCCTTTGAGGTACCTGTAGAGAGCGATAAGGTCGCCCCTGAGCCTCCTTTTCTCCAGGCTGAACAAGCCCAGCTCCCTCAGCCGCTCCTCATAGGACTTGTTCTCCAGACCCCTCACCAGCCTCGTAGCCCTTCTCTGGACTCGCTCAAGCACATCAAAGTCCTTCTTGTAGCGAGGGGCCCAAAACTGAACACAGTACTTGAGGTGCGGCCTCACCAGAGCCCCCACAGGGGGACGATCACCTCCCTAGCCCTGCTGGCCACACTGTTTCTGATACAAGCCAGGATGCTGTTGGCCTTCTTGGCCACCTGAGCACATTGCTGGCTCATATTCAGCCGACTATCAACTAATACTCCCAGGTCCTTCTCCGCCTAGCAGCTTTCCAACAACTCCTCTCCCAGTCTGTAGCTCTGCTTGGGGTTATTGCGCCCCAGGTGCAGGACCCGGCACTTGGCCTTGTTGAACTTCATGCAGTTGACCACAGCCCATCGGTGCAGCCTATCCAGATCCTCCTGCAGAGCCTTCGACAACCCTCGAGCACATCGACACACGCACCTAACTTGGTGTCATCTGCAAACTTACTGAGGGTGCACTCAATGCCCTCGTCCAGATCATTGATGAAGATATTAAAGAGGACCGGCCCCAGCACCGAGCCCTGGGGAATGCCACTAGTGACCGGCCTCCAACTGGATTTGACTTCATTCACCATGACTCTTTGGACCCGGCTATCCAGCCAGTTTCTAACCCAACGAAGCGTATGCCAGTCCAAGCCAAGAGCAGCCAGTTTCTTGAGGAGAATGCTGTGGGAAGCAGTGTCAAAAGCCTTGCTGAAGTCAAGGTAGACCACATCCACAGCCTTTCCCTCATCCATCAAGCGCATCACTTCTATCACTTGATAGAAGGAGATCAGGTTCGTCAAGCAGGACCTGCCTTTCATAAACCCATGCTGACTGGGCCTGCTTGCCCTGCAAGTGCCGCGTGATGACTCTCGAGATAATCTGCTCCATGAGCTTCCCTGGCACTGAGGTCAAAGAATATCTGTCCAGGGAAACTAAAATACATCTGAAATTAGAAAGATGCAAAAATTGTCTACATTCACTATTTCAGATTCATCGTTTTCTTACTGAAAATCATGTAATTAAAAGGTTGCTGCTGTTGGAATCCAAAATGTTTCTGTCACCCTGTCTTCCGTGAATACAGTTCAGGAGCTGACTGGAGATAAGATAAAAGTCAATAAAAAGAGAATTATTTATTAAAAAGATCTAATGTTACAAGAACAGTACACAGGAACTATTATATTACTGTGTCTTCCACATAGTATATGCCATTATATATAGTTTATATACAGATTGTATACAATATATCTAACATTTTGATATGGGCCATGACAGAATCTTTCTTTTGGTCTGCAAAACAATGTTGCTTTCAAATTATTTTCTTCCAAACAGGTACTGTGGTATTATACAAAAATACAGCCTCCTAAGTGACTCTAGACTGCACTATTACAATCTTTTACATAAAAAAAAAGGAAAGAGCTCTTCAATGAAACTAAAAAATAATATGTCATGGTAAGGAAACATCCTCTTCTACAAAGTAACAAATATGTAATACATAGGTACTTAAACATTTAAAACATGTTTATTAATATATTTAGATGCAAAATACATATTCTGTTCATGTTGAATATAAAACATACCCCTTTTTATCCCTGCATTACAACTACATTACATGATGGTATGTTCATTATTTCTATCTGTATCTTTATACTAGAGATTGAGATATAATTAGATGCAGCTCTATCTCATTATCAGATTTTCATTCTTCTTATAAAGCATAGCCATTTATTGTATTCAGAAAGTTGTTTAGCCAAAGTTCCAACAGCAGTGACAGTAACCTTATTGAATACTTTGAAATAAACTGCATTGGCAAGCAACTGTATAAAAAATAGAGGAAATTATGCTTAGCTAATTTATAAAATAACCATTTTACTTTTTGGTTCATCACTTTGTTCTTGTTCACTTTAACCTTTTGAAAAATGATGGTTTGTAGCAGTGCTGTTGTTTTGCAAAATACAACAGGCAGTTATTTTCTTTGAATTTGTTCTTTCAGCAAAGTATATTTCACCTTCCTTTCTTTTAGCTCAGAAGCTTTTCCACAGGCAGAGATACAAATAGGTCTCCTGTTTGTAACTACACAACAATCTGGGTTCAGCTCATTATTCTGCCATTGTTTTCCTAGCAACATGGTGACTAAGTACATTTAATACCTACTTTTTTTTTTCTTTCTTTTTTCTTTCTTTATTTTTTTTAATCTTAATATAGAATCATAGAATCATAGAATATTCTGAGTTGGAATGTATTCACAAGGATCATTAATTTCAACTCATGTTTCCACACAGTACCACCCCAAAATCAGACCATATGTCTGAGAGCATTGTCCAAATGCTTCTTGAACTCCAGCAGGTTTGCTGTTGTGACTACTTCCCCAGGTAGCCTGTTCCACCAATTGAAGAAACTTTTGCTAATATCCAATCTGAACCTCACTTGAATTAAATAATAAAGGTTTGAATTGAATCATCTTTGAAAAATTCAACTGGTAAAATATTCAAAACAAAGTCATCAGTCAGCTTTTTACCTACCAAGCACTGTGCTTTCTTGGCTACTATTTTAAAGGTGCTAAGAAAGGGCACCATAGAGCATACTATCCAAATGCGAAGTATTATTTGCTAGGGAGCTGGCAAAATAATAACATTAATAAAATGAACACATGAACCAAAACAGATTTGCATCAAAACTTTTAGAAGGATGGACAGCTAGAAGAACTATGCCATTAGGGCTTGTCTCTTGAACTTTTTTGACTTGATTTTTCCCAGACAAGGAGTTTTCATCCTAGGCACAGTACCTAGACACATGGTAGTAATGCATCATCCTTCATAACACCACACACTCCATAACTGTACAAACACGCACACCATATACAATGGAGATCATTTTGATTCAGGTACCAATATATGGAAACATCTTCAAATGTAGAAAAGTTGTATATTGAGTGAAAATTTGTTTGGTACAGCAAAAAGCAGGAATTAAAACTGATAGCATACAGTCCCTACAAGAATAAATCTATCTAGTGAGCTATAGAAATAGTTCCAGGTAACTAAATAATTTGAATGATGCTCATTTTTCAACGATTTTTCAGACACACCATTCTCCAAAACCTATCCTACAGGAGTCTGTATGTGTGAATGACTACATTTCAAAAATTGTTAATGTTCTCTCTGTTATATGCTCTCATATATGCTTTAACTGGCTTTCCAATTATACAAAGTATAGAATCTTACTTAAAAATGGACCCGGTGGAAAAAAAAGGTTACAACTGAGAAGTGCTTGGAAAAAGTAGGTTTATCTTCTTGCATTGCTTTATTTGTGCACTTAGTAGCCTTGTCTATATCATTTTTAAATGCCCAGTGGAGATTACATTGTCATATGCATTAGGAATAGACTTTTTATTTGCTATTGAAAGTAAATGTTTGAATCTTTTGACATTAAATCATGCAACATTTGATGAAAAACAATGGTATTTGTTTCCTTTAAATTTTGTGTTTAATTATGATCAGGTTACCTAGAAATAAAACAAATGGCTTCTTTTCTCCTCCATTTTGTCACTTTTTAAGTGTGCTGTCTAGTATTTTATTTTATTTTTTTCTAATTTAATATATATTATATATTTTAAGAATAGTTTCTCTGTACTTTTGCAATGGGATACATATTTTAATTATATTTTTTCTGTATTGCTGTCTTGTCAATAGGAACAGCCAGCTGTAGGGGATGCAAAAAAACTTAGACAAAGCTGTATCAAACTTTGTTCTCTAGTTAAAAAAGGTTTTTTTTTTTTTTTTTTTTTTTTTTTTTAACCCAAACATGTACTGTACTAGACACCACTATTTAAACATCTAATGATATACATGACTGGGGTTACCAAAATTGAACATATTAAAAAAGTAAAGTACATTTGACAGAAATTACGTTTGCTTACAAAAGTTTTTTTTACATACAATCTGCATATTTTTGGGCCAAGAAGAGTCCCCTCCCCAGAGGATTTTTACAAAAATTGAAGAGAAAAAAAAAAAAAAAACTGATGAATTTTTGACTGTCTTCATCATTCCTCTAAGTGCACCACAGGTATTTCTATGGGTCTTTAAGCATTAGCTTGCCTTTCCTGTTGATTCATGGACATAAAACTCCATTCCTTGGTGTCATCAAGCTAAAGCAAACAAATAACAACAACAAAGTCTGCAGTCTTCACCATGAAGTTGAAGGAACCATCAGTGCCAAAAGCAATGTTACGGAGGACGAGGAAGTAGAGAACATATGTAAGGTGGTTTGAGCACTCGTTACTTTCCCTCCTGAAATAAAAAGCAAATTAACTAAAGAAGAAACAATGCAAACAATTCTCAGAACATTTAGGTACTAAATTTTGGCTAAATTTTTTACCCTTTAATGCCTAATTTTGGGCAAGGCATTAGCTTGAGAGAACTGCAGTCCCAGGTTAGGATCCCTACATAGACATAAAGAAATTGGGGATTTTATGATAATATCTACAGAAACTCACATTCTGAATCCTCATATTCAGTCTGTAAATAAATAGGTAATTCCAAAAGGTTAGGTGAGTTTTATGCTTTAATCCTCATAAAGAATTAGGCTTCAGAAAGTGCACAATCATAAATGTTCTTCCTGGAAGAAAGAGTGAAATCTAATCCTTTATCTTGGTGTTTGTCCTGGTCTTTTGCCCTGTAGTCTAGTGACCTTTTACATCATAGCACAATGCCTTAGTTAGAGTTGAAATTTTAGATCTAGATTGAAGTTTCAAGACTATACGTTTTGTACAGTACTCTGTATGGACTAACAATGTTTAGTACATTTTTAAGGTGTTATTAAAAAATTAGAATTAATATAGCTTGTTTTCTTTGGCAACTGACAATATAATTTTTTTTTTTCATTCACTATAATCCTTAGATCTCTTGCTTAACTAACATTGTTACTTGAAATTCTTTTAACATTCTGCTTTAACTGAGGAAATAGAAGCTAGCCATCATCAGTTACTGCATGATTAAATTAATACTGTAATAAAGTCATATCTAATTAAGTTAGTAGAACCTAAGAAAAACACAGCTTATTTTAACACAGGCACACACACAGGATTCAGCTACCTAAATTCAGATACCTGATGTTGTTTTAGGTGTATTAGATGTTACACTTCCAACTGGTGGTGATGTGTGTGTCCTTTAAATTCTGGATCATACCAACCAATTATGTGCAAATGTTTGATACCTTAAAACATTGCAAATGTTTTTATATGCCCATGTAAAAATATTTAAATTCTGTCTGCCTGGAAGGTTAGCTGAATTGCTGTCTAGTCACCACTATTGGTCTGTATGGATTACATCACATTTTAGCTCACTTTAATGGAATTTAAGACATCTAAGGCATGTATAGATATGCAGGGCTCAATTAGGTTTCCAGAAGTTACCCTATACAGGCAGAGGTTTCTTGTAAATCCTGTGATTTGTTCATCAGCCCCATATAGATGCATCAGATACTCTTGAGAACCTCAAATGGCATTAGATATCTATGTCACAACATAGAAACTAAATGTTCCAGTTAATGATTTTGTCTAATAGGTAGAGAAATGTAGAAACTTTTTTTTTTTTTTTTTTTTTTTTTTTTTTTTTTTCCAGATAGAGAGTAATAGAGTTACTAATTTTTGTGCATTGCTGTAATTGCCACTCTTCCACATATAAGTGTAGCCTTACCTGCAAAAGATGGAATTCTGATCTGGGGACTAGTGGTCCCATCACCTCCTTCACTGACCGCACAGACCTCAATAATGTAGACACCAACATCAGGAAGAACTACCACTGCAGAAGTTTTCTGTGTTTCTATAACTTGACTGTTGCTCTGTCCTTCTTGCCTAAATAATACCTGGGGTCAAAAAAGCAGATGGTGATCATAGTGACCATGCAAGCATTTTGTGTAGATAACACAGCCACTGAAATGTTAGCTGTTTCATGCTTTCATTAAGGACTTCTGTATGTGACAATTTCTGGAAGTGACATTTGAACAGTCACCTACTTTTACATCTCCCTTCTTTACATCTTCCCTAACTTTAAATGCCAGATATTACCATCACCAATTGTTGAAAATCACCAACATAATTAAAAAAAAAAAAATAAACAAACAAACAAAAAACAAACCTAAGTATTTGTGTTTTTCTGCTCCATAAAAATATTAATTTTAAAGTAAGAGTTTTATTGTAAGATGTCTCATTCTTCTTCATTTCCTTAAATCTTACTGTAAACACAGTCAAATTGAAGTGTTAGTAGGAATTTCATTGCAGGCTGGTCTTATTAATGGCCATTTCTGAGCCCTATACAATGAACTGATCCCCTCAGATTGAGTTTACTCAATCTATAATCGCTAGCTGAAAGTCATAACACAGAAAATATTTGCACATTTCATTTTTATTTATTACATTTTCTGGTTAAATCTTATTGCAGATAATCTATACAGCATACTTACATAGGAAAACAGCAAAGCAAAAAAAAAAAAAAAAAAAAAAAAAGCAAACAGGAAAGAGGAGTAGTCATTTAGAAGACAGTAAGATGTGTGAAGGGGAGTCACTGACCTTGTATCCCATTACATCAGATTCATTAGCTAGAGGTCTAACTGGCTCCCACCCAAGAGAAACTTGAGAGCCATCCTGTATCCACATAATATTACTTGGTGCTTGACTGGGAGCTGGGGAAAAAAATAACAGCATGTACATGAATATATTTGTAGATAGTTTATTTGAAATCACCTTTAAAATCAAAGTATGTCAATCTTTTAATAAATTTACAACTACATGTGTTAGCAGGCTTCCAACTTTAGAACTTTAGGTAGAGATTTTAAAGTGTGGTGTTCTGTTTTTTTTTTTTTTTTTCTTACTTTCTAGGAAAATGAATGCAAAATAATAAGAATTCACATGTATGTATCAAAACAAAGCCATGAACGAAAACTATATATAATTCCTGATTACTGATTATCTTCTTAAAGGGACATCAAAAAGGGCAGAGTTTGCTTCTTGACTTTTCATTTTGAGCAAAGTTACTGAGATCACTTACGTGATTTCTTGGTTGTTACATGCACAGCGGTGCTAGGTGGTCCATACCCAGCAGCATTGTATGCCCTCACGGTTAGATGATATAATGTATTTCCTTCTAACCCTGTCAGAAGGACAGATGATTCATTTCCCTCAGTTTTGACCTTTTCTGCTGCTTCTTCCTGCTCCATGTCCTTCCAGTAATCTACCTGCGAACGAGTGATCAAAGGAAGGATTAATATAGGTGTTTTAAAAGCTCTACCTTTACAAGCTATCTTGTGGTAGGTTTCTTCATCAGTCTTGCCAGTTGTGTGATCATCAGGCCCTGGTAAACACATGGGAACTGTAGTCTAACCTCAGATCCAAAAAATGCTCAGTCCTACAAAATGGTGAGAACCGGAGTATCATAGTATTACCTAAAGAGTATCTAATTGCTGTGTACTGGCATGAGAAGATGTGACTTGCAAGACCAACGAGTAGAGGATGAGTTCTGGCAGGAAGTCAAAAGTATTTCAGAGAATTCAATGTTGGCCTTTCATAGGCCTGCCATTAAAGCAAAATATATCTAGAAAGATCTGGCTGCAAATTTTTACATTTGAATTCATATCTTCACTTGAGTAAAGTGACTCTGTTACCTTTGATGTATCTGTTTGAGCAAACTAAAAATCAGCTCCTTTAATTGTCAACTTCATGTCCCTGTTGGATTAATTCTTAGCTGAATTACAGATCAGATAGCATTCTAGCTGTATTCACAAGTTCTTTAAATATGTTTCACTGAAGTATTTCACTGTCTGAATACTTGACTAATACTGTCGGTATCTGTATCTGTAGTAACATCTACTGACATCTTTCTTGGAGGGAAAAAAAAAGAATAAACAATCATTCATTCACATGGTAGGAATTAACTTCTAACTGCTAGCCAGTTGGATTTATCCATTTTACTTGTAATGCATATTTACAAACTTGACAGTACAGGTTGAGAGTGACATAGTATTAATCAGTATATGAATGGATAGTGAGAGGGAGTATGTTCTGGAGACCCTAACATCCAGTTGGTCAATTCTGCTGAGTATACAACAGAGAAATGGTCTGAAAGGAAAAGTGACTTGCCCAAGTTTACACAGGTGGACAGTGGCAGGTGGGGAAATGTAACTGAAGTAGTGAAATCCTTATTCTAAGAAAGCCAAAATTAGAAGTATATCAGTAGCTCTTGCTGTGCTAGCTTATTCACAGGGCCTCATATCCTAAGTGAATGTAATGTGCAAGAGAGTAGAGAGCCCCCCAGATTTTTCATTGAAGCTTTTGTTGTTGTTAAAACATGATTTTCCAAATATTGACGCTCTCCAGCACTACTTATATGGCATTAAGACTAATTGTATTTTGACATCTTAAGTCTGCAAAAATAGCTACTTCAGATGCACTATATGACAAAAAACATTGCCCCTTGGCAAAGGGGTTTTCTTTGGGGAACGATTATTATTGTATTAATGAGCAAAAGCATGAAATGCAAATTGGCAATGCTTCTATTTCAGTTTCTTCCTTACTTCAAAGCCTTAAATGTTTGGTGCCTGCTTTTAAAATTCTCCTTAAAGTTTTGCCAGGTGAGTTTGGACTTTGATCTCAAAATATGCTTCTCTCTTTAACTCTTCATGTACACATCCATTTGTTGTTGGCTAAAAGAACTAAAGGAAAAAGTGATTACAAAAAAACAAAACAAAACAAAACAAAACCTCTAATGATTGTTGACTAAGTCTGGCTAAGGTAGGACAGTTTACACTGATTTATATAGAGGTGAAGACACTGCTGATCTCTAAAAGTGATGCACATTTCATTAAAAAAAATTATTTACACATATATGTGCCTTTAAAAAAAACCTTATTTTCTGCAGCCTGAATTTGTACCTGTGAAAGGGGATTTACCACTCTTAGAATAGCTTTCCATTAATGCTACATTTGAATATTGATATAACATAAATCATAAATCACAAAAGATTAGCCTATGTTTAAAAAAAAAATAAAGAAAAAAAAAGGAAAAAAAACCACATTTGGTCTGTTTAATACATTATTGTTTGTAAGGTTTAAAAATTTTGCTGTACTTTATGTTGTTTTTCATGTAGAAAAAGATTAGCAAAGGTTTATGTGTGGTTCCCAGAAACCCAGATCTTCATGCTGGAGAGAACATAATAATGATTAAACAACTGAATAGGGAAGATTCAGGAACACGCAGTCTTCTGCTTTGTCCTGATCATGGATTAAACAATCCTTAAAAGTAAAGTAACATATTAAACATTCTTTTATCTTATGATTTTTGAACCTGTAATACTTGCAGACAACTTCCTTAAAGTTTTAGGTTTAAAGGTATCTAAAATAATATTACTTATTTCCCCCAGTTGGTTTCTAAGATGAGCATAATATCATTTTGTTATAAATTCATTTAACATAACTGCAGGCCATGTTTAAATTTAGTACGGAGTTACTGTCTATATACTTTTTCTCATGACCAGAGAATTAAAGCTCTAAATTAGGCATTTCAAATAAGAATCTGAAGTAAGTAAGATGAATAGGAGTGGTTATTGCAGGCTGGACAAGACACACAAACTTTTCTGGTCTCTCTGACTGAGCATTTATCAACAGCAACAGTACCGCTGTAACTGAAAATGAAGAGATCTCAGAATACAGAAAGTGCTAAGGGAGAAGGAAAGAAAAGTGAACTGAAAGAACTGCTGATAGCCCTGGGGAAAAAGAAAAAAAAAAAAGGAAAAAAAAAGGAAAAAAAGAAAAAAGAAAAGAAAAAGCCATTATCCACATTGTATAAAACCTGTTTTCATTATCATTAACAGAAAACATATTAGCTTCTTCAACTGGCACACTATGCAGTCATGTAAATGTTAGCACCAGCACAAAAGCAATGGTAGAAGCAAGCACTTAGGACAGAAGTATGCTTTTTGTATCAACTGTTGCTGCTTTTTTGTATCTCTTCAAAATATTCATGTGATTGTCCTTAAGAACAAGATGATGAGTTCCTGCAAAAAGTTCAGTCAATCTCAGTTGCTTCCCTCTCACCTAAATGTTTGCTGACTAAAAAGGAGAAAGAAAACGCTGTTCATTACTCCTAGGTTCTGGGGTCTTCTCTGGAGTAACTGACATCCTCCTTCTCTTTTTTCAGGTATTCTCTTCTCTCACATATTTCTGCATACACATAGGATGAAGACCTCAACCTCGAGGGGTATTATCAAATATCTAGTCACATTTTCCTATGAAAAAGCAATACTTTTTAGGTTTCTGATGTTTGGTAATAGAAAACAAGCAGTCTTGTAGAAAAGTATTCAAGATACAGACATTATAAAGAGCATGTCTCTCTTGAGACCCTCATGAAAAATCTGGAGTGTGATCCATACATTAAGGACTGCAAAAACAGTTGGACTGCTGTGACAAATGTTTATAGTATTCAGGATTTTAGATTGGTTTGAATCTGCATATGAGTAACTTTGAACGCTAAATTGACTTATATTTAAAAGTATTTGTTTGTTTATTGCATGTTTGGGAAAATTCATTCATTCAGAAAGCAGTCTGATAAATCAATATTCAGTCTGAAGAAACACCAATTTCTCTTTTTTTTTTTTTTTTTTTTTTTTTTTTTTTTCTGTCTTGCTTTACTAGCCTCTGGTAGAATCACTTATGTATCCTTTCTAAATAACCTTGAGAAAATTCAGTAAATTTAGAAAAAAGATTTCAGTACCATGTAGATGCAATTTTCTGTTCCATTGTAAAAACAGACAAATAACATGTAAGGAACAGCAAAAACTCCTGGATATTTCTCTTTGAAAAGAAAATATGATGTAAACATGTTATTATATGACGTAATCCTCTCTGAAAACAATGTTCAAGATTTTCTTTCTTTCTTTTTTTTCTTTTCTTTATAAATTTTGGTTTCAAGTTAATCTGTTGATTAGTTTAGTCAAGCTCCTACCTCTCAGGGGAATTCCAAAGGCAAAGTTGTGAGCTTTGTGATCTATACTTAAGTATTAGCTGGAAAAGAATGAAGAAAATAAAAAAAAAAATCTGTTCTTCCAGCTAGTAATTCTTTCCATTTTCTTTCCCTACCCACAGTGAGTGACAAAGAAAATATTTCCTAAGGCTGAAACAGATTTATAACCTTCAGGTTATGGATTCTAAACAATAAGTATTAACCACATGCTATATTTTTCTACCATTCTCACAAAGTTTTCAAGCTACTTCTACTTTATCAGAGTGTAGCTGACACATATTTAGTAAGGTCAGGCGGACAGCTGACAAATCTGTACCAAAGTCAGGAATAATATGTACTTTGGAAGATGCAAATGAATACAGCAAACCTTGCATAAAACTCATGTGACATAACAGTTAACACTGTCTTTCAGGGATGACAATGTGCAATTGGACAAGTTACTTTGCCTTTCACTACTCCTTAGTACAAAGTGCAAACAGGGTTGGAGTGAAACTGGGTCACTGTGAACTTGTCTGTATGGAGTAAATATTCCGTCACTTTTGTTGAT
>CM021731.1:193554314-193574736 GCA_011075105.1 Heteronetta atricapilla
AATAGCCGCACACTTTCAACTTCACAGCCCCCCCCCCCCCCCCCCCCCCTCCCACTGTTGCTAAAAAGGTCAGGAGATTTGATGGGCGGGTAGGTGGTTGTCACAGTTGTGGTGACCGCAGGCAGAATACAAATTGAAACAAGAAAATAGAATGGCGAGTCAGATTATTTTGCATAAGGCTCAACAACATTTGAACTGAACATTTTACTTGTGATCCACAACAATTCTACACTGGAAGATAATTGTTAAGAAAAGAGAATCATTCACTTTTTTTTTTTTTTTTTCAAAGTCACTAGATTTTTGTACATTCATTATTTGCTATTTATGGATTAAAGGAGCACTATAGGCTGTGTTCTGCACTGTACTACATATGATAAAAAATTTCAAAATCCGCTTTTAAATTAAATTAGTATTTATAGAATCATAATCATAATAGAAAGCAAAAATTCACCATACATATATATATATATATATATATATATTTGAGTGTTTAGCTACAGTGTCCCAGTGTACAGGGTACCACTGTACAGGATCCCAGTGTCCCACTGTGCCACTGTACAGGATGAGTTTTGCACTGAGGGAATAGTTTAAAGAGATGTTAGCAAAATTAGACTTATAGTGTAGACTTAGAATTCCTAAGTGGATAGTCTAATGTGATCCTTTCCACTTAGTGATCCACTTAGTGATCCTTTCAGTTATCATATCTGTTTTGAGGATATCCTTCCCCAAAACAGAACCGAACACTCAATCAATATCATCCCTGGGTTGTGTTCTGTCCTGTTGGATCATGCAGGGGAGTAACATTTATTCTTCTGTTTATTGAGTAAGGGTTGTTCAGATCATATATATATATGTATTTATATATATTTTCTTTCTGGGAATGAGGACAAAAAAGAGCAAGCACAACTCCCTTAAATATTCCTCTGTCAGAAAATGAGCAAGGAAATTCTGGCTAAATGAACAAAGAGGGAAAAGTTTTTTTTTAAAAAAAAGTCCTGCAAATAAAACCAACAGCTCAGAAGAAGACTCTAATTCCCTCATGGAGATCAGTAGAAAGGAGCAGCAACATATTTTTAGTTTAATTTTTGTGTTCTGTCAACTGCAGATCCTTTCCTTGAAATATTTACTCTGTAATCTTCATGCTAGAATCCTAAAATTGGTGTACAGTACAGTGAGGAGCCAAATTATTAATAAAGTTCAATGTTAATGACTTTAATGACTTCTATATCAATAATAATTTCCAAATTAATTTCTAAGAAGTCCATGAGAGAAGCAGCTATTCAGTGCTACAGTTGGCATCAGAGTATGCTGTGGTCTGCAGGTCTAAGTGCTTTCCAGGACAGGATGACCACTTCTGGTATGAAGAGTCACAGCCATCTAACATTAGGATGCATCTGTAAAGCTAAGAGAACTGCTTTGTGGCACATAAGTAAAAACAAAATACATTCAAGTTATGAAAGAATAAATTTCTAGAGAAATCATTTTCACTTGAAAAAGAAAATCTATGTTTTTATTTTAAAATGATCTAAGACAAAGCTAATAGAACATTTTGAGAATCGATGTGATTGATGGAATGAGGATAAGAGTGAAATTTTTAGGTGCAATTTAAAAGACATCAAGATGTGTGAGAAGGAGTAACAAAAAAGCAATCTTTTTGAAGAGAAAAAGACGGTACAATGAGTAAGTTATTTCAGAGGATAAAAGACTGGCCTGGAAATTGAAGACTGAGGTTAGTAACAAGTGGAACACTTCAGTGTGGAGAGGGACAACACTTCCAAGGTGAATATCATCTCTATTGGATATCATTTTGTTCTCTTTTTTTATATATAACACTCCTAAAAGTAAATGGTTAGGTATCAGTTTTGCTACTTGAAGCAAGCCATGTACAAAGGGGTAAAAATATGTTTAATATGAGGGAACAGTCAGGCTAAAGTACAATGAGAGAGAGCTGACAGAGAGTTTGCAGAGTTCAGCATGGAGATGTGTGTGGGAAAGAGACAGACAAGTGAGGGACCCAGATGAGTGAGTGGGTTCCATGGTCACAGCCTGCACTGGGGAGCAATACCGAGTAGCTAAGTACCAAGAAGCTACAGGGTATCAAGTAGAAAAAAAAAAAAAAAGAAAAAAAAAAAAGAAAAAAGAAAAAGTAAACTAACTGTGTCTAAAACGTGGGGTAAATGTGTTGTCCTGGACATGGCCGTCCAGCCAAAGGAGAGTGTGGTGGCTCTGGTGGAGCACCTGTTTTTCCTCCCAAAGGCCATATGTGATGGCTGCCAGACCCCAGCACTTGCCTGGACATGCTGCTGAGGAGACACTGTGTGCTAGTAGGTCACAGGACACAAACATAGCTCAGAGGCCTGTTTAAACAAGTGCAGAGAACAGACTGTGGAGAAGGGTATGGGTGAGCATGGGCTTTGCTTCCAAGAGTCTCTGTGGTTATCTGGTGGATGAGGGTGGCACTATAACACCGCACCAAAGAAGTTTTCTGAAACTGAGTATGATAGTCCTGGGCATTTGGATCATGGCTTACAGGAAAAGGACTCAAAGAGTCATTGAAGAAGATGCAAGATGTAAGTCCTTATTACTAAAGAAAACCCAAGGGCATGCCTCATTCAAAAATCTTCTATTTGAATTGCTTGAATTTGAATTCATGCCTGAGCTGGACCAAAGACATCAAATTAAGTAGGTACTTGGCTAATTTGCTGAAGTGAGGGCCATGTTAAGGCATAATAGTCTCAGGAGCTTTTTATTTTATTTTTATTTTTCAGTTTCAAACACCCTTTATGCAGGCTGAAAGTACAAATATAGGCTATGAGTTATTTTTCTACAAAACTTTGAACTGGGAACATCATTTACATATGAACATAAGTCAGAGATGAATCTGTCTATGAATGGATCTATCTTGCTTTTACCAAACATTAGTACCAAGAGCACATGAAGGGTGTAAACATTATAGCTCTTAGAGTTTTCCTTAATAATAATTTTTAAGGACTTTCTGGGGGTAAATATCTTTTTTTTTTTTTTTTTTTTTCAAGTTTTTTAAAAAATACTGAGTTTAGGGTGCTATATGAAATACTGGCAATTTATACTAGAAAATATTTAAGATGCGTGTCCTTTGATATTAATAATTAATCAGTGATATTACTTATGTTGATTTCTATCCTGTAACTTATTTTCTGAGTTCATCTTATTTGCCTTCAGATATTTGTAGCATTGGTATCTGCCTCTGATCTAATTGTTTCCCCTCTTTTATTTGTTACTGCAGACAAGCAGGAAAGAGCCAGTGCTCTCAAAAGGACTGAAGCAGATCAAATAACCTGCAATGCCAAATCAGTAAACTGAGTCTAGCTGAGATATATCTTTAGCAGCAGCACAGCCTGAACCACAAGGTCAGGATGGGTCATGGTGTCTCCAAAAGATACTTCTAGTTCTTGGAGGTTTGAATCTTAAACTGGATTTGACGCTAAAAGTCAAATCCAAAAGTGCAAGAAGGTCTATTGCCTTCTTCTTGTCTGTGTCCCTGCTCACGAAGGGCTGTCTCTAAGCAGAGCTTTGTCTGTGGACAGTGCTGTTACTTCTTAACATCCTGACATCTGACCATTTATGGTCTGCCCAGCAGATGTCCCCCAGCCACTGCTGGATGAGAGCACATAGATGGAAGAGGCTGATTCTTTTCTGCATGTTGGTTGCTCTCAGTAAATAACAAGTTTGAACTGGTCACTTCGAGCTGGAAACAGTCAATACCTAATCTTCCCCAGCCTGTGAAAGAGGCATGCTGGGTCACTTGCAGTTCTTTCAGGTCTTTTTGAAGTGTCAAAAAGATGGTATAAGAAGTGGTGTTGAACAGTTTTCAAGCACTAATAAATAAAAGATGTGCCAATGCTACAGCCCTGACCGTTGTTCTACAGCTAGTCATATGTATGCTAAAATGAGTATAATTTCTATTGAAGTTTCACTACTCCACATTTTAAAAGAACGCAATGCTAGCAAAAGCAACAAGACTTCTCATTATGATATTCTGTGTTCGTACCTCAAATCCCTGTGGTCTTCCTAGACTTTCTTTAATATGTTTCCACGCAACAAGAATCTCTGATACAGACAAACTCGTAGCTTTGACATCAATAGGAGCAGCAGTGGGTTCTGTATTAAGAAAAATTGAAACAATAAACCTCCACTGTAACAACTTGTATTTATCAAAAACACTCCATCTGAAACTGTCATTTACTTCCTTTATTCTACCTTAATACTCAAAAGAAGCTATGACACTTATAGGGAACATGAAAAACTGAAAAAGATGAAGAGATTATTATTGTTGTACTTCTTTATTTGTCATGCTACATCAATATCTTATCGCTGATGACGGGCACAGCAAACTGTGACAGAATCTCCTATGATTTTTTTTTTTTTAATCTTTTATATTAGTAAATGACTCTCCCTCCCTCTCCCTCCTTCCCCCCACCCCACATACCTTTCATACCCCTTGATCATCTTAACTTCAGAAGTAAATGGAGCATTTATTCTCTTCCTGGCTTTTTAGTGCCTTTTTGTCAGCTCAGAATGAAAGATACCTAACTAGGGTGCTCAGTCAATCTTGCTCTGGGGCTATATCAAGAAAGAAGCAATACACAGAGCTGCAGTGAAATGTTAAGTAAAAGATCTTGTAAAGTCTGTGTTATCATGTCCTTGAAGTCACAAGCACCATTTCTGGGAGCATTACTCTCAGCTGTGAAGCAATTACAATTTAGACCTAAGATGCATGCTTTTCTAAAGAAGGCATTAAGACCTAGATATGTACCTCTCATTACCTGTATTTTTACTGTTGGTCCTATGACTGTGTTTGTATCTCCATTCTACTCGTAGGACAGTCCAAGTCTCCTGATGGAGACCAGACCAGAGGACATATAGCCCAGGGCTGTCCTTCCACTGAGGTGGGTGTCCTTGTATGCAGCTGGGGAATGGCCAGGGTGCACATCAGAGGGCTAGGGCTGCCCAATAATGTTGCCATAGGCATGTTTTAGTTTCTATTTTGATAGCAGTGAACGCTTTATAGAGGTCCAACTTCCTTCAATTATTGGAAAGTTTTGGGGGTAATTATAGAGAGGATATGCCAAGGTAGGTCATTGAACCATAGCACAAATTTATATCCCCATTTAGTGCACTGAGAATGGAGGGTCCAAAAAATGTCACATATCAAACCAAGACCTGAGTTAAGGAAATATTTTGAATCCTCCACTTTATTACCTAATTATTACTGAAAATTTGCTTAAGATGTAGAGACAAAGCTTGAACACGGACAGCAAAGTGCACAGTAATTTCATTTATCCACCATTCTGGTGTAGCTTACTTGCTCAGCAAAAAGATGGATTCACTTTCCCCTGCAGTAGCAGAGCCTGCAATTTATTGCTTGGTCTAATGTTCCTTGTTACATTTCTAATGCGTTAATCTACTCTTGAAGGGCAGGCAGAGGTCCTGGCTTTTATGTTATGGGAAGGCACATCAAAGAACTTTCTAAAAATGTGTTTTGGGGGCTCATTTAATGGTGTTACAGAGAAGGAATTTCCTTATGGAACAGCCTGAGTTAAAATTACACATTTTTCCAGTGATCAAAATGCTTTACTAAAACATTTAATTTGACTCATTAGCCTTGACTCATTAGCTACTCTCCTTTCTATGATCATGTTGCAGGGATTGTTCTGCCACTGCCACCCTATATCTTTTCTCTGACATGGCTTGTACAGATTTTTCATCTTTTTTGATGTAATATTTTTAATGTTTGCAGCTCTTTTTCATCTCCTTCTTTATTTACATTTAGAGAAAAGAAGCATTTCTGCTGTGATGCAAAATGGTATTATTCAACAATGAGAATTACTAATTTTTCAGGTAAAAAAATAATAATAGTAATAATAAACAACAACAAAAAAGAGAATAAGTGAAATGATCCTCTGAATTCAATACTGAAAGAATTGTGCTATGAAGACATATATTCCTCATAATATGATTTTCTGTTCCATAGTTACACCCTGCATTCTATTTTATGTACTACTAAGATTTGTGTGGCAAAAGCTATTTTCTAGCTTTTGTATTATTGAAGCAATTACCTTGTTGTCAGAAAAGATTGCAGTGGGATAAAAAAATTGTGATGTAAACAAAATATTGGTTGGCAGCTTTTACACTTTCTATAAATGTAGAAACCATCTCCTCTTCATAGCATTCACTAGGGGTGGTTTATGTATTGTTTAGAATAGAAACACAGAATATTTCCTGATATTTTTTGAAATTGTTTTCAACAAATGGAGCAGAAATAGTTTTTGGTTTTTTTTGTTTGTTTGTTTTTAATGTGAAGAAAATGTATTTCTTACATATACAGAAATTATTCACTATATTCTTACATTTATGAATAAGTTATATTATGACTGTCTGAAAGTTTATGTAGATGAAATAACATTTTTTATGGATTCAGATAGGATGAGGACCATATAATTTCTGGTGATATGATACATTCTGTGGTTCAGTCCAATGTCATGCTTTATTCTGTGTGCCTAAAACTAATGGTAAGTTTGACAGGTTCATTAAGTTCTTCCATAATGGTCATTGATGTTTTAATAATCATATTTTGTTCTTAATACCTTGTCATCATGCTAAATCTATTGGTAAATCTATTGGTATCTTCCTGAGATTGTGTTGATTGAAAAAAAAAAAAAAAGAAAAAAAAGGGTCAAACGTCTTTAATTTTCCCTGTTATACTTCTTAGTCAAATTAAAGATGCAGCGTGGTAACTTCTCAGAAGGCTGTGTGCAGTATCCACGAAACATTGTCTTTCCATGTGCTATTGTCACACTGTAAGGAAAGATGTTCAATCTGCAGGGCTTTGGGATGACCACAATAAAGGAGAGCAAAGAATTACACTGATTGCAATGATGTGACTTTCAAAGAGGGAATCCTGAATTTTGATACTGGCAGATAGGAGAAAGGAGAATTAGTTACCAGCTCTCCTTGTGTTTTCTCTGTTTCCCACCAGAAACTGGTCTTTTTTTTTTTTTTTTTCTTTTTCTTTTTTTTTTTTTTTCTGAAATATTCATCCTTAAAGATTTTCATGTGATCTAACTTAAACAAGTCCAAGGAAATCATTATTAAATGTAATTACATTTAATTCTGTTTTAATCCTTTTATGGAATGAAGCCTCAGTTAGACTCTTTGTCCAATCACAGAATATATATTTGCTTCTCATTTTGACTCCAAGAAAGATTTTTACACACTTCCCTAAATTCAGAATCTGAGCTCTTATTTTAAGCTATGAGTGTCAGCTTGGGTAATTGCATTATTAGCCCAGGCAGTTCCACATAGTTAAGGTTTTAGGTCTTCCAAAGAGCTGTGATTGAGTTGATTCCCTTCTGTGGAAAAACAAAACAAAACAAAACAACAAAAACAAAACACCACAAAAGAGTTCTATCAAACGGAAAATGACTAGGAGGAGGCCCTCTTGTGTTATCCTGTAGGTAAAGAAAGTGGAATTATTTGCTGTCTTGCTGGAAACATCCACAGGATCTTCCAAATCAAGGCATCTCCAGTTTTCATTCCTGAGAAAAGCTAAGAGATGTTATACTCAGCTCCACCCCTCAGACTGATGGATGTGTGTCCATGTCTGGGGGATTCCACCAGATCTGTGATGGCATGGTTGCCTGCAGGGTAACACTGCATCCAGCATCTTGTGCTACAAAGGGAAAAAAGATGTCATCAGAAGAGGAAACACAAGCTCAGATACTTGAGTTTAAAAAGCTGATTTCCAAAACACCAAAAATCAACTGAACTGATCATTCCATGGACAGACCCCTGGACTTCTCACTTTTTCTCATGTCCTTTCTGTGTACGACTTCTCTCTGACCAATGTCTTTGCAGAAGACTTTGAAGGAGGAACAAACCACAAGGGCCAGGAAATGAGCTAGCAATGAAGCAGTGATCAGCCCTGCAGTGCTGAGCTCTGCCCAGTCCCTCCTTTGCTAACTAGTGTAGAAGTATCCTTACTTGTCAGGCAAAGCTTCTGAAACCCATTCCTTCGTGGCTGTCCTTTCTCCATGGAATAGCCTGGCTTTGTCATGCAGTAAAATGTCCACAGCCCATAAAGAGGGGATATGCCTATAGCATTACTTGTACATCTGACTTCTCAAAGGAGCTAGTGGCATTGATCAAAGGAATGCTTAATAAACTCTTACATATCAGGGCTGTGAATTCATTCTTTAAAAATTCAGTTAAGACAGCTCTAGCTGAATTTTTAGAGGATCTAATCCATGTGGATCAGCTGGCAGAAGTAGGAAATAATCCACTGTAGTTTACACCTAATATGACAATTTATTAATTTTCAGGTTCACCTAAACTCCAAGGAACTCAGCTTTAGCTGTGGAATGATCTATAGGACTTCAGTTCATGAGTGTAAGATTTTAATCAGAGAAGTGGAGTATTTACAAGAGCGTAATTACATATTATTTTTTCTAAATGAAAAGGAAATGGTTCTCTAATTCACATTTCACAGAGTCGGCTACGTTGGAAGAGACCTCCAAGATCACCGAGTCCAACCTCTGACCTAACACTAACAAGTCCTCCAATAAACCATATCCCTAAGCTCTACATATAAACGTCTTTTAAAGACTTCCAGGGATGGTGACTCAACCACTTCCCGGGGCAGCCTATTCCAGTGACTAACAACCCTTTCAGTAAAGAAATCCTTCCTAATATCCAACCTAAAACTCCCTTGGCACAGCTCTAGCCCATTCCCCCTCGTCCTGTCACCAGGCACGTGGGAGAACAGACCAACCCCCACCTCGCTACAGCCTCCTTTAAGGTACCTGTAGAGTGCAATAAGGTTGCCCCTGATCCTCCTTTTCTCCAGGCCGAACAGTCCCAGCTCTCTCAACCACTCCTCGTAAGACTTGTTCTCCAGACCAAAGGTCTGGACTCGCTCGAGCACCTCCATGTCCTTCTTGTGGTAAGGGGCCCAAAACTGAACAGTACTGGAGGTGCAGCCTCACCAGAGCCAAGGGACAATCACTTTCCTGGACCTGCTGGCCACACTGTTTCTTATACAAGCCAGGATGCTGTTGGCTTTCTTGGCGACCTGAGCAGACTGCTGGCTCATATTCAGCCAACTATCAACCAAAACTCCCAGGTCCTTCTCTGCCAGGAAGCTTTCTAACCACTCATCTTCCAGCCTGTAGCTCTGCTTGGGGTTATTGTGCCCCAGGTGCAGGACCCGGCACTTGGCCTTGTTGAACTTCATACAGTTGGCCTCAGCCCATCGGTCCAGACTATCCAGACTGTCCTGCAGAGCCTTCCTACCCTCGAGCAGATCGAGACACGCACCTATTTTTTCTCCGTATTGTTCAGATCTCTTTCTGTGTTGACAGTGCATCACAAAGTTGTAATAACAGCATTATATTAACCATACTTTTCTATTAGCATTATGAATATACATTATTGTATATGCATTATATATGATCTAAGAGTGGTCTTTAAGAATTTCTATCAGTAGCTTTCTAATACAATATTTTCCTTTCAAGTACTTTTGCCTATCATTGTTTCTTATCCACTTTCATACTATATTTACAGCTTTTCTATCATTTTGTATCTTCTTCAGCCTAGTTAAAGAACTATTTCACTCCATATGAATGCTTGTATTGAAATCCAAAGTCTGAAATCTGCTAGCCTTTATCAAGTATATTATTATTATTTTTTAAAATTAATGCATCATGTATGTTTCACTAAAATCCTATTTATTTATTTACTTATTTATTTAATATTGTATACAATTTTTCTATTTAGAGAAGAATCATAGAATTATATAATCATTAAAGTTGGAAAAGACCTTCAAGTTCACCTGGTCCAATCATCACCCTACTACCAATGTCATCCACTAAACCATGTCCCTAAACACCATGTCCAAACTTTCCTTGAACACCCCCAGGGATAGTGACTCCACCACTGCTGATAAAGGTACATTTTTTAAAAAAATTTATGTAGAAATATTTTTTCTTGATAAAAAAATAGTTTTGCCATCTTTTCATTAGTTTGGGATAGAAAAGGTCTTACTGCAAAGCCTTGAGCATATTAAAGAAGCTAACTTTCACCATTGATGGCAGTCATTAGTAGAAAAAAACAGACTAAAATTAATTATTGGCACTGTTCAATGGTAAAGCCTTCATTGTTTGAATTGGAAATTTGAATTTCTGAGCAATTGGCAATATCAAAATTTTTCATTACGGAAGTAACAATTTACAGACTTCAACATTCTTGTTAGCTATCCTGCCTATATCATCTTTATGAAAAACTGATGTTACAGTACTTAAATATTTTTGTCCATTCCTTGATTATCTTAAATATCAATGTTATTTATCTCACATTTTTTTCCTGCTTTATATACTTTATTGTTTTTTAAAAAAATCTTTTCTCACCTTGTTTTTTGGCCCTACACGTGCCATTCTTATCCTTTTCATTACTTTAATTTAATTAGAGAATCATTTCGTTTGGAAAAGATCCTTAAGATCATCAAGTCCATTAATTAACACTAACAAGTCCACCACTATGTGGACTTGTATTATGTCCAGGCATTATGTATGGTCTTTACTTATTCCGAATATTCTGTAAATCCTCAGGTGTACTGTATTGCCCTAGAAATGTACCATTTTCTCCTTTATAAATTTCTGGTAGATTTTATACCTCTGACTTGGAGACATTCCAAAATTCTTTAATTTCTAGTCTCAAATGTTATTTACATCTTCTTTAATAGCTTCCTATTATATGATAACTAGTTCCATTATTATCCATTATTATATGTTAAGATCTTTTTCTTTTTTTTTTTTTTTTTTCTATAATGTTGTAATTATTCACCAAAACAAGACTATAGTAACATTATTTCTTCTTGGTTTAGTCAGTACTGGATAAATAATCTGCTAATTATCACAGCCAGAAAAAGGTCATTAGAGTTATTTACTATCCAAACTATGAGCTGCCAAATTCTCTCATAAATAACACTGTCCTGTAATATTTATCTAAAATTAGTAAGGTCTTTCTCAGAATCCGAATTTATCATGGCCATCAGCAACCTTTAGTTCAATTTCCAGTATATTTAATTACCCTTTTCAGAAATTACAGAATCACTTTATGTGGAACACAAAGAATACTTTTTGGAATGCTTTACCAAAAGACTGTTTTTGTATTTCTCAATATGTTACCACATCATAATCATGCTATGAGTATTTTACCTTTATTTTGTCTTTCCAATGCAGCTCATACTTTGTCTAGGCACACTTGCTAAATTAATCCTACTTTATCATCAATCTAGATAAGAGCCTTTTCTGTTTTCTTGCAATTGCACTATTACACTTTTGTATTTCTTTCTATGTTGCTATAGTTATGATTTTCCGAGTTTTCCTCTTCCAGTTAATTAAAACCACGCATAGAGATTGCATGTGCTTCCCCTAATACTGAAAACTTGTCTTAGCAGTCTTGGCCACAGTAGCCCTTCATTATTTAAGTATTAATCAAGAAAAATCTCCAAAGAATATTCAAATGGTAGGACAACCACTGTATAATGACACTTTTGTTCATTGTTTAATATCTTTTGCCTTTACTATTTTTATCCTCGGTGGATCCAAATTGTCTGTGCCTGCGCTGAAGTTCAGTACTTTGTTTCAGTATATTCTAGCACAAATCTAGTGCTATTATTTTCCTAGCAGAAAGTACAGTCAGAGGCTTTCTCCCTGCAGCATCAGGCCTGTATATTGCAACTTTCTTCTGACAAGCAGCCTAACTTGTTGTGTTCCTCTTTCTGTTATCAAGTGTTCACTTACTGAAGGCTCAGGACTGTTTTTCCTTGGTGTTGGAATATCCACTCTGTCCACTCTGTCCTTCTGTTCTGTCCTCTTATTGCAGATAATTGTGCATCTTACAGATACTTGTGCATCTTTTTTTTTTTTTTTTTTTTTTTTTTTTTTCTGCATCCTCTGTCTGTCATTCTCATTCCCCTTCAGAACTGGTCCCTGGCTCTTGTGTAATCTCTTTTTCTTCACTAAAACATCTGACCTCTCATTTCCTTCTCTCATTGATTGTTTGCTTGCTTTCATTTCTAAGGTCTCCAGGAGGGAATCACTGCTTGAAATTTTTCCACTATATTAAACTATCATTTTCAGAGGGTCATATTTTATTTTATTTTATTTTTGGTTATTTATTTTCCCTTCCTGCTAAAACCCAGAAAATTTTGTGTGACCTCCTTCAGCAGACTTTAATGTTTTGTTTGTTTGTTTGTTTGTTTTCCTCTGTTTCTCCCTTCTGTTTTCTACTCCTGCATTGCATTCATCTACATCTTTAGCTCCTGGATAGTCTCTCTCATGAGGTGTATGGAGGTGATGTTTCCTATAAGGTCAAAAAGTGAATGAAAGGGAAGAAAAGTTTTAAAGCATCTATAACCAGCCAAAGCTTTCTGCCTTCAACTTTGAGTTATCATTCTCATTGCTATAATGTAACCATTGGTATCATATGGTCTCCAAAGTATCTGACTTAAAGTGATTAACCCCTCCAAGTACTAATTAAAAAACTCTGAGTGTTTTGCTCTTGTTTGCTGTGTTTCTTTATTCACTGGTGGATTTTTTTTTAAGCTTTTTTTACAGAAACTGCCAGTTCAGTCAGTTGTGCTTACACAGGGGAACATCTTACTTGATACCATCCACAAGGCTGCTTACCTAGACACAAATAAGAGCTACCACAAATGGGTTCTGACAATATGCAGTAGATGATAATATACAGGTAGATATACAATATAGGAAATATACAGTCACAGTCATACAGAAAAGATAGCTGCATGCATTTGTAATAAATTAAATTTCTTTCTTATCCAAAACCTGTCCTTTGCAAACACTTGTGCTTTTTATTTTTTTTTTTTTCTTTTCCTCTTTTCCCATCATGTGTTGAGCAGAAGCAACAGAATGCAGACAAAAACACATCCATAGACAAATTTGTTATGCCACTAAACTGCTCTAGATCCATCTGGGGGAAGCGGGAAGCTTTTAATGTATGATATAAAGTTTCCTTAACTTTTAATAATTTTGCCCTAGACTTTTATTCTTTATGTTTACAGAGCAGTGAATTGAGAAGGGTTTTCAGCTCAGCCCTAGGATCATAATATATTATACTGTCAATCTTTATTTAATATCTCCTTTTCGATAGAAATCCTTGAGAAAATATGCAGTTGTTTAACTTTTGGATTGTGAAAGTCAATGCCTCTTTCAAAACTAGTTTATTTATTCATTTATGTTTTATAGAAGACTAAGACATCTATTGTCCTTTTTCTCCATATTGCCTGGAACTTAACTGTCATAAACTGTTTCACTGCTTCTTCACATTTTCAGTGTATCACCTAGTGCTATTCTGGGAAAAAAAAAAAAAAAAAAAAAAAAAGTTTTTTTTTATATTTTTTTTTTTTTTTTTTTTTTTCCCTCAGATATAAATCTAAGAAAGTAGCCTA
This sequence comes from Heteronetta atricapilla, assembly GCA_011075105.1. Classification (NCBI taxonomy): domain Eukaryota; kingdom Metazoa; phylum Chordata; class Aves; order Anseriformes; family Anatidae; genus Heteronetta; species Heteronetta atricapilla. The sequence goes on from CM021731.1 coordinate 193,567,825, forward strand.
CAGTGTTATTCCAAAGCAAAGACTAATACATGGACACACACAGAGACTGAATTAGGAAAGCTATGATCAGTAAGTACGTGTAAACAGTTGCATTGTAACAAGATCAGTTGTTTTCTAGATGTATTCTCTAGTATCATGGGAAGAAAGTTAATTTTAATAATTCTGTTCAGGCCATTTGCAAAGTTCGTAATTTTTAAAAAATGTGTGAAATATTGATTATTCATTGATATTACTAATTATTCCATTTCTGATCTTGTCCAAAAAACAAGCAAAGGACTATTTATTGCAATTCAGTATTCTATTTTTGCTGATAGATTTTGCTTTAAAAAAATATCCAATAAAGTTTTGCCTCCTTTATTTTTTAAAAAATCTCTTTTTTATTGAACTTTGTGATTAGAGTATGAAATTGTTAAATAATAAAAACATTATCATTAGCTTCACAGCATCATTTTCCATTGAGGAACAAGGAAGTCAAATGTAAAAATGTTCTGGTTGATTTGGGCAATTTTTACATTTTAAAATATAATGTTTTTATAATAATATGAATATTTGGTAATGATGATCCAAACAGTGGAACATAAATAGATTACTGAAAATGCTTTTAGCAAACAAGCAATTCCAACCTCTATAATTACTGTGAGAGAATAGTAGTTGATGATCTCTGCTACACTATAGCTTCAAAATTACACATTTATTATGGGTTATTATGGAATAATGTTTACTGTTTTCCAGTTTCACTTGATAAACCATTATCTGCGTTCTACAGATTTGTAGTGATAATATGAAATTCCACCAGTTTCCACTGATTCCTTGCTGAATTTATTATCTTAACAGTAGTCAGTGGGATAATTCTTAAAGATAGTACTACTGAAGAAGAGTGGGACCATACCTTTCCTAGCAATGGAGCTTCTCAGAATATTTCTGTGGACAACATTTGCTTATGTTTCATTTGTATGGAAATTTAGATATGTTGGCTTCTGTCAGTACAGAAAATCTTATTTTACTAGGAGAAATAAGTCTTTTCTCACAAAATACTTTTGAGAGTTATATGAAGTTCACCTCATAGCAATTTTCCAGAAATACTTTCCATTTGTTCTTCTGAACTATTCATATAATTTTCATTGAATATTTGGCCATTAAGATAAAGACATAACATTTTATACTAATGAACCAAAAAAGACAGGAAACGGTAGAAAAAAATGAATAAAAATAAGAACAAAATTGCATTCTATGCACTTTCAGTATCCATTAACCAGGAAATGAACATACCTAAGTGAAGATACTCAGTTTTTGAACCGTTGTCTGATTAGCCCATCAAAAAGTTATAATGAACCTCAGAAACATTAGAAAATATGAGCCTTTCTTTGTTCAGTTTTTTAGAGCAACCTAGCTGACAGTTAAGAACACAGACTTCACGTTACAGATGAAGCTTCATTAAAACTTGGATTGACTTGGATTCTTAAACTTTTTCACTTGCTTTCTGGGTAACCCTAAGAAACTGGTTCACCTCTTTCTCTTCAAAACCGGAAGAATTATAGTTAATAATTCTGCACAAAATTTTGAAATATAGGGTTGAAAAGCATATCAAATTACATAAATATAAAAGTACCTTGATATAGATAAAAATATAAAACTTAATTTTACTGTACATTGAACTGACCTCCTTCAGCTGAGCAGATGACAACAATAGGGCTGAAGGGACCATCTCCTTTGTTATTGTAAACACCAACTTTCACCTCAAAAGGAGTCAGAGGTGGCACACTTTCGTCTCTATAGATGAACTTTGAGGCATCTGAAGATGTCACCATTTTTTCCTTCCAACCACGTGTTCCATTGGGTCTGAAGGCTACAATATATCCAAATCCTTCTCCATTCTGAAACTCTTCTGATACTGGCTAAAAAATAAAGTTCCAATAATGGTCAGATGTGGTTTTACTAATTTAGAAAGCAATCACCTAGTGAATGACTATAAACTTGTGTCAAGGTGGTACCTTACAGTTGCATTATAGGATTTTACTTATCATGCCTGAGAACACATTGGGACAATTGCTTCTGAGAAGGAACCTTTTAAGAGAGTTTCTTCACCTAATGGCCATAGTGAGGTCACTGTCCCAGGACTGAATAAGTTCTTGGGGCTCAGAAAGATGTTTCTTCTATACTTCTCACTTTCTGGTTAATGTCTTAACCATTTATATGTTAATGGAAAAATCCCTTCAACAGGACTTTCTAAAAATATAGAGCTATATATTGTTAAGGACTCCTAAAATATGATGTGAATTACTACAATGGGACTTCTGTGTTTTTTTAAGTTGCCAGCCTTTTTAATTTCTGTATCCAAATGGGGTATCAAGTGCTAGTGATTTAATTCTGGGGTTCAGTATGAGAGTTAGAATATGATGTAATAAATTTAGTTGTTCTAAGTCTCAAACTGAAAGTCTTGAAAAAAAAATCTCATTTACTTTTCCCATCTCAGAGGATCTCTGAAATTAGCCACTCAAATTGGGACACATCTGCCATAAGCAGGCAGACAGAAAAGGGATTTATCTACTGAGAGGCTGAGCACTGCAAAACTAAATCTTAAATGTCCAGCTCAAGGAGTGGAATTTTTCATGCTAATTTACTGCCTACATTTTTTTATAAAGTCAATGGACTAGGTTAGGCATTAGATTATGTTTAACAGCTGTCAGAATATTAAGCATGTGGGAAATGAGAAAAAAAAAAAAAAAAAAAAAAGGTGCCTAAACTCCATCTCTTGCATTGCCCATCTTAAATTTGCAGCTAATGAACATGTGAATCAGAGCAGAGACACAGGGGACACAGAGTCTTTTTCCCTCCATATTGTAAGTGAATGTCTCATCACCAGGCACCTCACTTGCAGAGGCTATTTTCCCCACAGCTTTCTGAAGCTGTGGACTGCTCATCAAAAGGGAAAATGTAAATAAATAAATAAATAATAATAATAAAAAAAAAAACAACGTAAAGTAGAGGAGGCAAAAACAAGACAGCCTATCTAATCCAGTGGTTTCACTTGGAAAGGAAGAGCCTTAGATCTCTGCAATATTTCTGGATTTGGCAGTAGATAGTCACTAATCATGGTTTATGATTCACAGAGATGAAATGCCATTTTATCATCTTAATGTGATTAATGACTATGCAGTTTACGAGGCATGTGAAACAATAGTGTACTGGAAGTATCAGATTTAGGAAGAACAGCACTAAGTGTTGATGGAAACAGTGAGTTTATCAGAAGTGTTTGGGAAGAATTGACGCCTTCTGCCTTATTGGTAATTTTCATTCCTTAGCTATAAAAGAATGTCAAAAATACATCAAATATATGTATATATATAATATCAAAGTTTATTGAAAGTAATGTTATGATATTTTCTAATTCTTAACTATCTGCACTACAGGATGGGATACCCTGAATGCATCTCAATTTTCTTTTGGAAGACTTTGACCTTTGACAGAGGAGGAGATACAACGCAATACTGTAGTGCCCAACTCTTAGAAAACATCATACACACACTTACTATTAGTACTACACACTAATATATCATGGTAGGGACTGGAATTAAGCTAGTATACATCAGATACAGTTCTAGACACCTGAGATTATAGATCGGGATTCTATAAATTCGAAATTGGAGAGATACTGCTGCTAATAATCCTAAAATCATAATCAATCTCAAATCAAAGCAGTCTCTGGTAGCTGATGTTGGGGAATACATATGCACCAAGAGAGGACATCCTCTTCACATGTCCTCTGATTTGTCACTTTAAGAAGATAGTCAGAATTCTTTGTGTGTCTTACCATATGAATCACTGCTAAAGGTGGCTAGGCTAAATCTTCCTTTCATTAAGACTCCATATGTTTATTTGATGTGTGTGTGTATATATATATATATATATACATACATACATACATACATAAATATTTAATCAAGGCTGAAACACTTCATGATGAATCTAAAAGTTTTGAAAACTCCTCAGGAAAGCTTCTGCTCTACTATGTTATTTATTATTAGCAAAGAAGACAACTCTCACTCCTCCAATTGCCCATTGCATTGGTGATATATACATGTTGCATCTTGTATCACAAATATCTTCTCAAAGTAAAGGTTTATTTTAGTTCTTTATTATTTTATTTTAATGAAATATTTCTAAATTTATTCTTTCTTAATTTAAATTTAATTATAATGGCTTCCTCTAGAAGAGGAAATTAGGTATTATTTTATTTATTTGTTTATTTTTATTTTATAAGCATTCACTTAAGATCTAAGAAAGTCAAGACAACCTGAGTGATAGATCTGGAATAAAAGACTGATGAATTAGAAAACTTTGGAGCTGCCACTAAGGAGGGTAGATTTACTATAGTGTCCTCAAGCTACGTGAAAATGCACATCACTTTGAAACTTTAAAACATATTTAAAGAATATTAATTTGTGTTCACATCTTTCCAATATTTGCTGTGATGAAACCCAGTACAGTGCTGTTTACTTTGCCCTCAAAGAAATCAACAGGAAACAAGACTTTTAATCAAAAAAGTCCCTTACCTCCCATGCTATTACTAATTCATGTCGTCTTCCACTTCTGCCACTTACATTAGCTGGAGGTGTCTTTGGAACTGTGAGCAAAAAGGAAAGAAATAAAAATAAAATCAGAATGCCCAAGTTATTGCAGTTTTCCTCCGTAGTAATAAGCTGCTGCTGAAGACATGAGGCAGCATGTTAAATCAGAACAGAAATAACAAACATAGCACACTGTAGTAAAGAAATTTTTCTTGAGTTTCATTTCAAAGATTACCATAATCGAGTGATTGTGACTCAAAGAAAGCATAAGCTGAGAAGAAAACTAATATTGAAATAAAAGTTACATAAACATTATTAGTTACTTAAACATTATTTCTTCTGCATCTTAGTCAAAGTTCCAGTGTATATATCATCTGAGAGATAAAACATGAATTATTAACAATTCTATTTTTTCAAAAAACAATTCAAAAATGAAATGCCAGGGAATCCGATATTTTTCAGGCTTCAGGTAAAATTTTAGGAATTAATTTCAACATTTTCCCAGGTCATTAAAGATTTAGAATATTTTGATTCATTTAAATATATTCTGGTATGCATTATCATTTTTCAGAGATTTTAAATTTACCATCCTTAAACAGCCCTTATTATTTCTTGTACAATATTGGAAACAGTACTACCTTCACAGAATCACAGAATCACAGAATCACAGAATTTCTAGGTTGGAAGAGACCTCAAGATCATCGAGTCCAACCTCTAACCTAACCCTAACAGTCCCCACTAAACCATATCCCTAAGCTCTACATCTAAACGTCTTTTAAAGACTTCCAGGGATGGTGACTCCACCACCGCCCTGGGCAGCCTGTTCCAGTGCCTAACAACCCTTTCAGTAAAGAAGTTCTTCCTAACATCTAACCTAAAACTCCCCTGGCGCAACTTAAGCCCATTCCCCCTCGTCCTGTCACCAGGCACGTGGGAGAACAGACCAACCCCCACCTCGCTACAGCCTCCCTTGAGGTACCTGTAGAGAGTGATAAGGTCACCCCTGAGCCTCCTCTTCTCCAGGCTGAACAAGCCCAGCTCCTTCAGCCGCTCCTCATAGGACTTGTTCTCCAGGCCCCTCACCAGCTTCGTAGCCCTTCTCTGGACCCGCTCAAGCACCTCCATGTCCTTCTTGTAGCGAGGGGCCCAAAACTGAACACAATACTTGAGGTGCGGCCTCACCAGAGCCGAGTACAGGGGGACAATCACTTCCCTAGCCCTGCTGGTCACACTGTTTCTGATACAAGCCAGGATGCCGTTGGCCTTCTTGGCCACCTGGGCACACTGCTGGCTCATATTCAGCCGACTGTCCACCATCACTCCCAGGTCCTTCTCTGCCTGGCAGCTCTCCAACCACTCATCTCCCAGCCTGTAGCTCTGCTTGGGGTTATTGCGCCCCAGGTGCAGGACCCGGCACTTGGCCTTGTTGAACTTCATGTAGTTGACCTCAGCCCATCGGTGCAGCCTATCCAGATCCTCCTGCAGAGCCTTCCTACCCTCGAGCAGATCGACACACACAAAATCTTTAGATCTTTAAAATCTTTCAGATCTTTAAAAACTGAGGCCACCTATAAATTATCATAATCTGTAATTGGAATTGTATACTGTCTTTTCTCTTATTTAGTACACCTAATGGAGCTCCAAAAATGACTAGTGCCTTGACTAGTTTATTAACTATGAGCATGTAGTACTTGCATTCTTTATTTAATTAAATATGTTCTAAGATATAAACTTCCTATTTCCTTCCTTACAGTAGTACATAGATCATTGGTAGAAATATACTGTATGGCGTTTAACTGTTAAGGCCTTATTGCATGCCATTGAACTCATCTATTGAGTAGCAGTATGTCTTTGAACTATACAAAGAAAAATACATTTAAATGAATGTACACAGTCCTCTCTATTTCCCATGTTGATCATTAACAGCTTAAGTTCAATGAAAGTGCAGTTGTTACTAGATCATGAGAGTTCACATAAAACTTTAGAATTAATCTATGTAGAACCTTTTTGAACTCTGATCTCCCTTTTTAAAGAACATAAACTTAGTTCTTTTTTGTTTGTTTGTTTGTTTGTTTTTCCTCATAACTAATGCAATCTCATGAAGTTTATGAATTGCTTCTGATTTCCGCTGTTGAAAATGTGGTAAGAGTGAGAAATTAGCTATGCATACGTTTCTGGAATTAATTTTTTTCCTTGTTATTTGTAGCTCTAACCAGAGCGATAAGGGAAATTTCTAATCTGTGAAAATCTCTCTCCAATAAAGCTGCATTCATCTGGCAAACATAGTACCTTTCATTTTCCTTCCTTCCTTCCTTCCTTCCTTCCTTCCTTCCTTCCTTCCTTC
>CM021731.1:193574746-193598028 GCA_011075105.1 Heteronetta atricapilla
CCTTCCTTCCTTCCTTCCTTCCTTCCTTCCTTCCTTCCTTCCTTCCTCCCTTCCTTCTTTACTTTCTTCCTTCCTTTCTTTCCTTCTTTCCACACCTGATAAATGATATCTTTCAGTTATTCTTTGCGGAAAATTCTTAATTTGCATATAATCTGATGATTTAATTGCCTTGCGGTTTAACTTTAGCTATTCAAAAACAAGCTATCCAGTCTAAGCGTGTAGTCCAGGGTCAATCTCCAGTGAATGCAGAGCTCTGGGGTGATCCATCCCATTCTAAGATAACCATCTAAGCAATGGGAAGGATATATCTCTTTCAACTGACTGGAGCCATGAACAAAGTTAAACTAAAACCTTTATATGGTAAACTAAAACCTCTTTATATGGTAAAATTTTAATAAAATGTCCCCTTCAGAAACACACTTATACAGTATTGAATTGTGAGGAATTGCCCTTTGGCAAAATAATAAAAAAGAACAAAAACTGTGCTATACTGGGACGAATGTTCTACAGAGAAGATATGGATAAACAACCATCTGTCAGTTAACTAACATGCAAAAACTAATATCATGCCATCTCTAATGAAACATATTTAAACCAAGTTTAGCACCAATTTTTTGTTGCCTTTCTAAGATTTTTTTTGGTTAAGTTATAAAGATGAATGTACTGTTTATGTAAATGCCACATTATTGATGGGAGACAATGCTATCTTCCTTTGAAGTGACAAATGTGATGGACTTATTTAACCAGTAGTGTCTTCTTTCTAGAGTTTTCCTGTTAATAAGTGTGCAGACTGAAGCCCTATTTAAATGAATAAGCGTTAAAAGAATAAAACTGTCAAAACGATAAATTTCTTTTGCACCAAACTAAAATGTACAAGCACATAGCAAAACTCTAAAATGAATAACCATTAAAAGAATAAATGTGTCAAAGGAATAAATTTCCTCTGCACTGCACTAAAACAGATTATTTACAGTTAGAGGAGAACATTTTAAAATGAGTTTAAGTGAAGAAAACTATTAAAAGAAAACATTTTTGCCAGGCCTTGAGGTTATATATTATGAACCATTTCAGCAACATCACTTTTATATCAGTTTTATATCTGATTTTTCTCACTCATAACCTGCTTATTACCATGCAATTAGTGTCTTCCCAATCTTCAAGTTGTTAATTTTCAGCTATGACACTCATGGAGAAACACTTGCACCAAAAATGCAAATGTGATACCTGAACTTGGTTCCCAGACACAGGGTCTGTATTCCTAGGGGACAATAACTTAATATTATCTTTTCTTAATGCCTATCAAGGGTAAGAAATTTAATCTTCTTCATTTTGTCTTCTGAATAAATACAACCCTAAGTAGCAGCAAGGATCTCTTTGCTGTGCTAATTCATCTCATTTAGTAAGATGAAAGAATTCCACCTATGGGGAAATGAATCACTTCTTGGCTTAACACTGGTCCTTCAGATCATCAGATGTGATTAGGTTTAGCTTGATTGTATGTCTTCAATTCTACTCAAAGTGTTCTCATTAGCCCCTTTGTTGACTCATCTCCCATTTTAGTCTTAGACTGTTAGCTTCTTGGGATCAGATCAGCTGTTATTTTCTTTTGGTTCTTCAGCTAATGGTAGGGTTGAAAGCTAAAAATTGGGTCTCTGCATTGTCCTGGTGATGCAATCAACAAAAATACTAACACCAATGTTCTGAAAGCTTGTTAGACAGGGACTAAATCTGGTTCACAGTAAATGTGGGTCACAGTGGTTGTATGCTGGCACATATTGACATTTAAACCTCCACTTAAGTCAAGCCAACAAAATTCTGGAAATTGCCAAAATTAACAACTTGATTTAAACTTAAACAATAATTTATGGTTTTTAAATTAGATTGGGGCTTCAGAGTTTTAAAAATCCCTCTCTCTTCACTCTGAGCAGCTGCTTAATTTTCTGTTCTCTTACTGAAAAATACATATTCTCGTACAGATGAGCCTCTTCAGAGATTTTGTCTCCTTGCTTTGGGACAATATATTTGAAATGATTCAATATTTGGTGAAACATTTCAATTTTTATTTTAAAAAGTATAATTTGAAATTTGCTTCATTTTTATTCAAAAAATAGAAAAATGAAAACTGTAAACAGAAATGAGAATATTTTGCCTAATTGTCAGAAATTTTAAGTTTTCATAAATTATGATTTTATTTCCAATTTTCTAAAGGATGCCAGGAAAATTTTGAATTTATTTAAAATTAGTTTTCTTCTGCCCCTGTTTTTACTTAAGTGGGTTGAATTGAAAACATCTTTTTCACTTCTTGAGCTATAGGTTCCTTTCCTTGTAGAAAAGAAAATAAAGTGTCTGTCACATTGCACCTGGAAAAGCTGAAAGTACTTGAAAAACAGATCATCCACTTTTTCACATTCCAGTCTTGCAAAGAATTTTTTTATGTTGTTCCTGAATGAATAATTAATCATTTAAAAGTGTTTCCTTTCTTTGTTTGCTTATTTTTGAAGGAAATGTTGAGTGGCTTTTTTAATTTTTGTGTGTTTCAATTTTGTTGTTAGTATAAACAGAAATTACAGATTTTTAATTTTGTAGTGTATTTTAATTTTGTGTAGAACAAGAGTATTTGGCAGCCAAGATTATAATTTATTATAGTATTGTTGTAGAAACATGTAACTAGATTTAGTCCCTATCATTCACTATTGCAATCTGAATAGGTGAGATAGAGGGAAGACAAAGAGAAGCAAGAGCTTCATGATCCTCCTATCCTCCTATTATTCAGAGTAAGAAGTGCTTAACATGAGCTTCCCAAACTGACGGAGAAGTTTCTGATAAACAACTGACTCCAGATTTTCCAAATCCCAGCTCTAGGTTCTCTTCAAAATCAAAAAAAAAAAAAAAAAAAAAAAAAAAAAAAGATCCTTTTTATTCTGTTTGGATTCTATATCGATGAAGAAATTTTCTACAGGGATTTTTTTTTTTTGGTATAAATTCTGAAATAATTAAAAAAAAAACTGATATTGCTACACTATCTGGGGAGATGAGTTATTAAACTTGGCTTTAGTCCTTAAGAAAATGTTTGCTCAAGGTGTAGTTACTATTTATTTATTTCAAAGCTGCTTATATATTTTAAGATACAGATATAGTTTGAAAAACAAGTACTAGCTGTGGAAAAGGTATGGTGGTGATGAAAAGGGTTTGTCACCAGCACGACAGAATTTCCTAACATGAAGACCAAAGCAACAACACATTCAAAGTTTTTTTCTTAGTTATTTTCCTTTATATAAATATATACGTGTGTGTGGGAGTACTGCAGTACACACTTGGAAAACAGAGAGATGTTAAGTGAAAACCTTTGCTGCACGTTAAAGGCTGGCCCTCAAGTTCTCTCACTCCCAGGAAAACATCTCATCTGTTCAGGACTGAGATGTAAAATGTGCCAGTGTCTCTGAAGCAGATGATGAACTGTATTCAGCTTTTGGAAATGCCCCAACTGGTCTCATGATCTGCATTTCTGCTATTCTCATTTTCTTCTCTATTTTTAATATCTGTAATTTAGTAGAAGATAGGATTCAGTTCTATTCACTGGTAACAGTGTCATACATGGCTGCAGTATTCATTCTGAATTGTCTCCAGATTGCTACACATTGGTCTGAAATATCAAATTCTGTAACATATATGCCAAAGAATCAATTCCTTAGCTTTCCTGATATGTTTTCTAATAGTATGTATATTTGGACTCTGTCAATATAATGGATATGAGTATGGGCCTGCAATATTACATGTAGCCTAATGGTTTCAGATATACCCATGCAGTCAATGATTATTGTCTACTTTATATTCTCCTTTTGTTTTTCCCTGTGGAGGAATTTTTTACAAAGGTTTCAGTTGCCCAAGTAAGCATCTAATGATACAAACAGAGCAGGCAATTCATTTTTCTCTAGAAACAAAAATAGTTATGATAATGGGAAAAAATTAAACTTATGTTGTACAGGCCTCAAATATATAACACCACCAGTAAAAGAAATCCCCTAGAACAAACACAGTCTAAAACATATTATTGCCAAGACACAGTTTTTTTCCTGGAATAACATGAAGAAATATTAGCTGAGAGTAAGCAAGACCTAATGAAAGATAAGGACTTATTAAAAATAAATCCTGTGTACAATCTGCTACTAATTGAGTGCATTATATTGTTATCTCATAAAATCAAGTTTTCATGCCTGATTAGCAGGTTAAACTTTGATTCTACTCAATTTCTCTCTCCCCATGTGTCCCCATAAATAGATAATATAATTGATGCTTTGCCCCAGGCTTCAAATGCCCAACTGCTGTAGTGGAATGCCAAACATGTCTGAATTCATGTTATTGGCTCTTTTCACCTTGTGGACCTGTAAAATAGGCTAGAAGTGACAGAAATGCAGCAGCTGGCTATAAGTTAGATGTGCCAGAAAATTGCAGAATTATCCATTCCAATGAAAGTAGCTATGAAAAGCAATCATGTTAACTCAATATGTTAACTAAGTAACAAGATTAAGGTTTAATTAGAAAATTAAAGCAAGTGGAAACCTGTTTATTATTCTGTTGTTTTCCTTACACCACCCCAAGCATTGCTTCCATGGGTATTTTTACATAATGGACTTGTATAAAATGTTGTTAATATCTAAGGGGAAGAAGTGTTAAAATAAGTGAGGTGTGGGGAGAGAAAAAGATTTTAGTCTCCAGCCAGATTAGCTGATGCCATTAAATTGCAGATGCTGATTTCCATTTAAGTATAAAATAATAGCAGCAGAATCACACATTTGCTACCTCCGTGAGTTGTCTACACAGCCCTGTGCATCATGACTCTCCTCTGAGCACAAGCCTCAGTCACCATCTCCTCTGGGAGACTAGATTTATTTATTTATTTTTATTTTTTTTCCAGTGCAGCTTGCCTCAACTATGTATGAAACCTAGTGAAAACTTATGCTAGCTTTCCTGTCTCTTTGACTTTGGTATCTAAAAACAACCCCAAGGATGATGATTCACATGATTTCTGAAAGAGGTATATCAGAGAACAGAGCTAAACAGACAAGAACGAAGTCCCAAGGCATCTCCTGGACTTCAGAACTATCTGGAGATCAGGAAGAAGTGACTGCCTGAATCAAGCAGATCATGAAGCCTCTGGCATTTCAAGAATGCCATAAAAATAATAAGCAGCATATAATTTGAAAATAATTACAGGTGTAACAGTTTTTGTTCTTATTTTAATTGTTTCTGGCATAAAACAGAGTCTATTTTGTTATTGTTTTAACTTTACAACCCTTTGAAGGTTCCAAAAAAATTGGAAAGTTATATCTTATTGTTTTTTATTGTAAATACTGTTTTCTCACTGCCTCTATATAATGAAACAAGAAAACAGTTAAATCTGTCTTTTATATAGATAACAACAAAACAAAACAAAAACACAAAACCAAAACCATTTACAACCAAAGAGAAACTAAAGGGTTTCATTGAAAAAAGTTATTTTGAAATTGATGTGACAACAACTAACTTCTGCTGTATCACACTGCACTAAACAGGCACACCAATAAATTCAACTTCAATTTCTTTGAAGGCTGTTAAGTTGTTTTACTGGTACCTATCTGGAATTCAATGTCACACTACAAAATGCTCCCTTCTAACATGACACTTATGTAGCTGTAATTCTGGTAACAAAAATGTGTTTGTAACTGGAAAGCTGAAAGTGCAGGTAAACACTGAGTGTGGTCTTTTCCTATTTGAACTAATTTGTTCAAAAACTTCTTGATTTCTAATTCAAAAATGTCATTGTTATTGTCTATAACACTGTTTGCCATGTATGTGATACATATGTATAGGCACTCAGATTAAATACATCTGGTGGATTAAAATCTTGAATCATGTTATGAAAATCAAGGAACATATTCATAAATCTGCAACAACAAAATACCAGGGGTGCAACCTACTACAGGATAAACTTTTTTTTTTCCAGAATGTCTTTGTCCTTTCTGATATACACCACCTGAGCAAACAGAGAAGTAGTTCAAACATTTAGGTCCACTAATATTCTCAGCCAAAGCTGCATATAGTTCTAAATCATGGATAGAATAGTGGTGGGGGAATAAGTTTATTTATTTATTTTTAATCATTTGACATGAACATGGGTTATGGTTTTTTTGTTGTTGTTGTTGTTTGTTTGGTTTGTTTTTTCATTTTCCCTTTCTTCCTTTTCTCCTAGAAAGTATGAAGAATCTGAAACTTCTGTGATACAGTTACTGAGTTTCACACTGAGGGCAACTTGCAGAAGATTAGGGGGAGAAATGGAAAAGAAGCATCCTTCAACATGCATGAATGGGAATCAGATGATTTCAGTGCAAGTTCTGTCATTGCATCTATATTACCAGGTAACAGCTATGCAGCTGTTTAAAGAAGAAAAAGTAAATATGTCTTATTAAAACTCTATGCAGCTGTTTAAAGAAGAAAAAATAAATGTCTTATTAAAACTGAAGATAGATCTGTTTTAATAAGACATATTTATTTTTTCTTCTTTAAACAGCTGCATAGTTGTTACCTAGTAACACTGCATCCAATTTTGGATGCCAGAGAATGAGAAAGACATTGGTCAACTAGGGAGAGTTTAGTGGTGGGACTGATATGGTGAAGGCTGTAGCTCTTGCCCTTTGAGGAGAGGCAGGAGGAACTGGGTTTGGTCAGCCTGAAGCAGAGGCAGCTTCAGGGGTTGAACAGCAGTCAGTCCCAATGCTAATATGGAGGTCAATGACCTGGAAATGGTGCTGGGATTTCCAAAGTGGTACAGGGTGGGAAGGAAAGAGACAGCGGTCATAAGCTGAAATATGGTCAGTTCTGACTGAATATATTGGAAAAAAAAAAGAAAAAAGAAATCCTAATTAGAGTAATGAATCACTTGCACAAAGAGGATGTGCAGTCTCCATCCTTGAAAGTTTTAAAGACCAGGAAAAGCTCTGAGCAACCTGATCTGAAGTCCGTTTTTCCAGCTTTGAACAGGAAGATTGAGCAGGGGTACCCTGCGTTCCCTTCCAGCCTTAACTGTGTTGTTGATTCTGTGGTTCCAAGAAATCAGCCTGAATGTGAATGTTTTTGGTTGGTTATACATAGATGTATGAACTAAGGAACTGAGGCAACAAGATTAACATATCTTAAAAGAGAAGGATTTTTATTTCAGAATAAGAGACATAAATATATTGTGGCATTGCCACTTTTAATTTTTACAATCTCCCTTAATGAGAAGACAGAAGACAGGCAATACAACTGATATATTTATCTGATCTGGAGTGTTTACAATTATAAAATCTGTTATGCTTTCCGTTTAAGTGGAATCTTTGAATTTGGCACTCTGTATGATTAATAAGCTACTTTCAAATTATTCAACTGAGGAAAAATCAAAACAAAATCAAACTTCTCTAGGCCTCCTAAATAATAGAGGAATGCAACTAGCAATGGAGAGTAATCTGTGAGTGTCCTGATGTGGATTTCTGTTCTGAGGCTTTGTTCAAACCCTGACTCTGTCTCTTTCTCTTTTTGCCTCCTGAAATGTGTTTCTCTTTGTCTGCCTAGTGACTTTTCTCAGATTCGCAGTCTTCAAACACCACTTGTTTGCTCCCTTCATTCTGCCTAAGTTGCTGTCAGTGATTCCAAACTTTCAGAGACCATTGCAATTTTCAAGAGACCCAAACAGCATATACAATATTCTTCTCTGGACTCCCACAGTACCATCCCAGTCAGAAATTTAATGACATTTCTTCAAATGCACTAACAATTCATGGTAGAATATGCGTGATCATGAAACATGTCGTACTCGACATGTTTCATGATCACGCATATTCTACCATAAAGCAGTATAAATACTGTGGTAAATAAAGCAGCTTCCCATGGTTTCACTGCCTGCTGAAAAAAAGGTTTCAGTGTACCTTAAAGGGGAGAAGTTATGAGAAGCAGGGGGGAAGAGGCTGCCTGGGAGCAGATGTGTGAAGGGACTGGGAAGTAGCCTGCAATTGAAGATCAGTGGAAGCCCATGAGAGGCTAAGCAGCAAAGACTTAAGAGTAAGTTGAAGAGTAAGGCAGTGTGGAAGAAGTAAGACAGCAGGGAATGGAGTTATTTGGAATTTCTGTAAATTAAACAATACTCCTGTAAATAAAACAAACATTTCTCCGTTACAAAGAATATCACCTTTGCACAATTTTAACTCAACCCAGAGATGTATGCCAGTGAGAAGAGAATAGCACTATTATTACATTAAAATAGTTCTTGTTGCTGGTAACCTTGGAAAATTAACCTTTATATTCTCTGCTTACCTGCTTCATTGGTTCTGATCATACGGGATGGTGCACTTGGATCTCCAGTCCCAATTTTATTGGTTGCTACAACTCTAAATTCATACTCCACCCAAGGGTTCAGTTCCACAGCCATAGCAGATTCCATGTCTCCACTTATCACATCAGGAACTGAAGACAGCAAAGAAACAGATAGGCTGCTCAGAAACATGAAGCTCACATTAAATGTTTCAAGAGGAAGTGTTTATTTTTATTATATTGAGGGTTTGTCAGAAATCACAGGTAGATATTTGACTCTGGGGTACTCCCAAAAACATAAAGATTGAAGGGTAGTGGGAAGAGCTTTCTGCTTGTTCAGAGATGCATCATGCAAGTATCTTTGTGCTGTCCTTTCAGATATGTTGCTAAGTAACATGAAAGGAAAAAATAATAATAAATTCAGTGCTTTTAATTTATCATTGTTCTCTTAAGAGTATCTGTTCCTGCAGATGCTGCTGATTATTATTGTCATGTGGCAGTAGTTTTGAACAGCCTACTTGTATTATTTTAAAGTTTTTCTCACCTGTTTTTACTGTCTGCCAGCCAAGAGAAAATGGACTGCGTGCTTGCAAGTTGTAGAGGGAGATCGGGCTGTGATTGTCTGCTCCAGGGCTCCAGGAGAGTGTTGCTGTGGTGTCTGTAGTTTCCTCCACTATTACAACTCCTGGGGGACCAGGAGGACCTAGAGTGAAGTGGAATAATCAAACAGAACACACCATAATTGCCACTGAACAGTAATAATACAGGAGATATATTCTGTAGGAAGTTCATGAAATGCAAGGGTTAAAATGCACACTACTACAATGTGGTGATAGCTTATTTCCAAAATTTCTACTGACAAATTGTGATATTGTTTCTACTTCTCAAATGTTGTGTAGGTGAGAAGCAATTAACTTATAAAAGTGACAGCAGAAGAACTAGAACTAGAAACAGATTTCTAAAAAAAATCCTCAGTTATACTTGTTCTGATCCTAAAATTAAAGGAAAAAAAAATCTTTAAGTAGCATCTAGGCTAGATGGAACACTCACAGTAACATCTCTTAGTGAGAAATGTCTTCAGGAGAGACAAATAATGATCAAAATGAAGCAAGGTCCGATATGTTTCTTGAGGAGGAAATAATATTGCTATTAACTGAGTTACAAGAATATGACATGCATCCTGTTCTCAGATTCACTCATTCAAGGAAACAGTCTGGATTACTACCCTTCTAAGCCCAGAGCCACATATTCTTAAGGTTGATATTTACTATGATTCCATTGAAAACAAACAAAAAAACCCTCCAACAATTTCTCATTTGAGAAGTTAGAGGATTATTTTTTCCACTTAACTATGCCAAATGAGAAAATGCTAATCATCAGTTTTATAAACCATGTGATTACTCCAATAAGTAAGTTGTCTGGTAACAAACATGACTTTGGAACAAAAAATGTGCCTATAACTTCTATCTTACTCCCAGTTTTCTTCTTTAATTTTTCCTGATATTGGTACTACTGATGTTTGAAAACATTGTCTGTTTGCATTTGCCAAACTAAATTGGAGGCAAGGTTCCGCCAGTTCAGAATCCTTTTTCACAGCTGCTGTAAACAGATGTTTAGGGGAAAGAGCACATCTCTGTCATGGTCAAATACAGAATTAAAAATCTCTCTTGTGGTTTCCTATATTTTAAAGCTTAAACAAGTTCAGAACGACAGGACTTAATACTTTTTAACACTAATTAATTAAAATATTAATTTCATTAATAACTGTAATTAATGATGAGAAAATGTGGATATTTTTGGCATTCAATTCTTTCCCATCTTTCAGTTTTTGGAGGCTGAAGTCCTGCTTCTTCTCATGTACAAATGGAGGCCTTTGAAACTAGAAATGCACTGGCCATTTTCTCCCAAAATGAAACTGCAGGAAAGGTGATGATGGAAAAAACTTTATTTATTTATTTATTTATTTATTTGTTTGTTTATTTATTTTTAATAGAAAGCAATACTGGATACTGTGAGAGCCTCAAGCTCTTTGCATGCATCAGACTTTTCCCCTAGAGTTACAGTGGAACAGATCCACTCGACACCTCTACTCCTGTCCATCCTAACAGTGAGCCATTATGAGAGGCATGGTCCTACTAGAGCTCAGCAGCTGAGGATAAGAGAGAAAATACTCAGGTATAGTTCCACCATTTGATGTTGTGGTTGTAGCCATTGCATGTAGTACATTAGTGAATGTAGTACATTACTGAACTCAGTTGTTATTATTATTATTATTATTATTTTGTCTGTGTA
Organism: Heteronetta atricapilla; assembly: GCA_011075105.1. NCBI lineage: Eukaryota > Metazoa > Chordata > Aves > Anseriformes > Anatidae > Heteronetta > Heteronetta atricapilla. The sequence continues at coordinate 193,585,361 of CM021731.1, forward strand.
TGTGTGCACTATTTCATGCAACCAAATCTTTAAATCTTTTGCTGGCTAGAAACTGAGTCCATAAGTAAAAAACAATTTGTATGAATATGAAAGGATAAAGAAAACCCTATTAATTGAAAAGTATTCCCCCTCCCCTTTCATAGTTTGCAGCTGCAAACAATTTTCCACAGGTATTCCTTCAACAAAAGTGTGTTTACATGAACTATGACAACAATGCATTCAGAATTTTCTAGTAGTTCAACTCAGTATTCTCAGAGAGGAAGATACATTGATTCCTTTAAATAACAAAGCAAACTACACTATTCACTTTCCTCTGTTTGCCTGACAATGATCTACTAGTGACAAATTGACACCAAAATACTGGAAAGATATAGCATTTATAGGAATAAAGGCAACAAAATAGACAATATAGTTGTCTTTTTTAAAATGTATGTATAGAATTCAGTAAAGTTTAGTGTTACGGATGTATGAGGGAGCAAGGCTTTCTGAAATGTATGTTCACAGGAGCCCAGGATACTGCAGTAGGCTATAGGAAAAATAGTGGTGAGCAGCTTCTGTGGCTCATCATGACAGGAGTCTATCCTTTTCCCTTTCCCTTCTTGCTTAGCAGTACTGACATCACTGCTGTTAGTGCCTTTCATCTCCCATATGGGATAAGGTGGTGCCACCCTTTGGACCCCTTGTGACTCTTAGGCTTCTGGAGTACCTCATTTGCAGTTGAAAGGTCTTGATTTTCTTTCTGGGAGAAAGCAGGGCAGAAAACTGTGTCATGTGCACCCCTCCCTTTCTGCCATGTATTTGCTGTTCTTTGGTGGAAAGCACCAGGTCAGATCTTTGTCTCAGAATAGTAAGTCCTGGGGCTAAATTAATAAAACAGGGTTGTCTTCAATCTTCATCATCTATTGTTTCAGGCTATCTGTTGATGTAGGAAAATACTAGTGAAATTTTTATTTGTAGCCATGAGGGAAAGTTTAAAGGAAAGCTTGGATCCTGATGCAATCATATGCTTTTACTGATTTGGAGCCCTAGGCCCAGGATTATATCATGGTCCCAAGCACAAACAAAATTAAGGGAAAATATTTTAGTGCTTTTCTTCTACGACAATATTCCTTCCATGCACAATGAATATTGTTAAAGAGTTTCTAGCCACTGCATTATAGGAAAAAGAACACATTATTGTGTATATAAAAATATCTAAAATATATAAATATATATTTTGTTGTAGGAGTTCTCTCATGGTTTTTGAAACCTTTTAAATGAATTTCCAGTCATGATAATGTGTCATTATGCTTTCTGAGATGTGTGCTTTTACACAGTCTGCGGGATGACTGCTAAAAAGCATTTCCATTTCCAACAGCAGGCATTCTTGAAAGCAGATTAATAAGGGACAAAAGCCTCCGTGATGACAAATGTATGACAGTTAGCCAGGACCTGAGTGCTATGCAGATGTCACTCATTTTTGTAGAAATCTCATTAAATTTTATGCTTGGATGTAATCATTCATGGTGTCAGCTGGATGGCTAATGCAGAGAAGCATTTCTCCCAAGGGCTGTGTTATTGTTCAGGATCTCTAAAACAAAGTTTTAGTTGGGAATAGTCAAGTGAGGAAAAAATGCACAGTCTGCTCAAATGCTTCTCTGGAAACCACACCGAAAATGACTGGTCATAAATGCACCACAGTGCAGTTGACCTTCACAAAGAAGACATTTGAGGCTGTGATAGGCTCTTATGCAGCTCTAGGAACACCGGAAACCCAGCACAGAGGATATTAATCAGTTATCTTCTTTCAGAGCAATTCCATACATCAATGCTTCATTTAAAGACATGCGTGAATGCATTTTGGCAAACTTATTTTATGTGTCTTTTTATTGTTTGAATGATCATTCTGAGAGGTCCTTTAGATTACTTGCAATGATTCAGTGTTAATGTGAGAGTTCTTGAAAGAATGTTACCGATAATAATCTCTGTCATTCAGTGAGGCAGTGCCCTTTCCTGTGAATCCCAGGATGTGCACTGATTTACTCTACTGCAGTCTGACCAGGATAATCCTTACTTTTACCAAATCACTAAAAAGCCTGATATGTAGCACTTCAAGAATAGAGAATTCTTTACCTTAAGGTTTTGCCAGTACAAGGTGTACTGGCTTGTCATAAAGAAGATGTTAGTTCTAGAAAAAGAGGAACAGAAAGAGGTGGTAACTACAGGATAATGGAAAAGTTGTTTGAGGAAACAGGAGCCTGACTCTAACATGAAACCTTTTTATTGTGTCCACCTATGGCACCGCTCATGTTGGGGAAGAAGAAGATGGAGAGAAAGTGTGATATGCAGTGAATGCTTTAGAGGTTATGCCCTCATTTCCATTCCTACATGTGTGGTATACCAAAGTGATTTCTGTAAGACAGCTACCTAAAGCTGTGGGAGAATGGAGAGGTCATACTCCAACCAGACAAGTACACGCAGGGAGGTCAGACTCAGCATTGGAAGGTAAGAAAGAGAATATATAGATGTTCCAGCCTGCATAGTCTTGACTCATTCCAGGGATGCACTCCTGTGCCCCATCCCTAGAAGTGTGGCCAGGTGGGATTGGGCTTTTTGAGAAACCTGTTCTAATGGGAGGTATCCTTGCCCATGGCAGGGGGGTGCAACAAGATGATCTTTAAGGTCCTTTCCAATCCAAGCCGTTCTTTGTTTCCATGATTCTGTGGTTAAAGGTATGATACTCCATGTACATCAACATACTGTCTTCCAATACTATAGATGACCTCAGGAAGTGGTTTACTATTACAGAGATATCTTTGAGTCCAATTAATGGGATCTGTACCTGGGGCATCTTCGTGGCTCTTGTTACAGCCCAAATGTAATTTCAAGGACCAGCAAAAATCTGCTGACCTTGTTTACGTTCCATTTAATGATATTGAGGCTGATGGCCTTTAAACCCAAGTGCTTGTCTTAAGTTTTATTGGCAATATCCACAACTGAAAGGAGCAATGTGGTCAATCTAACCAGCAGTTCCTGTGTTATATTTGCTCCAGGTCAGTAGAGTTCAGAGGAAACATTACTTCTTCAAAAATGTATCATGAGAGTGGATTTCTTTCTTAGGTAGGTAGTTTGCCAGTCTACAAGATGAATAGCTTTAACCTCCTTCATTTTTTTTAAATGTTATTATTATTATTATAGACCACAAAACATGTACTATTAAACCACATTTTATAGTCATAAAGGCTTTCATCCCTTTACATTAAGGATTGCTCCTTACAATACATGCTATTTGTTCATTGTAGGATAAATCTGTTTTTCAGTTTGTTTTAAAGAAGTCATCCTGCCATGATTTTTGTACTAACAGTTCTATAGTTTAAAGGATTTTAATTAGTTTTCTATATGCTGATAAATTTCTAAGGATGTACAGAATTAACCCAGCATTCAGAACACTAGACATTAATTTTTTCTTCCTCTGGAGGAGCACAATGTCTGTTAACATCCGTAATAGAAACAGAAAACACATTATGAGCAGTATGAATGGAAAGCATAAAAACAAGTAACAGTAAACAAACTATTACTCAAATACCCCCCAAATATCTAACATCTAATCTAGTAAAATCTTAAGTATAGACGAAAGAGATATCATTAGAAACAAAGTTAACTGTATTAACTCTTAGAGAGCAGAGATCTACTTGTAACAGAATTGAGACTGAAAGCATGACCTGTATTTGAGTTGTTCCTAAAACATATTTTATAACATGTAATACATAACATATATTTTTTGATATATAATACATAATACATAGATATAATACATAACTATATAAAAATAAAATTACTAGATATGTTGAAACAATCTCTTTTACATGACTATTGGTGAATACAAGGAAACATGGAAAAATAATTTGTTGGTTAGAACCTCAAATGAAAAAAATAAAGGAATAAACTTGCTGGCTACAGCATTACTATAATTCCTCTGCAAATATTCCTTTCCTTTTCTATGCTTCCTAAGCTTAGCTACTTTGTAGTCTCCAGTATTGTTACTGTTTTTAGTTAACGCTGTTTAGTACTACTATCCTATGGTCCTTTGCAAAACCAGAGATCAGGCTTCACTGATCTGTGAAGTTAGTTCTAGAAAAAGAGGTTTCACTGTGTTTACAGCACTTAAGTGGAACAATCTGGAAGAAGTATTGCTAATCTGGAGGTAAACTGACTGGTCCATAGATCATTTTAAGGTAGCTTGTGTTGCAGCATCCAGCATTTAGCTGAATAGTTTGCAATTGATACTACTTACTAGTTTGTGTATAACATATTGTAAAACAGCTTTGCAAGAGTAATTTACAAATAGAATTTAAATGTTGGAATTTATTTGACAAAGTTACTGAACCTGGTAGCATACTTTGTTTTATTAAATATATATATATATAAATATTTGAGACTTAGTACTCTTGATTAGGCACTGAATTTCACAGATATATATATATTTTTAAATAATAAAAAAAAAAAAATCACACATTTCACAGCCTTATATTCCTAGCTCAGTCATGTTGATTCTGAGAAGTAAGGTGATAGGTGAAGGGATAGGTGAAAAGGGATAGGTGAAAAATTACCTACATTGGTGTTGATGGTGTCACTGTCATTGCTAACAATGCAAAGGTTTATCCAGGAAAAATCACATCTGTTTGAAGCACTGTCCCAGTCCACATCGAATAACAATACCACACAATGAGCCTCTACTATCCAAGAAACTCTCTGGTGTTGCCTGAAGATGCTGTTACAGCAGAAGTGCCTTACACCTCAGTGCAGGTGGAAGGGATCTCTGCTCTTGAAAGACTATAGGAATACTTAGAGTGACCTTTGTAGAAGTGTTAGACTTATGTGTGACATCCACAACTCCCACAGTTTCACTATGCTGAACTGACTAAGCCAGTCCTCTAAACTTGCAGAAGGAGCAAGGAGTATAAAGCTAGTTTGGGTAGCAAAGACTTTGCTCAAACTTTCCTTTTTGTGGTCTATGGCAAAAAAACCCTTCAGTGAGTTCTTTAGAAACTGTGTGTTTCAGGAGCAAATGGCTACTTTGCAAGGAAAGTGAACATAAGAAGTAGCCTTTGGCTCCTAGTTATGAGTTCTCCTAGTGTTCTCTACAACCTCTTTATCTATGAGTAACAGATTTTGTACTGATAATTTAAATAACAACAAAGTGAAAAGCACTGTTGACCTTTTCTAATGTAGTTGACTGGGGCAATGTAAGGTATTAAAGGATAGCTCCTTCAGAGTGTCAACCTTTTTTATGACAGAGGTATTTGGTGTTTGAAATTTCTCTACACTGAAACATGATAGAAGCACAAGATCATGAAGACATCTTTTGTCATGAAAATGTGTATGCACAGATTGCTTCAAATTTCTACAGCGTAATGGGGAAATAAGAACATAATGAACCCTTTTTTGGAAGACAAGCTTTAGAAACCAATTAACTTACCAAGCAGGCTTTGTCTTGAGGAAACCTGACACATTGCTGGCTACAAGATCACCTGAGACATCTGTGAAATGCAAACCTTCTGGTTGGTGCTTCAGTGTTTGGTAACCAAATTTATGATCATATCATTAGTGTCAGAACATGACATGCATAGCCTTAGCCTTCTGCTTTGGTAATCACTTCTTTGTGAAAAATCAACACAGAGACAGCTCGAGAACCAGGGTGCCAATGATAGATGGAAAACCAGCCAAACTGAAACATTTTGTTATTGTGCTTCTCTGCTAGCTAATACTCCCTGAAAATTGAAGATCTGGTTAGATAAATAAAGGTGGGTAACCAGAAAATATATGTGACTTAGGAAAACTATTATTGGACTGATGTCAAGAATGGGACTAATGTTCAAATAATTGTAGATCACTTTTGCTTCTTAAATGGCTGATGGCTTCATGTGCTGGGACAAACATTTGTTGACTGTGTAGCAAAATATCTTGATTTTCCTGTAAACATTTTTTTTTTTTTTTTTTTTTTTTGCATTACAAACAGCTATTCTGCAACAACTCAAGGCATAAAGTAAGTGGAATCAAGCAATTACTTGGTTTCATCAGTGACAGTCCAGAACTATGATTTTTGCAGTATTCATTTGTGCCAGTAAAACTGTTTATTTGCCCATCAGACGTAGATAATTCCTCTTACAGTAGTCCTCTGAAGTAGCATGTCTGTGAAGGCCTGGTTCCAGAATAGTTACTACCCTGCGTGAAAAGCTGTCTTCTCTTCTGGATGTCCTTGAATTGTATCAGCCTGCTCTATATGCCTTCTGCTCTGCTACGGGTTCTGATGATTGCCTTCCAGAAAATCTTGCAGTGGGATTTAAGCCTATTCTGCCTTATTCCCTTGCTGGAGGGGAAATCCAGTGCACATCTGTTATTTAGCTTTCACAATTTCCACTTCAGTGTATTGGCTTAAGCTGCTGACAATGGCTCCTCTGAGGACTGTGTTCATTTTGTGGGCACCAGCCAACTCAATGAAAGAAACAAACATTCAGGTTGCTAGAAGGGACCCTACATCCTACCCTAAACAGGAATTCTTTTGTTTATTTGTCTGCTGGCTTCTGTGTTTCTTGCTCTTCTGCCTCAAAAAAGGCATTAAGTGTGTCTTGATCCCGCCTAACCCACTGCCAGCAGGTATGGCATACTCTTGAGGATAAACAAGCTTCATTCTGAAGCAGGGTCTGAGGGTATCCAAAAGTGATATCCTTCCTTGCAGGTGAGCACTGCAGTTACTAAACTTGGCTGTAAGTGATGGGCATCACCTCTTCTTCACTGTATCAATGGCCAAAATCACCTGGGCTTTGAGCTGAATCCTATCTCTCATCCTCCCCACATTCAGAGGGTAAAAGACCTCTCTGAAGACTTCCACTGAGTTAAAAGGTGCATCTAGAGAAGATGGGTGACACTGCCCAAAGGAGGAGCTTCTGCGTGCACACAGAAGCCTAAACACAAATATTTAAGGCTCAGGCACACAATGGATGTGAGAGTGCTTTGTGACTTTTCAGATGCCTCTACTGTGTTTGGTGACCAAAATATGAACTTTCTTGGGCTTAGGTACCAGAGGTGGTGAAAGATACTTTGCTGTAAGCCATGAAACAAAAGTAAAATAAACTTAATAAGCAGTCAAAAACCAGCCAAACAAGAAGGACTTTTTCACTCATGTAACTACTAATAGGAATAACTTGTGATGATGAATAGCAGAGAATTTCCTAGAAGCTTATAATGGAGAAGAAATGTTCTTGCCAAGTTAGGTAGTAGTCTACCTGACTATAAACAGATCATGTCAAGTATTCCAGGATAGCTGTTCTCTGATCACTATTAACTAGCATGAGACTACTATGAAGTATTTGTCATTCATATTCTGTATCAAGATTAAAATGCAAGATATTTAAGCTGGAAAGCTAATGTACTGCCGGACAGGTCCAGCTGCCAATAGAACATCTCTTCCGAATGACATCCACATTCTTGGTGACATTAGAAAAAATGAAACATAAAGGGAAAAATAAATAATTTGAGCTGGGAAAACAGCATTTTGGGAACAGAGAAATGACTAGGGACCACTAAAAAGTTTTTTCTTACTTTAATATTCATAATTTAATCACATTTTCAAAGCACTTAGGGAAGTATTTAAATTTTGTTTTGAGCAGTAAGTGCTGAAGGGATTTGAATCTTCATTTTGCCCAAACATGGTCTAGCACATCTTTTCAAATGTAATTTTTAATTGTTCCTGAAAAAAAAACACCAGATAAAAATCATTACATGAATAATGTTGGGCTATAACCCTTTGTAAAAAGTTGCAGAATAAAAACTTGCTGCTGTCCTAACTTCTTTTGCTGTTCACACACACACACACAATAAATGCAGAAATGTTGCACCATTAATTAGCTCCTTGTAAGTAATTAAACTCAAAAGAACTGAGATTTATTTGACAGTATTCATTATTTGTTCTTCAGATATTCCTCTAATAATGGCATCTTTGGAATTTAACTTCTACTGTGTAATACAGAGCCTAGAAGAACTGCTGTACAATAGGAAAAATAGTGACAGGATTAGTTCTTTGGGTTATATTCAAGGGATCTTCCAACTGAACAACTCACAAATATGATTTTACAAAAAAAATAAATATTTGTTAAGTATAGTCCATGAATTCTCCACAATAAAAGATAATGAGACCCTGAAATTGTACATCTAAAGAGCTGCAGCAAGGTATTGTTACTTAACAAGATACCAAGTAACTTTTCAAGTTACTTACAATAAAGTTCTAGAAAAAATGCATTGACTTGGAAATAATGTATGAATTGAATACATAATTCAATGCAAATTTAGTCAGTTTGCTAATAGCAATAATTCCTGAATATCATAATTATATGATTTTTATTTAAATTATTTTGTCCAATTTATTTCCTGAGGAAATAGTGTCCGTAGAAGAACCTTTCGAGTCAAAAATTACAATGATACATAAAAAAATAACACATGAAACTTACAGTACAACTAATGGTTGAAATGTTGTTGTGTGCTGCTGGTATGCTATTGTTAGCACTCAAGACTGGTATTTTGTGTAGAGGTAAAATGTGAGAAAGTAAGGTCAGAACAAGGTTGTGCTGGAGCTCTGCTTGTATTGGCACTTCTGAGAATTCTTTTCATTCTGAGAATTTTCATTCTGAGAATTCTTTTCATTCTGAGATTTTTTTTCGTTGTTTCTGGTATCTTGATTTGGCCATGGGCTGTAACATTTAAAATAGCAAGACCTTTTCTGATATGATTTTTTTTTTTTTTTTTTTTTAAACTGGAAACTATACTGTAAATAAAGAATATGTAGCTTTGTATTTCATTGACTTTACTGCATAGTGGTAGTGTTTTCATAAATTAAGTCTTCCTCTGTAAAGTGAAGTTCTTCAGTTTACTGAGATATTTGTTGAAATATCTGTTGCTACTGATCTCTTTTGCTCAGAAATGTCCAACATATCCAAGAGCTAAACCTGTTTGAAAGGTGCTGAAATTTGGGATCATCAGAGAGTGTCAAGTTGCAGGCTACTGAGTGCACTCTATAAGCTGATATAGGTGGAGAAAAAGAATTATCCAACCATAGAAATGAGGGAAGAAGAGCTTTGTATTCAAAATATATTTCAATTTAAATTCTATTACAAAGCCATCAGAGTTTTAGTTTCATCAGCAAGGTGGCATGGTAATGAGACACTTAAATACATACATTCTGATACTGCTTATAATGTACTTCTTTACTTTCATCTCAAACCTCTTCCTCAGAGAAATATTTATTTTCTACTTCAAATTCAAGAAACTCATTTATATAACCGGTATTCTTGAATAAAACAATTTAGTAGCTGGTCTGCAGTGTCCTAGATAGTAGTAAGCTAAAATATTTTTATCACTTAACAAATTCAGTACCATTGAAGTTGAGATTGCCTTGCTTAGCCATAGAGCTTTCTGCTCATGTCTCAGGGAGGTAAAGGTAACACACAAGTTTTGCATAACCCACAAGGACGACTCAGATTTCGTAAGGCAGCTAAACCAGCATGATGTTGAAGTGCCCATTTGTGCCATAGCTTATAGAAAGTCGATGGTCCTTAAAGTAACTTTATGGAAATATTTGGCAGCTACGCATCAAAATGTGAAAAGCTCTGCACTCAGTCAGAAGCATTCTTTATCATTTCAAGCATATATTCATCCTAAAAGTGATGGATATGAAAACATTGAATCTAAAGAAGTAGTTGAATGTGATAGAATAAGTATTTCTGAAAGATTATAATCTCTAAATAATTTTGATTTATTTTTATCTGGAGTTTTTCACATATTAATGAAATGTCTGCTTCAATTTATACTTTCAAAAATCCTGTACTCCATAGTGAGGTTACCCAGCTGTGCTACCTAGCAGGGATCCATGCATTTTGATATTGTAACACTCCCCAGATGTATTGCCATTAACTGGACCTCAGGTCTTTAGCTCCCATCATGCACTGAGCATACACATGCACACACGGAGTGCAGACATACTCAGCAGAAGGGAATGCACATATGGTGCTAAAGCTTGGCTTTATTGCAGGCCAATTGATGTCCTGATCTGAGATCCTGCAGAACATCGACCATGTGTTCCTGCATGTAATCAGGAATGTTAGATGGAATTTAACATTCAGCTTAAAAAATTACCCAGGCCTAAAGATGTAGCCAAATTTTGGTGGTCACAATTCCATGCAGTCCCTGAAGCCCATGTATTTATATTCCCTGCTACAGTGACTTCTGGTGCCTGCGTGTTCAGAGGGCGTTGTGAGGCTACTCACCCCTAACAAGCAGCTCTGTCTCATCTGACACGGTGTCTGCTGCGGTCTGGACCCTGCAGCCGTATCTCCCAGCGTGCATCAGGAGGATGTTCCTGATCATCAGATCTGCAGAGGACGCTTGCTGAAACAGGGATGAAGGGTCCGTTTAAAGTTTAATAGATTTCTGTGTTCAAGGTAGCTCACAAAGTGTTTTGTGAAGTGTGAGAGACTCACGGCCGCAACTTCCATCTTACATTTTATGTGCCTTAATACTCTCTTTGAGAATTATCAGAATGCTTTTATTATACAATTATTAATAGGGATTGAAGAAGAGGATTTCAGGTTTTTAATAACTTTGAATTTGCTTAAAACAATCTGTGAATATTTGCATGCTCAAAGAAAATGATTCTAAAGAAATTTATTAAGGAGCCAAACAGGTTTTTTTTTTTTTTTTTTTTTTTTTTTTTTTTTTTTGTAATCCTTATCATTGAAAAGGTAGTCTTAGAAATGAAGGACTCTCTCTTTGTCTTCCCTACAATGCAGTGACATTAGGAGTATATATCTCTACATTAATGAAATTAAGATAAATTGAAATAAAATGTTAATAGATTTTATAGACAAAGGGGAAATTAATACTAAATAAATACTAAATACTAAATAAGACCAAAGAAATATAAACAAATTTTCATTTTTCCTGTTGAAATTTGTATATATTTAAATCTGAAACATGTAATCCCTAGATATATGTACAAAGGGAACCAGTTCAGATTTTTATTTTTCATCATTCTAGGCAAAAGTAATTGGAATGCCCCAAAATTATGATCAGAAAATTGAAAAGTACAACAGCCTTTTGGAGGATGAATTTATTTTTTTTTTCTAAGAATCTCTGTATTATTTCATAAATTGAGGTGATAATATTAGATTTTACATATACAAAATCATTTATATCCAAAACTTACTTTAGTCATTCCATCTTATTCCATCAGATGTAGTGAGCCCAAGTCCACAGATATTGTTATAATACTGTAGCTACTTAAGGAATGATCATGTAAGGGTGAACAGAAGTCACCCTAAGTACATGATGTAGCAATTACAGTTTACTTTCTCAAATCTGTGTTCTGAAAATACTTGAAAAATTTGTAATTCTAATGTAAACATTAACAATATGTACATATATATTAGCTAGCTACATATAACCATTTGCCATAAGTATTTTTGTTCCTGTCAAAATAATTTTTTCTTGAGTCTAAGACAAATGTTTTTAGCAGATTAACCCAAGATAGACAAAATATCCTGCAACTATCAATGATAATTTTCTTTTTTTCTCACATTCTTATTCTGCAGTCAGGTAGGTAGGTGCACTCAGACCTTTATTCTTCTCAATCATTTGCAAGTTATGAACTCTCACTTTATAACCATCATCCCATATGTATGTGACCTTGCACTCTGAAGTATTAAATTTATAACTTCAGTTCTCAAACCCACCTAATTTTTCTTGTGTGATATTTTTGTCATCTGCTGTTTTGGTAATATGCCCAGTTTTGTACCATGCAATTGTCATTCACATTCTTTTACTTCTATGCCAAGGTCATTAAAGACAAGGTTAAATAGGATTGATTCCAAGATGCAATATTTTAAAAGTTAGTTTCTCCTTTCTGAGGCAGAGCATCTCCTTTTTAGCACAATATCTTGCCTTGTCTTCTTTAGCTGATGGAATGGAATGGAATGGAATAGAATAGTTCAGCTGGAAGGGACCTTCAAGGGATCATTTAGTCCAGCTGCCTGACCACTTCAGGGCTAACCAATCTTCTTCTCATTTGCATTTTTGGAAGTGGGGTTGTCGTATTCCACACATCACCAAGGCCAAATCTCTACTGAAGCATATTCACATAGAAGGAAGGAAAAGAGAGGAAGCAGGTCAAGAACATCGACACCAGAGGGAATGATCAATGGCTCAATAACCCTGTAAATGTAAGAATTGTGTATATAATGGTAGCGTTTTGCCTTCTGAAGTGTCCTCAGTAGCTTGCTGGAAGGAAGCTACTCAAAGCAGCCAGGTCATAATGCAATTCCTGTATTTCTGCTCTGGCATTCCGGAAATCACAGTGATGAGTGCTCTGCAGCTGTAAAAGCACATGCATGACTTCAGGACACACATTTTTCTAACACATCAGTGTTTACTAGCCAGTGAAATGGGTTGTTCAAGATGATTAAAGATTCTGGTACAAAGCCTTGAATATAAGAAAGGTAAGGCCTGAATCAGTCCACAGTCCGCTTTTTTTTTTTTTTTTTTTTTTTTTTTTTTTTTTTTTGGGGGGTTTTTTTTGTTTTTTTTTTTTTTTTTTTGGGGGGGGAAAAAAAAATTATATGTGACAATTTTTTTTATTTCTA
>CM021731.1:193598128-193620655 GCA_011075105.1 Heteronetta atricapilla
TTTTTTTTTTTTTTTTTTTTTTTTTTTTTCTCTCATTTGGGGGTAATTTACGTTCATTGTGTTTTGTTGTGAAGTGGGGAGAAAAACATTATAGGTGGCAACTATTTGTTTTCATTGCTCAAGAGCTATTAGAAAACCTGACTGTCACTCTCCCTGAGAGTTCATCACTACATGAATCATAATATTCTTAATAAGGAAAAATGTATGCATTTCATATGCATACCTGTGCAGCTGGGCAGGCAAGTAGCTGTTGGAAGAATCATTGCTCTAAGTAGAGAACTGTGTAGTAAAATAGCAGAGTGTGAAACACTTAGATTTATTACAGTACAACAGGATGTACAGCCAGCATTGTTTGTGTGAGTGGAAGAAAATTATATTTGGTATTTTTAATACAGATGGATATATGTTTAGACATTAGCTTCATTATCATAGTAAACGATGAGACATTTTAGATTCCATTTAGATAACTAGGAACTACGTTTGACCAGGACCTCTAAAAAAGATAATATTATTTGCTGTTCAGTGGTATCAAGGGTCTTTACAAATTTTAAGGTTTCTCCTATTTTATGCAAGATATATATATATATATATATATATATATATATATAAATGTTATATAGTAAGAGTTTGGCAATATTTAACTTTACTCGGGATAAAACACTGCATAACTCTAAATATTCCTAGATTTTATCATTGTTTTGTACAAAGGTTTCACAATATACGGAAAAACTAAGTAAAGGCTTCATTAAGTGAGCTATGCTATTGTTGCTATTCTGTTGCTATTCTCATTCTCATCTGCTGGAATGTGAGGACTTTCATATTGACACTTAAAGCAGCACTTATTATTGGGAATGAAAAGATCTGTTGATTTAAGAAGATGTTAGAAACCATAGTAATGGGCCATTATCTTGTGGTGATTATTATAGTGAATCCTCTTTACCTGGTTGATTCTTTACACTAATGTCAATAGAGAATTGTCTGTATAATCATAATTTGTATCTATGTTGAAAATTAGCTTTGTGTCTGAACTTTCCTAAGCCTGGAACAAAGCCAGTGTATAAGAGGGTGATGGCTCATGTAAGAGTGGACTAGTGTTTTAGACTGGATTAAAAACAATGACAATTTGAAAGTAAAGACATTACAATATCAGTGGGTCAAGGTTCATGTATCATTTTGTTGCTGATCTTATCCTGTAATAAGTTCAAGACTACAAGAAATTCTGGTGGTCAAACTGTTGTGCTGGCTTTCCATATCTTAAGACAATCTTTATAACATGTCACTGGAGCTGCTTGTTTAAATTTGAGTGATGACAATCCAGTTTTAAAAAATCTATTAAGCAGAGAAACATGTAGTGTTTCAGCAAAAGCAGAACCATGCCCTCCCCTCTGGGGAAGATGCAGAACAGGTGATTGCAGGTAGCACAGAAAGAGCTTGCATCTTGACTATGTGACTCAGAACAGCCTGAGGCATCTATGACTGTGTGGTTTTAATATAACTGAAAGCCAGAATTAGTGGTGTCTAAATTTCTTTGTCTACATCTAAATTTCCAATTTATTAAGTGTACATTCCTGAAAGCTGCATTTTATTCCACTAATTTTATGCTGTTCTTCAACAGATAACATTTTGCAATAAGTGCATTATATCAAAGAAACATTGCATTAGAAAAAATCTATTTTCATTGTTGTTCTGAATATCATTTATTACCCATTTAGTCAAGTATCAAAAGTATTTGTATTTACTCATTAAAAAACTTCTGCTGTGTGGAATATATCTCGTATTTTAACAAATTTAAGGAACATTTATTTGCCAACTTCTAATGATTTTAAGGAAAGGTAAAATTAACTTTCAAGGCCAACATTAGCTGTGCACTTACTGCAATACTGAGCACTTTTGTCGCCTTCATTAACCAACAAATAAGTAATAATACAGCTACTAATGCCATCTATCTAATAATGATAGACTAACTAATACTTATTCTACTAGGACAACAAATTATTGCATCATTTATATTATGCTCCAGAGTATTCCATTCATCATTTTTTGTGTGGCTCTAGTGAAGAACACTGTGTGAATCTATTGTTCTCACTGTTCCAGTGTGATATGTTATCTGAGGTTATAGTTATGTCTTAGTGTATCTAATTAGGTTTACCAGTAAGGTATTGACTTTTTTTTTTTTTTTTTTTTTTTTTTTTACCCACAAGCTGGTGCAACCTGTACATAGCATTTGCTCATTTGCTTTTGATATGGAGATACTTCCAAGGAGCATGTAATATTCTTATTTCTTATAATAATATTGTAATTCTTATAAGAATATTGTAATATTCTTATTTAGTTAAATGAGCATCACCCTGTTGGATTTGCCTTTTGCATACATTGCCCTAAAGTTGAAGGGAAGGGAAGGGAAGGGAAGGGAAGGGAAGGGAAGGGAAGGGAAGGGAAGGGAAGGGAAGGGAAGGGAAGGGAAGGGAAGGGAAGGGAAGGGAAGGGAAGGGAAGGGAAGGGGCCTTGCTGAGAACTTTTTATTGTTGAATTAATACTTTTTCAGTATTTGCCATTCCACATCCCTATTGAAAGGAAGCTGTATGTGGATTTTTCCCTTTCTGATTCATAAATCCTAAGAAACTGTGAGTTGCTTTGCAGTGAAGCAACTTTTACATATGGTTCTTAAAGTGGAGAGAATTATACTTATTCTTCCTTTGAGACTGAGTTCATTATCTTGAGCCTGTTGCTAGGAAATCTTCCCATTAATCTGTCCATTCATTTGCTGTGTTTTTATCTCCAAACCAAGGTGGTTCATTCAGCATCCCACATTTTCTTTTAAAGGCTTTGTGCAAGAACAATCTATAATCTACCTTCTTGAAATGGAGCTCATGGTTACACAACAGAGCTCTTTTTTAGTATCCATTAAGTCCATTGTTCACCTCCTTCTATCTCTTCCATTGAAGAATTAAACATTAGTTTGATAATTAAAAAGCTAATCACATCTATTCAAGCTACAGAATCATATGTGGAAAATATGTATTAAACTTTAAGAACCTTATATCTCTCTCTCCTCATGAGAAAATCCTAGCATTCATTTCACCTGCTTCTAATGCCACTAATTTTCTATGTTGGTTATAATACTTCCTTTCCACACGCCAGATGCAGTTCTGTAAATGTAGCTCTGCTTTGTCTCAGCCAGAGAGACAAAAAGACAAGGCAGTTCAAAATCCCGGGTAGTCAATTGAAATGATTTGAAAAAGGGTAGTGAGACCGTTGTAACAAATCATGAGAAAACACAAGGTGAAATCAATAAGGAAAAGAGTGGGCCAACCACCATTACAGGAAAACTGTTACGTTGAAAGCCTAACCCGTGTTTGAGTCAGTTCTTTACTATGACTGGGGTTTACTGAGGCTATTTGTCATCTCACTTGCTTGACAATCAGATGTGAAGATACTTTCCTGAAAAAAATAGTTTCTGCATGGAAGAGAATGGTCAAGATGTATAAAAAGCTTGAAAAGTAGATAAAAATTTTGTAAAGTCATCTTCTGTAGAAACTTAGTAAAACAAATCAGTAAAACAATGTTCTGTAATTAAATGGGGCAGAGATTTGATCCCAAATAAGACCACAGCTATTAATCTTATCTTGTTCAGTTTAAGTAAATATTTAAAATATAAATCTACTTTTACGGCTAACACACAGGTGAATTCCTGACTCATACATTATTGGATTTAGCAGAATAGTCTTTATTAATGAAATTCAGTCAGGCTAAATCGAAAAATGATTTCACAGCTGAATCTTGCTTGTTTGACACATTTGATTAGCAATGGAATTTATTTTTGGTGAATTTATCTGAAGTAAAATAATGATTTTACAGAATAACCTCATGGTTATGTTAGCTTTATACCATCACCAGTAGATGAAAAATAACAATTCAATAAAGTTCTTTTAAATTATACTGATGATTTATATGTACATTATGATGGATTGTTGGCTTCAAGCCAACTTCTGTTTGTAATACATTAAGGACAATGCAAGTGCCATTTCATACAAATTCTTAGCTTTAGCATATGAACCACTTGCCCGTTGCTCATGATGTTTACAAATTGCAAATATTTAATGTGTTGAAAAACAACAGATTCTTATGTTGATATAAGGATCATGGAAAATTATGTGTGTTCTATCATTTAATCATATAAACTAATTTGGAACAAAGATTTTTGTCAATGTTTGTTGTGATTACTGGTATATAACAGTATAATAATGGTGGTATAATAGTATCCATGCTAGTGCTGGTTGACTGAGGAATACCTGATGATTCAAAATTTGCATTATTCCTATCTATAAGAAATTGTAAAAATAGGTGGCTTTCCAAGCTTCAGATTTTTTGATCCATAATGATCTTCTAGTGGGAACATGGACCTTTCTAGTGACAGTATTTTTGAGCATGGTGCATAGGGAAAGCAGCAATAAGGAAAACTGTTGTTTAGAGTGAGCACAGCTGGTTAGGAATGGATGTCAGAGTGATGGGGTGGACAGAGTGGACTTTACAGTACTGCTTGACTTGCTGCAAATTAGTTCAATTTATGGTATTGAGAGAACACAGAAGAAGAGATGAAGTTAAATGAGTGTCAGGAATATCTCAGGTACTAGGATAGTTTTGTGAAGTTTAGAAGGAAAAAAGCAGATAAAGCATTTATTAAAAATGGAAAGAGAAACAATAAAGCTGGGATATGAAGTGATAATCTCCAGGACAGAGAACGCCCCTACTCTCACATTCCCCATTTCTTTTTTTTTTTTTTTTTCTGTATCAGCTATTATTAACAGGAAGGAAAGAGTGAAATACATAGAATATTTGTGCTCTGTTTAAAGCTGCAGAATGATTTTTTAAAAAAGAGAGACTGTGAAGCTAAATATATGATATGAATATTGAAAATTTGGAATTTGAATATTTGAAAATTTATGATGGTAGTGATGGATCATAGGTGTTAGTGATGGATGAAGCTGATAGAAATGAAAGTAGCATCCAGCTGTGACAATTGTACCATTTTAAAGAAACATCAGAACAGGAAATATGAAGAGCAGACACATGACTGGGATTTCATTAGCGTGCAGCATAAAGGATGTTATGACAGCTTTATGTGAACAGAAAATTATTAGAAGGGTTCAAAGCTGATGGTACACCTTAACTCTGGGAAAGAAAGTCACCTAAGAGAAGAAAAAACAAACAAACAAAAAATGAGAAAGAAAGAAAGAAAGGCAAAAGAAGAGAGAATACTCTTCATAGTTACCAGCCAGAGAAACCACTGTCCTCTCAAGGTTCTCTCTAGTGCAGTAGGTAACAGAGAAGACAATGATAAGAATTAGTTTTTGCCATTTCCACCCCGGCCTTTATCCTTTTATTTGAGACCTGTTCAATCACCTTATTGGTTAATGTTGATTGGAGTATGTTAATTAAGAGCCAATGATTGATTGTTAAGCTTTTGAGCACATATTTTAGGTAATATTTATTAAGTACTTAAATGATTAATATTTATTTTACTTCATGCTGTTCTTCCCCCCTCCCCCCCCCTTTTTTTTTCCTATTTTCCTTTTTTTCCTAATATTAGTCAGGATTCATAAAACAGGAAACAAAGAAAGGAGGCTGGAAGGAGGGATGATTTTCTGATTTTCAGACTACTGGGAGCTTTCCATATGACCCTGCCATAGCAATCTGACTGGGGTTTGCGGTGTAAAGCCATAAGAACAACAACAGGTGAGCAGCAGCATAGGGGAGAAATACAAGGGAGAAATACTGCCTGGGTGCTCTGAAACAACAGCTTGGGAGCAAGGATGCAGAGCTGCAGGTGAAAAACAGGCTGCACAGAGCTGTAAATGGAAAGCCTGCACGTTAGGTAGTATTGATCAGGTGCTCAAACCAACAGCGGTGCTGTTACAGTCCAGATTAACACTGGGCTAAGCAGAGTTAAATGGTCCATCAGCTACAAAGAAAGAGGGGAAAGAATAAAAAATGGAGTGTTGTGAAATATCTGGTATTTACCCCCCCCCCCCTTTTTTTTGTCCTTTTTATAATAAATTTCTTGTAAACAAAAGAAGGCAAAAATACTTTAAAGGAATAAGGTAGTGTAAAAATGATCTGGATGTGACTTCTTTATGATTATAATTTTTCTGATAAAAATCAGTTTTCAAGGATATTTAGTGGTTCACGTTGTCCAAAATGTTCAGTTATCTCCTTGTTCCAAAGTAAAATGAAATGTAAGAGATCTTACTTATCATCTTCTCTCTTTTACTCTTTATTCATAACCAAAACTACAAGTATTTGGACATATCAGTTCACACACTTTGTTGATTTTGGGAAATGCTCAGTGTCCCACTTTATGCATTATGCAGGTATGTCTGTAAATTTAATCAGTTCACTGGGACTGTTTATATCCTGGAAGCAGCACATGGAAAAGTTTGTATCAGATAATGGTCTTCATTGTGTTCAGATTTTGAGAAGTAGCTACCAATCACAAAACAAAAAGTTTTTTGGTGTGCAATCCTTATTCTGTTGTGTTCACACCTCCCCACCCCACCCTCACCCCGAAGTTTATAAGAAACAGAAATCCTCTGTTCATAAAGCATGTCTCTTGTAGAAGACTTTTGGCAACTATTACTGTTTTTCTATGGGTGGGTGTTAAATAAAAGTCCTATTTAATTAGCCTTGTTTGGTTTTACCTCAAAGAAAGAGCAGGTATATTATTAATAATAGCCTACTGTTTTAATTGATTCCATGTAGTGTAGAACTTAGTGCTTCTTATTTAGAAAATGGTAATGAAATTTTAATCTTCTGAAATATCATTACAATGCAACAAACAAAGGAGAGACTAGAAAATGTAGGGAAAGATGCAAAGTTATGCTCTCATAAGTTCTAAGTTATCATATTCAAGTCTCCAGTGTTAGACAGTGGTTAATGTACTGTCCAGTTTATATATACTATAATTTTCTAAGTGAAACAGTAGATTTTAATTCACTTCTATGTTAAAAAATAACAGCAGTAAAATATAATGTGACAATCTGTGCTTATGGCTTCCCATGGTTGAAGTTTCAGTTAAGATAAAAGACCAAGAAGATATTGAGGCTAAATCACTTTCCTCAGTCTGAAAGTTACTCATACAGGTCAAGGTGATGGACACTAAGAGCAATGTTGTTGCTTACCAGTACATGGATGAACACAATAAATTATTTTATTTGGCTGCCATAAAAACAATGTCAGCTTTCAAACACAGGTTTGGAATAAGGATAGTTGGTTGAAAATCTACTCATAAAATCAAATGTTGTTAACTAGAAAAGAGATACCTCCTGTACAAAATTAAGGTAATTGGAGATCTCGAAAAACAGAAAATTCTGAACAGGAATTCTGGATTTAACAAAAAAAAAAGTAGGATAGAAAATCAAAGTTACCCTAACAGGTTTATATTTTCTGTGCTCAAGTGCTCACTGGTGTTGCTGGAAGGAAATCCTGGCAGTTCGACTTCCATTCAACATAATTTGTTTTAATTACATTGATTACCTCCCCACAGACCCTGAAATGTTATCAAGTCTTTTGGTTGACAAAATATGATTTTTCTGATGCCAAAGGACTCTTGGTATATGTATCCCTTTGAATGATTGTTCTGCTACAGAGTATGTTGTAGAGTTATGCATGCAAAATATTTGGCACTTTTTTCAGTCCTAGAGTACTCACTCCAGTGTATTTTTGTCTCTTTCCATTAATAGTCCCTTCATGCACAGCTTTTTTCAACTTGATGTCCTTACAACACTTATCCTCTTGCCAGGCAGTTCCCTAAAGTACCTAAATTGCCATAGGTATGAAATCCTTGGTTAGCTGAGTAAATAACAGAAAAAAAAAAAAAAAAAAAAAAAACATTTAATTTGTATAAAAAAAATAGTTCTCAGTATGAAAAATTATAACCTGTGTTTTTTTGTTTGTTTGTTTAAGAACGTAATTTCAAAGCAAGTAAAGCAATATGTATTATTAAGAGAAGCTTTTCCCTTTTCTTTTAACTGTAATTACTAGGAAACACAATTTTAGCAAATGGAAATTTATCTATGATCCAAATAAATGTTACTTAGGTGATAGCTTTTATAACACATCAAAATGTTTGTCATACTTAACACCTGGAGTTGTCACAGTGAAAGTGTGAGCAATGCAACTGGAGTTGTGAAGCTGACAGTGGTTTTGTTATTAACAAAGCCCTCATTCAAATAATGTTCAATTTTTCATGCTTTCAAACAAATAGATAGAACCCAAACAAAGGTTTTTTTTTTGTTTTTTTTTGTTTTTTTGTTTTTTTTTTTTTTTAATGTGATGAAGAATCAGTGTGTGCAGCACAAAATGGATGTATAATTATAGAACTTGGAACTTCATGGAAACAAAGGATGTTATTTTTCTTAGATGTACTGAAATGAAAGCATATTGTGCACGATCAACTCATATATATATATATATATATATATATATATATTTATTTTCCAAAAATATAAAGTAAGGGATATAAATGGAATTCTATTAGATTTCAAGTGTTCAAGTTCCTTTACTCTGTATTCTTAAAGTAGTGTCTTTATCACATTGTGTATCAGTCTTTGAGAATGGATGGATTAAAGGAGATTACACCATGGGATAAACAGAAGAGGTTTATTTTATGTTGCTTTCCCCTAGTACATGGTCATACTTTAAGTTTTAATGAACTAAAGGAATATCTTTTTAACCTCTTGATTAACTTTACATGCTCATGTAGTTAGCAAAAAGGTAAATGAGATACAATAAACTAGGCTCTGGAAATGAATAAGTATGGGATTTTTTTAATTGGGTTTTCTTCCCCAAATGTCTTTCAAAACACAAAGTTTATTGTACTTCCGAAATTACTAGTCTGGAATTTTGCATCTTATGATACAACTTGATTTCAAGACAACACAGGCAGGCCTTTTGGTAAATGGAGATCTGCATAGATTTTACTACTACTTTTAAAGCACAAGAAGGATGTGTCAGATATCTGCAACAGCGTTCAGAAAATTTTACTGAGGATTGTCCTAACTGGTCATGCTCTGGTACATCTGTTCTGAAAAGGAGTGTTTCTCCTATCCACATCCTGTGGATACCTGGATCCTGTGGATACCTGATCCAGGTATCCTGAGCCCTCTTCTAGTTCATCCAAACCTAAACTACTATTCTAAAAACAACAACAACAACAAAAAACAGAAGAGAAATGTCTTGATATTTAAATGACTTAGGAATGCAAATAAATGAAGCATGGCCTGACAATCTCCTATGTGAGCAATCTTGTAAAGGCAAATCAAGCTAATCCATTTTTTAAAATTATCATTATTTTTAATTATTTTTGAATCATTTTGTCATTTATTTCAAGCTGTATAGTATTTCACTATTTTAACACTGATTTACAAAGTAGACCCTAATTTACCAATATTTTAAAAATATGCGTTCCTTCAGTTTGTTTTTCTTTTATGATCAGCTGAAGTTTGAGATTTGTTAAAAGATGTACATTTTACAAAAGAATTTAGGAAATGGTTAGGCTTCTGTGCCTCTGATGATAAAGATGACAGATTTTTGTTTCTTATACAACCATTTTTTTACCCACTTAGTCATTTAGATATTGAACATTGACTCCATTATGACTGAGTGAATATTTATCTGAATATGTCCCAGTATGTCTTACTTCAGGTTCTCACTCCAAGTGGACATAATTCTATGAATTTAATGGCTGTCTGTGGTGGAAATTATGGAATAACTCTTATTAAAAGATTTACAAATCCTTGTGTTCATATAACAAAATAAATTCAATTATTTTTGCTTTACTTTGGCAGGAGAAGTATATTTGGTAATTTCCTAGCCTGAGTATTTTTCTTGGTGATTAGAAATTCCCTTCACAATTGAAGATGCTGAAATGTATTAAAGGAACTGTGTAACACATTTTAGATTTCAATTATTTTGAAATAACTTGATTTAAACTGTAAGCATAGGGTGTTTTCTTGAACCATAAGATGTTTTAAATTTGAAGTAAAAGAGGAAGGAGGAAAAGGAAGGAGGAAAAGGAAAGAAAGAATTACAATTTTTCCTTATTAAATATTTACTATTGGATTTTGAGTATTGGATTTTTGATGAAGATAAGTATGCTAAGAACCTTCACACCTTGCTAATATTTTTCAATGACAAGGCTTTTTGAAGTAAAAAGAAAAAAAGAAAACAAACAAAAAACCAAATCCTTCACCACCAAGACACATACAAAATGAATACAGTATGTTATATAAAGCCAAGCAGAAGAATAAATTGATTGCCACTGACAAGATTTTTAATGCAAGCTAACTTTGCTACATTGTACTCAAATTAGACACATTGACTTTTAAAAGTTCCTGACCTTTGTGAGGTTAATTTTTCTCTGTTAACATAGCATGGACATTTGATTTACATTTCAGTAATGGGAAAATTGAAGTAAATGTCTGTAGCTTTTATCTCCATACTCATTCACATTAAGAAATTTCTTTTTACTAAGAAAAGTTCAGTTTTACATGGGGTGGGCTTGTGTTACTTTATCACACTATTTGATCATATGAAATTGTTTTTGTTTTTAATATATATAATTTGTATGCATTTTTTTCCATATGATTTTTATTTACTTTAATAGCAGTGGTGGTGGTGGAGAGAAGACTGGAGAATAAAACATAGTCCTTGCTAATCAGATAAGAAAATATATGCTAAATAAATAAAAACATTGGGAGATAAAGACACTCCAACAACCATAGAAAGTAAGAAAGATATCAAAGTGTATAGCAGCATCCTTTTTGTATTAAAATCAGTAGAATTATATAAGGAAAGCTTGATTCAAACTACTTTCTTTTCCCTCACAAAGATCAATATTCCCTCACTAATATTAACAGATGCAGAATTAACTCTAGTGACCTGAAGTTTGTACCTCTTCTAGCTATAATTTCTTTCCAACATCAGTGAAACAAGTTATCTTTCAATTTTGTTAGACTTTTGTAGATGGGAGGCATGAAAAATCATGTAAAAAACATGTAAAAGCAATTTTTTATCACTTTGAATCAGACATAAAAACCAAATATGTGATCACTTACTGCCTTGATGCTTTCAAAGTGTCCACCTTCCTTATCAAAGTCAATTGGCTGCCCATTAAGTGTCCAATAGAAAGTGACATCTAGTGTGCTGTCATGCAGGGCTTTGCAACTGAGGACAATGCTTTCTCCAACTGTTAACTCTATCTTCTTGGGAGTCAGCTCTATTTTTGTTGGTTCTTGAAATATAGAAGGATAAAGAACATTTCAATGGAAGTCTAGTCATAGCAAGGCATCAATATAATGTTTTTGAGTTCTGCTTGGTTTACTCAGACCCTATATTTATTTATTTATTTATTTATTTTTCAAATATATAGTGCTAAATACTGAAATATATTTATATACACACACATATATATATTTGCTTGCTTTTAAAGCTGTAACACCTGGCATCTTGTGATTATATAGTTTTGTCTTGTAAAAAATAAATGAATAATAATACAAAAATTGAGGCATTTATATACAAAGATGACCACTGAAAATGGTCTTGAACATCTAAAATGAAAGCAATATAAGAATTCACCTGCAAAGTGAGAAAAATGTGGCTTAGAAATTAATTGTAACTCAGTGCTTTGACTACTGTCAGTGTTTCAGTGTTCTAAGAAATTAAATCATCTTTCCTTAGAATATTTATTGATACAATTATTGCTCTTTTTTTTTTTTTTTTTTTTTTCCCCAGACTTCAATCCTCTTCAGAAAGGGGTATGAGCAAGTGACATCCCAAAGATAAAATATGTTAAAAGGGATATGGATTTTTATTTTTTCTTCCTCTCTCTCTCTCTTTTTTTTTTTTTTTTAAATTTATATAACTATTTATAATCTAGTTGATTTAATATTAATACAAATATTATCAATGAAATATCATCAATAACGTCAAAGTATTTTTGTCATACCTTTAACAGATACTGATGTAATGATTTCTGCAGACCCAAATACATTTACTCCTTGGCATAAATACCGTCCTTCATCAGACTTAGAAGCATTCAGGATTTGCAGGCTCCCATGTGGAAGAATAGTTATCCTGAAAATGAAAAATACATAAATATATCTTCATTTCTAGCAGCCAAATTCCATTAAGATAAATTTTATAGCTAATAAATAAGATTAAGGGCTGCTTCCTCCATAGCTAGGGATGAGGAAGATGATAGTTGAATTCTCCTGTTTCAACAAGTTTTTAAAATGTCTCAGTAAAATAGGTTCATTTTACTCCTTTTTCCTTAATTCATAAAGTTACAAGGAGCCATCAGTGGATTAATATCTTTTCACATATATCCATTATGAATATTAATGAATATTTTGTAAAAAGTAAAAAGGTGATTCTTAATAATTTGTGTTTAAAGTTTCATTGTTATTTAACCGCAAGATATTTCATTAAAAAAATAAAATATATCTTAAAAACCAAATCTAAGAAGAATGGAAAGCAAAATGTAAAAGAGAACTGGAAAAAAAAACAAACAAACATAAAATTAATTATGTCTAGTCAAAGTATGATGACATTACTACACAGTGTAGCATAGGCACTTAAATAATCTTTTTTTTTTTTTTTTTTTTTTTTTTTTGTAGTTTAGTATTCTTCTTACCTTGAGTCTACTATGATTCCAATTTCACCACATTTCTCAGTTGAATAACACCACTGAACTATATTCATAAGAAATATTTAGCAATTTACACTTGGGAATTTCAAATTTTGTCCTTGCTTACACTGTATTAGTCATAAAATACATTCGGTTATACAGAAGTCCAAATTAACATGATTTAACTGATCTAAAACAAACAAAGCCCCCAAATTTATGTTAAATCTGCAGCCCTGGAAGAACATTAAAATTAAACAAACAAACAAAACCCAATAACAATAAGTACAACAAAAAGCAACACACACATTACTTTTGTCCTGACAGAGAACTGCAAGGCTAAATGGCATCTCTTAAATGGCAATTAAGCCAAACCCTGCTTGCAGATATTGCACTTTTATTCCTAGGCTGGGTGGTTGTTAGGGCTCTCCAAAGAACATAGTAGGTATAGGTTGGAAGCTATTCAGCAGGCATGGACACTGAAGGAAGATAATTCTCAGGAAATGCTTTCAGGTATCACATGGAAGTGGAGAAGATGAAGGAGTGCTTCCTTCTCCTGCATTTTGATCTCTATCTGTATTAAAGTATCTCAGTGGGTGGGTGGCCTTTTCCAGCCATGGCTGGATTTTTAAAAAAGCAAAATTATATTAGATTTGTATCAGAATTTTGAGCTTCAATTTATCTACCTATTTATTTATTTATCAACGCAAATGGGAAGGTCTGAAATTTTGTTACAATATTTCACACCTGTTACTGGTTTCACATCTGAAGTAAAAAGGAGTATGTTTCACTAGAATGATATCTGGTTTAAGAACTGACTGGGATGTAAGCTTCCTTCTTTTCTTCTTGGTGCAAGTAGGCTTTTGTATATTTCCTCTCAAGATAGTTGGTGGTTAATGCTCTGAGGACATATTATTAGTATGACAGTAGCCTTTGCAGAACAGTAATAGTTGTCATCATACTGTCAGAATCAGACAAATGAAAGGACACTTCTACAATGTTTACAAAGTTTATACACAGCATAAGTCATGATATAAAACTGTTTTTCATCCTGATCTCAGAGAAACAGAAAGTTAGATGCATATGGAAGATTATCTAATGCATCATATACATATATCAGCTACATTCTATTTATGAATGTATCCATGAGGAAAATAATAATTGCTCAATCAAAGGAATTGCAAACACATTTGCTGGTGAATTGTTTGACTTGGAAATTAATACTTTCCTTAAAATACCTAACATTTATTTGTTCTCCCTTTTTCTGTTTGGGAAAAAAAACCACGGGCTGGTTATGATGAAGAATGAAATGCTTTATTTATTTATATAACACTTGCTGTACACAGCAGGAACACAGATTTTTCCCTCCCACCTTGCAAATACCTTGTCATGGAGAGACCACCCATGTCAACAAAAATATGTCAACATATTTTAATAAGAAAATTCTGTAGGAAAATGTTTTTTTAACATCATAAACAAAAGGGTAGAAAAGAGAGAAGAAATGAGGTTAGAGTACAGTTAAGAATAATTAAACAATTCAGAAAAAAAAAATATATAAACTGAGGGAAAAAATGTGATTATAGATGAAAGCATAGAGAAGAGATGGATCAAGCTGATACTCTGGAGATTATTGTATCTAAGTGTAAGCAAAACTTAAAGGAGATAGGTGTTGTCCATCCAAGGACTCTGAAAAAAATGGCATATAAGCCTACTCTCTCCAAAGAAAAAATTTTCTACATAATAATGTGGAGAAAAAGATATGAGAATTGATGTATTGGAAACAGTAAATATGCTGGTTTAATACCGAAAGCAAAAAAAGACTTTTAGCAATATTAGTAAAAAGAATAATTGGGATGACAGCAAATGGACAGGAAATAAAATTCAACATGATTTAATTAATAACATAAAACTGTAGGGCAAGACTAAACTATTGTAACATTTAATAAGAGAAATATTTTCTAGAGAAAATGAATGCAGATTTCATCTTCCAAGTGTTCAGTGATGAGGCTATTGAAATTCACATGACTGTTTAAACAAGTTTAATACAGAATTTTAAGATGGTTAGGGAACTGTCTGAACAGAAGAGGAAAATCAATTTCATTGAAAGAGAGCTGGGTCTTTGAAATATCATCTTATTTTTCATAATAACAAGGATACAAAAAGAAGAATGCTAGAAATTAGCTGAAACAAACAGTTCACTGATGCAACAAGTACCAAACAGGAGGGCTTTGCTGGTTCTCAGAGTCACATTCATAGAAAAGTAGTGAATGTTGCTCTGAACTAACAGTACTATACAGAAAAGGCAAATGCAACCTTAGAATATAGCGGATACTAACCAGCAGCTCGTTATGGAAGTGTTTATAGTTAAGGAACTGAGAAAACATAACCTGGTATATAGGTAAAACATCAGTACTGAGATCATCATTATTCAGAAAGATTAATTTTAATCAGATCTAGCAGTCATGAGCTCTATTATCAGGATGACCAAGAAGGAAAGAATACCTGTCTGTTTAGAAGATGCTTGTGAAATGAAAGATAAGGTGAGATGAGCTTCTATTGTACATGTTAATTAATGGATCTTTCACATAGAATCAGTAGTGTTTCTATTGACAGTAATAAAATGCAACATCTAATTCATATTATAGATATCTAAACTCAGATATCTCGACCTGGAACTGAATCTCACCCTCAAATCTTGAGATAGTTCCACAGACATAAATGACTATTATCACCTGACATCACGTGAGGCACAAAATCGCAACTGCTGTTTGCATCAAAAGTGTGATTTGGAAAGGAATTCCCCTATTTTCTCCCCTTATTCTGGCTTTGGCTATTATGAAGAAGCAGTCTATAAGCTCATGAACTAAACTTTCAGCCCAAACTGAGAGGTATTCTTGAGGAGTGCATCAGTTTTTGGCCACAAATATGCATCCAAGACATGGAATGGGAATAAAGCTCCTGTGAAGAGAAACCCTGAATCAGGTACTGTGGACAGTGGCAACTTATGCTCTGTGAATTTGCTCCTTTTCATTCATATTGAAATAGTCCAAAGGTATCCAAGACACCTTCATAGGGCTGAGAAATGTTATACAGAACCTATATAACCTATATATACAGACTTATAGAACCTATATAGAACCTATATAGAATCTCTATATATACAGACTTAACTGCTTACGGAACAGACACAGAGGCTAGTGTAACTATGTCTTTTGGAAGTCTGGATGTGAGCCAGGATACTACTGATACTCTCAAAGGGCAGTAGGAATCTAGGGGGGAGAGAGAAAGGGAGGGGCAGATGACTTACGATGGTGGTGTAATGTTAGAGACAGTCTAAAAAATTAAAACATATAAATTCTGCTGCTGATGGTAGTGGTGAGCACTAAATGTGATGCTGGTCTTTGAACTTGAACACCTGCTCTCTCAGAAATCAGTTAACCACATGCTTCACAGCATACTGTATATCCAAGAAGCTAAAAAAAAAAAAAAAAAAAAAAAAAAAAAAAAGATTGATAATGAAAAGAGCTAAACTGAAATTAAATGTGATTTTCTAAGTGTATATGATGTCTGTGTATATTATACTTTCCCACTATGATTTTATTTGAAGTACTGCAGCTGTTGGATGCCCAGCTTGCAATGCCTGTAGTTCTCTTGTCTGGAATATAAGCAAGTTTGGAAATACATATTAACCTTTCTATACATATAGCCTTTCTATAAAGTAAACTGTTAATTACAGCATAATTCAGTAAACTAAGTTGAGAATTGTTATAAAACCATAAAAGCATGGATAACAGTGTAATTTTTTTTTTTTTTTCCTTAAGGCTTCGTGATTGGACTTAGATTGACATTGGAAGGCTGCAAAATGCTCAGTAATTATAGCTTTCAGACAATATTTCAAATTGAATATTTTCACTGTAAAAACATTTGCAATCTATTCAAAGCTCCTATTCAGCAGTAACACTTAATATTGGAAACATTTTTAGTACATTATTTTAAACAAAAATGCATTAGCTCACACAGATCAGCTCTTTCATCAGTTTTACTCTTTTACCAATAAAATATGTATCAGGAAAGGTAAGATACTTGATAAAGATGTATTTGGAAGAATGAAATATCATTTGCATATGAGAGATTGATTTGTTCTGGTGATTAGAAAGGTATTCTTCAGGACTGTCTTCTGAGAAACTGATGAATATAAATTGTACTTATAGGAAATGCTGGATCTTTCCTTGAAGATGTTTGAAGGTGTTTGGAAGTCCTCTGCTTGCCAACTAGAAATACGTTCTCTTAATCAGTGTTGAGTAGCAGAGAGGTAAATAAACTGATGATGGGATGAACAGAGTATGAGGTCCCCACAAATGTGAATGACAAAGTTCAGGTTCCTTCAGGCTTGTTATGATTCAGCAAAGAGAAGTGTGTAAAACACAGTTTTTAAGAGTTGCTCATATCAGAAGTACTAGTGTGGCATAAAGAAGTATCTTTTATTTTACAATGTTTTGATTTTAAAAATTCCATGTTTCTTCCTTCCTGCTGTTTTATGCACAGAAAACAAACTTGTGAGAGTGGCTGTAATATTTTGCCTTATTTTGAGGGAAAAGATAAAGAAGGAGGACATGCAGTCATCACTGTCTTCATGTAAAACAAGGAGGTCTATTCTGCCTGCTATATTGATGATTATTTTCCCTTTAAGTTCGTAAGTATAAATGAAATGAATTAATAGTCCAGATCCTCTTATTGCTTTGCTGTGCTTCAGACAATATATTTCCTTGTTAATATCTGTTACCATTCAGTAAGAAAGTTCTCAGATATTGTCTATAGCCAATAGAGGACATACTGGTTTAGAGGGCGGAAAATCTGAGCAGTTTTTATCAGCAGGGACAGTTTTACCTTGATTCACCAGGGTCAGGATGTGCATTTGTTCTTCCTATCACATGTAAAATTGGTGAGCAGAGTCTTCCATCAAGATTAAGATAATGAGAAAGGGAAACTTTAAGTTTGATTCTGTTGTATCATTCATAACAGATTCTCACAGAGGTACTGATGCAGTGGCTAGGTTTTGTTTTAAATTCTGTAATTTTTGTTTTAAAACCCTGGAGTTTATACGTTCAAAGAGATGAGTGCTTAAACACAGCAGAAGTTATAATTACTATACAGTCTTTAGGATTTTATTGGAGAGTAATAGAGGGGACACTGATAGAAATGAAAGCCAGGCAGATTATATTTGGAGCTTTATGTTTTTTGAAATACATAAACATCTATATATATATTTTAAAAAGCCAACAAAAAAGCCAAATGTGTGGGCATTTTTCTGAGGGGATGAAGAATTAGCAATAAGTAGTTTGATTAAGCTATGCTTACTTTTGCCTTTCTATGTTTTTATTTATTTCTTTATTTTTATTTTTATTTTTTTCTTGTGCTTTTGACTCTTCCACACTAAAGTTATTTTTATAGGACTGGTAACAATCAAAGCAATCAGGAGAGCATTAAAGAGAAATTCATTGAAGATTTAGTGAACGGTTTTGTAAACTTGAACACACAGAAACTAGGTAAAAGAAGATTGTAAGTTACTCAAGTGGTTAGAATTTTTCCCCCCATATTTCTCAGTGGGGTCTAAAAAAGAAGTGTGAAATTGTTTTGCGTGCATATTGGAAATAAGAACCTTTAAGATGCAAATGCAGAGAAGCTGCATTTAGCACTCACTTAGCCTGTGGCCCTTTAGAATGTTTGGATCTGAGCAATCTGTCATTTCACATTAGCTTGGATATGGGACCTGTCAGTATTCTTTAATGTAGACTACAAGGAATCAGGACAAGTATTTGTAAATAGCTGAAACTTTTATTTCTCCTTGAATGACTGTGAGCTCTCTCATTTCCTTGTGCTTTCTCTTTCTCTTACTCCTTCATAATAGATGTACAAGCCTCTAAATCTCACAGGAAATGAATATGAGTTGTTGCTATAGTAAAACCACTTAAATAACCAGAATGCCATCTACTTTATATACATTTTTTTTAATATTATCACACTAGATGGAGTTTTTGATTTAAATATTGTTGACCTGATTAGAAAAAAGGCGATGTCTGGCCCAGTCCCTTAGCAGAATACAAAATTAGTTGGATTGTCTTCAGATTTTCAAACATTTATAATAGTGTAATTCCTGTGTGTGATATGCTAGGTCATGGGAATATGCTAAGATTTATCATTAATGTGCTGTAAACTACTTCCAGCTCTATTTAATCTAATCAATGCAAACTGTCTCAGGGCAAGTTTTTTCAAAGGATCCACAACTGGGCCTATCATTTTGTCCTTGACGTTTGCAGCACAGAAGCATTTGTGTATGTAAATGCACAGAATTTAACACAGATGGTGTCCACATGCAATTTCAGGTGACAAGCATTACAAATCAGCTTTTGTCAACTAATGTAGTTTCTGTCCTAAACATAGAGAATAAGTACAATTTCTGTAGTGTTGCTGAACAGTAATGGCTGGAAACCACTGATATGTCAGAATGAACATGGTCTCTTGAAGTGCTTTTTTTCTCTGTACAAGTGGGTTGGTCATTACTGATTTTACAGTGCTTATTATTAATTCCCCATTTCAGACAGGTACTTCAGTACACTATTAGCTTTAACCCTGTTAATAACTAAAGTCAGTGATGCCCTAAAGTGTAAACATCTGCAGTATTAAATTCAATCAGAGCCTAACTGTACATGGAATAGAGATTCAAATAAGTAGTCCATTACCTATATAAAATAAACAATAAAGCTTGTCATTATTCTAGTTTTCAATAATACTCTTAGGTAAGAGAGATTAGTTTGTACATTTTGAAAATTTAGTATCACTCTGCTAACAGACACCTTGCATTTCTGCTCTAATATTATGCCTCAAATTGTGTTTGGTCTTGAATAGGAAAAAATGGAAGAATTACTCAGAATATATCTCAGAAAAAGTATTCCAGAGAGTGGGAAGGGCTGTTTAAGGTCTTTATGCTCTTCATTATAGTAAAAAATTTATTTTAAATGCCTTTTAAAAAATATGTTGGGTTTAGGACAATATATCTACAAACATGCTGAAATGACTCAAAAAAGATTAAATCATTCTTTTGTATTTCTTACCATATTGTTCTCCTGATGTATTTAAAATTAAAACCTACATTAATATTTTAATATTTTTAATAATTACGTTTTTTTTTTTTTTTTTTTTTTTTCACACCGTTTCAATGTCAGAAATATTCTGCTACTTAGAAAAAGTTTTTGCTTTTCAAGAAAGCCTTTTATCACAATAATTTTTTCCATGTTCCCAGGTGACAACAGTGAATTATTAACTTACTCTATTTTTTAAGGAGCTTTAAAAATAATAATGTGCTTGTAGGGCTTCATAATTCCCTCAGGAAAAAGAAAAATACATGGGGAAATTTTAGTTACTTTAAGATATTTCTGTGTTTCACTTATTAGAAAGACAACTTGGCAGACTGGGTATGCAAGAGTGAAAATACAAATAGACCATGTACTCAAGGGGGCAAAACTTTAGCCATTGTAAAATGATAGTCTCATTCAACCACATGAATCTGCTTTAATTTATACTGGTTAAAGACACGGCTCAATCCAGCGAAACTATCCTATGCCTGAAGTGTTAAAATTAACTTCAGCAATATAATATGAATAGCAGAAATATTTTTCATATTAACCTACAGCACACTAAAATTTAATTTCCTTAAAATGAGATTGTTGTAAATTTAATACAGTTAATTAGATGTTTATATGGGAAGTTGTATGCTCAGGGCAGCAGTAATCTAGCTAAAGCATTATTATTGTAAGCTTTGTAATAACACCCAGTCAGATGGAACCTGCTTTCCAACATTGATTCATGTTCTTCATCAACAATACTAGAATACTAACTTTAGCTTATACTTCCATATAATAAAGAACTGAATTTAAATCTTTCCCACTTCCTTGTTTTTTTTTTTTTTTTTTTTTTTTTTTTTAAATATTTATTATTATTATGTTTTAGAGATAGTTCCTGTTCTCATGTGAATAGAAGAGTTTTGTAGATAGGAATAAGTGACAGCCTTTTCATTAGAACTCATGCACACTCTCTCTTAAAAAAATATCTATATCTATATCATCTATATATATCAATGCAATTGGCAATGCAAAAGAAAAATAAATGTAATTGGCAATTTTAAAATTTAAATTCTTTAAGAATGCCCCAATGGATCTGTTTTCTACTTTCTAGTGATCTCTATCTTGCAAATGTAGGCAGTCAGCTATTTGGGTGTCAATGAGAGCAGAATGTCATAATCCCAAGGAAGACAATCAGGTACCAGTAGCCAAAGCGGGTGCTTATTTCTTGCAAGGGTGGCTAACGGATGAGAATCAAAAGAGCAAAAAGCTGTGAACCTGTCTAAAAATCCCAGTATGGAGTGCTGAAAAGCAGTAAGTTGAATACATGCACTCTATGTCCCATTGATATAATACATCCAAACAATCCCAAAATATGCACCTGTTCTTGTCTATCATTTCTCCTAGAAATAGACACTAAGATGAAATGAGTATGCTCACAGTATGCGAAGACTGAGATCATTTTAATGATCTACTGATACATGCTGTTAGTATAGCATTCTATTAATTTCTCATGTAGCACCTTTGAATTTGAGGTTGTTATGCAAAATTCTGTTTTTCAGCAATGTCAAATGTGTAATCTCAATGTAGTTCAAAGATCACAGAAACACAGAATTGTAGGGGTTGGAAGGGACCTCAGGAGATCATCAGGTCCAACTCACCTGCCAAAGCAGGTTCCCTAGAGCAGGCTGCCCAGGTAAGATGTCCAGATGGGCCTTGAATATCTCCAGAGAAGGAGTCTCCACAACCTCCCAAGGCAACCTGTTCCAGCACTCCGTCACTGTTACCGTGAAGTTCTTTCACATGTTGGTGCAGAACTTCCTGTGCTCCATTCTGTGGCCATTGCCCCTTGTCCTGTCCCCACAAATCACTGAAAAGAGGTTGGCCAAATCCCATTCTCCCACACTTAATGTATTTGTAACCATCTTGGTAGACGGTATATAATAAATATGGCATAGATTACTATACTGATAGTAATGATAGAATGGTATAATTGGTCCTGTTTTTTCATAAGTAGTCCCTGCTAGAACTATGGTTATTCTAATCAGAGATTACCATGCCGTGAGCAATCAGAGGCAATCCTTGTCACTTGTGTGCTCAGTACTACAATACTTCTGGGAAATTCTGGCACTTCTTTCTTCTATCATCCTTATTGGGATATAGATCTAGTGGGAAAGATCTAAATAATCTGTCACTACACTTTCTGTCAAAGGCTAGAGGCAAAAAGTTGTTTCATAACTCCATTTTCCCTCTATACTACTTCACACCTTGAGATACGAACAGTAAAGTAGAGAAATCTGCCTGATTGAACAAACTGTATAAAGATGTGAGAAGTGGATGTACATACCTGACAAGCACTCTTCCCTCACTAGTCCCATGGTGCTGCCCTAATCTAGTTTGGTGATACAGCAACATTAGCAGATTTCTACATCCTCTGCATCCAATAGCATTTTTGACTGAATCCTCCGTGAGTGGTGTGCTTAAAAGTCACCAGCTCTTCTGAACACATGCTAATTTATTAAATTATTGGTGCAAAGCTGAGGATACAGCTGAGCATTCAGAAAACTTCATCAGGAATAGCAGTGCAGACTAAAGACTATACTGTTCCATACATACAAAATAATCACAGTAATATCTGAGAAGGAAGATAGCTTTTATTGAATCCTATCTAATTTCTTAGCATTGTCTGTTCTCTCTGTTTTTTTTTTTTTTTTTTTTTTTTTTTTT
>CM021731.1:193620755-193631298 GCA_011075105.1 Heteronetta atricapilla
TTTTTTTTTTTTTTTTTTTTTTTTTTTTTTCTCTCTCTGTAGCCAACCTACAGGTTAATCATAGAATCATAGAATGGCTTGGGTTGGAAGGGACACTGTTCCAGTGCCTCACCACCCCCATAGTAAATAATTTCTTCCTTATATCTAATGTAAATCTACCCTCTTCTAGTTTAAAACCCTTACTCTTTGTCCTATAGATACACTCCCTAACAAAGAGTCCCTCTCCAGCTTTCTTATAGAAGCACAGAATCATAGAATCATTTAGGTTGTAAAAGACCTGCAAGATCAAGTCGAACTGTTAACCTTGCACTGCCAAGTCTAGAGCTAAACCATATCTCTAAGCACCATATCTACACATCTTCTGAATACTTCTAGCAATGGTGACTCGACTACCTCTCTGGGCAGCCTGTTCCAACTCTTCACAACCGTTCAGTGAAGAAATTTTTCCTAATATCCAACCTAGACCTTCCCTGGTACAACTTGAGGACATTTCCTCTTGTGCAATCATTTATTACTGGGGAGAAGAGAATGATCCCCAGCTCTCTACAACCTCCTTTGAGGTAGTTATTGAGAAAGGTAAGGTCTCCCCTGAGCCTTTTCTCTAGGCTAAATAACCCCCATTCCCTCAACTTCTCCTCATAAGACTTGTTCTCTAGACCTTTCACCAGCTTTGTAGCCCTTCTCTGGACATGCTCCAGCTCCAATGTCCTTCTTGTATTGAGGAGCCCAAAACTGTAAACAGTATTCAAGATGCAGTCTCTCCAGAGCTGAGTACAGATGGACAATCACCTCCCTAGTCCTGCTGGTTGCACTATTTGTGACACAAGCCAGGATGCTGTTGGCCTTCTTGGCCACCTGAGCACACTGCTGGGTCATATTTATCTGGCTGTCAACCAATATCCCCAGGTCCCCTTCTTCCAGGCAGCTTTCCAGACACTCTTTCCACAGCTTTGTAGGCTCGCTTTAGGTACTGGAAGGCTACTATAAGGTTTCCCAGGAGCCTTCTCTTCTCCAGGCTACACAACCCTAGCTCTCTCAGCCTGTCTTCATAGGAGAAGTATTCCAGCTCTTTGATCATCCCTGTAGAACTCAGTACTCCAGGTGTGCTCTCACAAGAACAGCGCAGAGGGGGAGAATCACCTCACTCCACCTGCTGGCCATGCTGCTTTTGATGCAGCCCAGGATAGGGATAGCTTTCTGGGCTGCAAGCACACATTGCTGGCTCAAGTTGAGCTTCTCATCAACAAAAATCTCCAAATTCTTCTCTTCGGGGATGCTCTCAATCCATTCTCCACCAGCCTGTATTTATGCTTGGGGTTGCTCTGGCTCAGATGCAAGATAGCACTTGGCCTAGTTGAAGCTTATTAGGTTTGCACGGGCCTACTTCTCAAGCCTGTCAAAGTCCCTCTGGATGGCATCCCTTCCCTACATGCATGTTGACTTCACCACACAGCTTGGTGTCTTCAGCAAATTTGCTGAGGTTTCACTCAATCCCACTGTCCACTTTGCAGACAAAGATGTTAAACAGCATCAGGTCCAATACTGACTCCTGAGGAACACCCCTTGATACTGACCTCCACTTGGAGACTGATTCGACCTCCAGCCAATTCCTTACCCACCAAGTGGTCCATCCATTGAATCTCCAATCTGGAGACAAGGACATCAGATGGGGCAGTGTCATATGCTTCACACAAGTCCAGGTAGATTATGTCAGTTGCTCTTCTCCTATCCACCAATGCTGTAACCCCATATGGAAGGCCACCATATTCATCTGGCATGATTTACTCTTAGTGAAGCCATGTTGGATGTCACCAATCACCTCCTTATTTTTCATGTGCCTTAGTGTAGTTTCCAGGAATATCTGCTTGATGGTCTTGCACAGAGTTGAGACTGACTGGCCTGTAGTTCTCTGGGTCTTCCTCTTTTCCCTTTATAAATATGAGGGTTATGTTTCTCCTCTTCCAGCCAGTGCAAACTTCACTGGACTGCCATGACTTCTCAAATATGATGGACAGTGGTTTAACAATTTCATCTGCCAGTTACTTGAGAACCCATGGATGTATCTTATTAGTTCCCAAGGACCTGTGCACCTTCAGGTTCTTTATCTGGTCTCCAACTTGCTTCTATAGTGGGTGCTTCATCATCCTCCCAGTCCCTGCTTTTGTCTTCCAGGACTTGGGCTGGAACTCTTGCCAGTGAAGACTGAGGCAAAAAAGTCATAGAGTACCTCAGCCTTCTCCATTTCCCAGGTAACCAGTTCTTCTGTTTCTTTTTGGAGAGAGCCAAAATTTCTCTAGTCTCTCTTTTATCACTGATATACTTATGGAAGCCTTTCTTGTTTCCCTTGACATCCCTGGCCAAATTTAATTCTAACAGGGCTTTAGCTTTCCTAACCTGATCCCTGATTGCTCAGACATTTTCTCTTTATTCCTCCCAGGCTATCTGTCCTTACTTCCACCCTCTGTAGGCCTCTTTTTTTGAGCTTGGAGGAGGTGATCCTTCAATATTAACCAGCTTTCTTGGGCCCCTCTTCCCTCCAGACCTTTGTCCTGTGGTACTGTACCAAGCAGATCCCTGAAGAGGCCTAAGTCTGCTCTCCCAAATTCCAGGGTAGTGAGCTTGCTGTGCTCCTTCCTCACTGCCCTCTGAATCCCAAACTGCACATTTTCATGGTCAGTATAGCCAAGGCTGCCCTTGAGTTCCACATTCCTCACCAGACCCTTTTTGTTGGTGAGAATGAGGTCCAGCATAGAACCTCTCCTCTTTGGCTCCTCTATCATCTATCAGGTGGCATGTAGCAGACCCCCAGTATAATGTCACCTTTCCCTGATTTCCCTGGCCCATAAGCTCTCTGCCAGCTCCTCATCCATACCCAGGCAGAGCTCCATGTACTGCAGCTGCACATTGACATAGAGGACAACAACCCCTCCTTGTCTCCCTTGCCTATCCTTCCTGAAGAGCCTGTATCTTTCCAGTCTGACAATCCAGTCATGAGAGCCATCCCATCATGACTCCATAATGCCAATGAGGTCATAGACCCTGCAGGCATGTGCACATCTCTAACTGCTCTTACTTATTCCCCATGCTGCATGTGCAGATGTTTAAGTTGGACCCTGATGAAGCTGACTTATTGGCTGGAATGGCTGGAATTCCTTTGTGCTCCTCTTCAGGTGCTTCCCTGATGAACTGTAACCCTTCTCCAGGCTCTGGGCATCTATCACTGACACTGGCATAAAACTGGGATGGAGTGGGATGGACTCAGGTTCCCTTCTCACAGCAACTTTATTTTAAAGCCCTCTTTACCACCTTGGCAAGCCTATGATTGAAGATGGTCATCCCCTCTCTGATGCCATCAGAACCCAGTAGACCAGGTTTCCCAAAGCAAGCCTCATGGTCTAAGTAGACAAACCTCTGTCTGTGGCACCAGTCCTGTGACCATCTGTTGATTTGCCACATTTGACTGGCCCTTTCAGTCCTGTTAACCACAGTGATAGGGTCACTGACAATAATCACACTGACAAGGTCTTATTGTTATAATTCTATGTGGTGTTAAAAATATATTTAACTAAACTGTAAAGCTGACTGAGATGCATTAGCTTTCTTATATTTTGTGAAAAAAATAAAATTAAAAAAAAGACCACAGTCATCCTGATCTGCGAATGCAGACACCTTAAAGGAAGAAGAGATCATCAGTTCAGTAGAGATTCAGTTTAATAGCACCAGCTTGCCACAAAAACACTTCTAAGCTGTATGAATTGTAAATGAGATTTTGCCACAATGGACAATTTTGGGGTCAGTTGAATTCATTTAGTATTCTGGCAGAGAATCTGCTATGTTTGAAAAACTTGGGAAAACAAGATTTGTGTGTGTGTGTGTGTTACAAGGTGAAATACAGTCTTTTAACTGTGAAAAGGCAGCTAAAAAACATGTTATCTCCAGAGAACTATATTGCCGCTAATACTAAGAGTGAAAAGAGTAGAAATTTCTTACTGACAAACAATCTGTTGATTAGGATTGTTTGAACCTTAAAAGCTTCAGTTTACTTTGGAATACCTTGCACTTTAACCATGACTCAAAAAATTTTGATTATATGTTGTAATAACAGTTCAGTTGGAATTGCTTCTCTTCAAAAGGGACCTTATCTATCTACAGCTGTATCATTGTGCATGAAAGAAAACAGATGGAATTACCCTGATGACATAAGTTATGAGCAATAGATCATAAACAATAATAATGATACATAGAAAACATTTCAGTGACTATCTGTGCTACTCTACCAAGCTGCTCCCAAAGATGGTTCTTGTAAAGGTGTTTTAGATGGGAGTGTTCTACCATGCACAGGAAGATGGTCACAGACCTCTTTGGGACACACACTCAGGCTCATCCCATTTTACTTTATGAAAAAACCCTCCATTTTTAACCTCTATCTCCTTTTTGGTGTCTGTACTGCTTTTGCAAAGATGGTGTGTTGCAATAGTTAAGAGATGAGTGGGGAGCCAGTGAGAAGCATGTGGGGAGAAGATGAAATAGCTAATGCCATGATGCCAGATGGAAACACCATTTCAGGGACTCGTATTGCTCTTGCTGCTGCTACCCACATGCTCTTTGATTCATGGAATAGGGGACCCAAGCTCATATTTATCTTGTTAAGTCTGGGTGCACATCATTACAGCCCACTGATGGGATATTAGCACCTGATGAAATTAGCACCTGATCACCTCTACGAAGGGTGATCAGGTGCTAATTTCAAGATATAGACTGTTATTGTTCCAGTGCCATACCACTAGTTGAGAATGGGCATTGGAGAACCTCCCACTTTGGTCCAGAGGAAGGAGTGAGTTGTGGCACTGCCTGTGTGATACCTACAGATTGGTGGCACAGCAGGTGGGCATCATTACAAGGTCTCTTACTGCTGGAATTGCAATGGAAAGCTCTAATGACAAGAATTGACTCATGTTGTTTGAGGTAGTCAAAGTGGCATTGGGGCATTTATCTTCACTGTTTTCCTAATTTCTATTTCATAGAATCATAGAATCATAGAATATCCTGAGTTGGAAGGGACCCTTAAGGATCATCAAGTCCAACTCTTGACACCGCACAGGTCTACCCAGAAGTTCAGACCATGTGACTAAGTGCACAGTCCAATCGCTTCTTAAACTCAGTCAGGCTCGGTGCAGTGACCACTTCCCTGGGGAGTCTGTTCCAGTGTGCAACCACTCTCTCAGTGAAGAACCCCCTCCTGATGTCAAGCCTAAACTTCCCCTGCCTCAGCTTAACCCCGTTCCCGCGGGTCCTGTCGCTGGTGTTAATGGAGAAAAGGTCTCCTGCCTCTCGACACCCCCTTACGAGGAAGTTGTAGACTGCGATGAGGTCTCCTCTCAGCCTCCTCTTCTCCAGGCTGAACAGGCCCAGTGCCCTCAGCCGTTCCTCGTACGTCTTCCCCTCCAGGCCTTTCACCATCTTCGTAGCCCTCCTCTGGACACTCTCCAACAGTTTCACGTCCTTTTTATACTGTGGTGCCCAGAACTGCACACAGTACTCGAGGTGAGGTCGCACCAGCGCAGAGTAGAGCGGGACAATCACCTCCCTCGACCTACTAGCGATGCCGTGCTTGATGCACCCCAGGACACGGTTGGCCCTCCTGGCTGCCAGGGCACACTGCTGGCTCATATTCAACTTGCTGTCTACCACGACCCCCAGATCCCTCTCTTCTAGGCTGCTCTCCAGCGTCTCATCGCCCAGTGCAGCCAGGGTTTCCCCGTCCCAGGTGCAGGACCCGGCACTTACTCTTATTGAACTTCATGCGGTTGGTGATCGCCCAGCTCTCCAACCTTACTTCCACATTTTTTCTCCTCAGTCTTTCTTCCCTGAAAATTTTCCTGCTCAAAGCAACACATTTTCTCACCTCTCTTCTTCCCTAAACTTACCAGGGTAGTTCATTATCAATAACATTGGTGTAGAGTTAGGAACACAGAGTATAGAAAACAAGGTGAAAATGATACAATGTCACTGGGGTTAACCCCCTGACAGACATACAGTTGTGTCATATAGTTATACAGATAAATACTCTCCAGATATATGAATTTATAAAATGAATTAAAGTGTAGAAAGCTTCTTTCTCAGGTCGCTGGAAAGTAGTACCAAAACAGCTGAGACCTCTCTGTTCATTATATAGCTGCTCTAAAGCCACTATATGGCTGCTATATTGCACACAGGCTTATATTCTCTATATAAAGGTACTCTGATCTCTTCCTATTGGCTATACTTATATATCCTGAATCATTCTATTAAGCCACATAACTAATTCCCAGGGACCTGCCAAGGATAAGCTAAATATCTAAAGCTAGCAGTGTGAATGTGTCCTTAAAGCAGATAGGAACAGATGGCATCAGTTTTGCTTGTCATTTTGTAGTTCACTGTGTCAGTATCTCTCTTTGCCTCTCCTCTGAAGTCTGGGAACAGACACAGTCAGGGATCAGAGGTGATGAAAAGAAAGATATTTTTTCCTAGGGAGCCAACAAGGACTACATACAGAGTTTTTTGAAACCTGATGAAAGATTACTGAAATAAGGGCACACCTGAAGGGAAAGACGATCCTTCCAAGGACACATTAGACAGGGATAATCTGTTTATAGTTTCACTTTTTTGTCTCCAAGTTTGCTTCATTTTTAAAATGTTTCTTGATTTTATCTCACTTCTATAAAAACTATAGCTTCTGTGGTTCAAAGTGTTTTGGTGCCTTGGGGATTCTCACTTGGATGAAAAGTTGCAAAAGAATCTTCAAAATTATGTTTGAGTGATGTTCCTGTCACACTTATGTGCATTTCTGATGAACTGAGATGATATCTGTAACCTCATTCACTTTTTTTTTTTTTTTCCCCCTAATTTTTGAGTTGAATGTTTGAACTTTTAACCTTTGAAGTGCCATTCACTTAGATTCTTGGATATGATTATAGCATTCTTTAAAACTGCACAGAAGTAGAATTTAAAGGTAAATGACCTTTCTTCTAATTCAAGATTTCATATCCAAGGACAATCAGCAAAAATGAAAACCTGTTTTATATGATGGTTTTGTTTACTGTTGTTATTGAAAGTGGAAACATAAGCTACCAGTTAGCAACAGGTCTACAGAAGAGAACACAATAAAATGTTTTTTCCTACAAAGATCTCATAAAAACAGCCATTTGAGAGCAGGGTGTGGTTTGGAATCTAAATAAGGAGCAGAGTCGGTGACCTTGATAAGACTTAGTTCATCATACCCCAAATATCTGTATATTCAAGGTGCAGCTCAAGCTTCAAGATCATTTACAGACTTTATATATGGACATTTATAAGGCCTTATCTCTGTTGTGGAGGTAGCTTGATTTATAATTCCAAATGTTGGATCTAATGAGATTCCTATTCAAACACAAACTGGTAGGATGAATTGGGAGGTATGTGAGATAACTCTAATTAGCTAACGCTCAATTCAGTGTCTTAACTCAGTAATGTTACTTATATCACTGCAATCTTCTACAGATATCCTTTGTACTCAGAAAATGGGAAGAGTCTTATGGCAGTGGAAAAGGATATAGCAAACTTAATTTATAGACAATGTGAAGGACCATAGATAGGTTTTGTCTTGTACAAAGTGAGATGTAGTGAATGCAGAATCAATGCTCAGTAACTTGAGTGTACCTAATGATATAATCCAACCAGGGGACATATTTTATACCTGTAGTCTATAGCAGAACAAATAGACACCCTGTCTCACCATTTGTTCAGCAATGATTCAGGCAGTAGATAAATCAGTTTGATAATCAGTTGGTGCTACTGTCAAACATGAGATAAGTATGGATTTGCAGTAATTATCTATGCAAAGGGGACATTAGCAATCACTATACCTGTGTGAAAAGCATGGGACCTTTGAGTCATCTATGAACCATAGTCCATTGTCTACTCTTGCATTTGTTTGTCCACATTTGGTATATTGAGAAAATAATGACAGTCTAAATTTCTAAGCATGTCTTACTTCAAGGTTTGATGACTGTTAAACAAAGGAATTCATAAAGAGGGAGATTAATGCTATTCTTGCAAAGACATGCAAATAATATTGACGTTACAAGGAAACTTTACTATTCTGTTGTTGGTTTCTTATGACCAGACCCTTTCAAGAGTTCTTCATAAAGAGGACAGAAGACATCAGAAAAAACAATGGGGAAAGTTCTCTTTTCTGAACTACTCCAAATATAACAAAATATGTCAGAAAACAGCTTTGATATTCAACTTGCTGCATCCCTTAAGACATATACAAAACAATAAAAATCGGTGTTCTGGAAAACTCTAATATCTAAAGTGCAGGCTGGGCATTCAGTCAAAATACTCACTAATAGATGGCATGACAAAAATGGAAAATATTATTTAATCAAGGATAGAGTCTTTAAAAGTTATTTTGACAGGTTTTACTTGACTAACCTTTTTAACAAGTCACAAAATCAACTTCCAAATAAATAATGCTAAACCTTACCTTCTCCTTTTTATTTTACAGATCAATAGTTTTATGTATGGAGATTTATTTAAATACTGCACAGCTACTGGCACAGAAATGCTCACATGCTTTTGGAACATTATTTTCATGTGCAGGTCATCTGTTGGGCAAAAATTTGATATTTCTTTCTGAAGATGCTAATATTAGACATTTAAAAGGATTTCATTTAGATTTAGTCTGTTCAGGGAGAGATACAGATTGATTCTTGTTTAATTCAAGGCAATATGCCTTTTCCTAATTACTGTATTATAGAATTACCATTTTCATCTTTGTAAATGCCAAATGAATTAATCACCATGTCTAAACAATGAATATCTTGGCAAATAAATAATGTCTTACTTCTCACTGCAGGATGTTACATTAATTCTTGGTCCTCATGTCAGGACATTAGCCATAAGATTTCATTTGTTTTTATTAACAGGAAACCACTAAAATAAAAATCACAAATGCAGAAATTCAGTTTAAAGGTTTGCACACCTTAACGAAGAAAGCTAGTGCATTGATAACTGCACTCGTAAACAGATCTGCTTAAAAGGGAAACAGTAAATTGCTAAAAATTTTTCATGAAGTGTGAGTATATTTTCATTCAAATTTACTATTTTCAGCTCTGGAACTTATGGAAGAAGATGAAACAACTGTTTCAAGTTCTTAGTGTCACTGTATTTTAGTCTGTTATTCAATAGCCACTGTGGATCATTTTCCACTACAAATTTGAACCAGATGAAGAATGGCCATTTTCATAGCCAACTCATTTGGAGTTAGATGATCTTTAAGGTCCTTTCCTATCTGAGCCATTCTCTGATTCATCCAATTAGCCTCAATAAAACTCAATATTGAGTCTATGACAACCTTATGTTTTTATTGACTTTCCAATAACACGGGAGGACATAAAACCTGATGAGACTCTTAATTTTTTATTTTTTTAACAGATCTGAGCCAGTAAATTGCTTTTGTACTATTTTTTGGTGATTTATGAAACCACTTGACTTCATCATGTTTGGTTTCAGAACAAGTAATCTAGAAATGTATTTACATTATGAGTCACAGCCATAGGAATAGCATCTGCAGAGAAAAAAAAAATCACCAGCGTGGGACATGGTGCTTCCAGAGGGTAGG
This sequence comes from Heteronetta atricapilla, assembly GCA_011075105.1. Classification (NCBI taxonomy): domain Eukaryota; kingdom Metazoa; phylum Chordata; class Aves; order Anseriformes; family Anatidae; genus Heteronetta; species Heteronetta atricapilla. The sequence goes on from CM021731.1 coordinate 193,630,399, forward strand.
ATCAACCAGTTTCCTGTACATATGACAGATGTACTCTTATCAGAGTAGGTTAGTACTCAGTGCATGTAAGGAATTAATTTACTTATGTATCAGAGAACAGGAATTTGATATTATTTAACAACATGTTAACATAAAAGAAATATTATTTAATTTTAATATACCAATGGAATTTTCCCGTAATGTATGCTTTTCAGATTTGATGGAAAATTAAGTGAAAGTCCTCTCAGCAATAGTTGAAATATCTTATCTTACTTCATGAATGTAATAACTGTTTCCAGTTTTCTTCTGTCCCTCTCTACCTGTCTTCTACATGGACACAGTGTTTCAAACTAGTAAAACTCTGACAATTAAAACACTGGCTTATCATCGTTATTTCATCATTACACGAACCAGTTCAATATTATCGTTTTATTACTATAAAGCTTGATATACAAAACTTCTGCACTATGTATGATGAAGATGCAGAGTATGAAAGCACAATGGGTAGCATAGTGGTAATGCATCTACCTTACTTTTATAGACATTTTTGTAGCTCCCTCTGGAATGAGACAATCATCATATTCATGAATATGAGAAATCTAGTTCTGGGTTGTTGTCACATGCAATTGATTACTTTTCATATTACAGAAAACTTTGCTTCAAGCCCACATAGTATTTCTATTTTAATTTATATCTAACAATATTCTCAAGTGCTACTTTTAGGAGAAAATGTGAACTATTTCCCCTTTGACACTGCCCAGTCCATGAAAACTCTGTAAAACTATAGAGAAATCCATTACATCTCTATTTCAGCCAGATTACATGACTGGCACCATGCTTCTATCTAGTAGTCCTGATATTATGCTTGAAGTCAGCGCATATGCCACTGGGGGGGGGGGGGGGGGGGGGGGGGGGGGGGGG
>CM021731.1:193631398-193694855 GCA_011075105.1 Heteronetta atricapilla
CCCCCCCCCCCCCCCCCCCCCCCCCCCCCCCCCCCCCCCCCCCCGGAGGGCGGGGGGGAGAATGTGGAAAAACTTCATGATCTTCATGTTCTTTACTGTCTTTCTACCAAATAGAGAATCTAGAGAATCCTGTGAATGTAGATCAAATATTTTTTGCAATCCGTCATGCAGTAACCATGGCAGCACCTGATTCTATTTAACTGCAACTTCTAGTAATAATTATTAATATGAAACAATTCAAGACCTTATTAATGTGCATAGAAGCCTGAATTTGGAAGACAAAAAAGACAAAACTCTTGCAGTAGCTCCATGTAGATTTAGAAATTCTGACAAAAGTAATCCCAAAGACTTTATCTGATATTTTCATCTTTGGCTAACAATATATATTTTTTTCCCTTCCACTTGCCTTCTTTCTATACATAGAATTCCATGGTACAGTAAATCTAGATTATGAACTCAGTCATGCAAAAATTAAAAATAGAACGTCCTATTCTTACAATAGAATGTCCCAACTATTTGTTAAAGTATATATATTTTTTTCATGTTATCTTTTAATTAATGTTTTATAGGTAAACATACAAAGCCATCCACTTTCTTATTTAAACAAACAATTATCTATATAATTATTAAAAGAGAGAGAAGAGAAGTAGATGTTATTTACTGTCATTCCTGGTTTAAAATGTTTGTAATTAATGCAGATATGTGGTGTGATCCTGTAAACAGAAATAAATTTCTACATTAAACATGTATTTTACCTCCATAAGACACTGAAGCATTTTGATTCCAAAGTGCCTATCTAGTTCAAGATTAAAATAAGAGGAAAAGAAAAAGTTGTATCTCCAGAATTCCAATGTCTTCAATGTACTGATGAATAAGAACTGTACTATCCAATAAGAAATATAAAAATGTCACTTTAAGAAATTGATGAAGTGTATTCTCAAACATGAAAATAGAAGAGTTAATAAACATGAAAATAGAAGAGTTAATAAAAAAGTAGTACTATTCAAAGACTAAGCATCCCAATTCAAATTCCCAGCAGTGGTATATAGATGATTTTGCCAGCTACAGCTGAGTAAACTGAATAAATTTTTCCTATAAAGTTAACTCAGTAACAGAAATCTGGATACAGAACAGTGTGGTTGTAACTGCACAGATAATGGTGATAAACAAGTCACATCGTGAAATCAAATAAATCACAACCAGTATAATGAGCAAAGGACTAAATTTTGTAGCACATTAAGTAATATATCCAACAAAGTGGGTGAGATGTTAGACATAGTTGAACAAAGGCAGAATGAATGTACATAAATCCAAATGGTGAAAGCCTAACAACATGCTGCAAAAAGAATAGGTGCAGAAACGTCTGAAAAAGTTACTTGTCATTTCTACATTAGATCTTTACAAACAATTCATTAGCAAATATGAACAGCTCTTCTACTCTCTCTTTTTTTTTTTCTTCCGCTCTTTCTATGCTTCCTAAAACTAGACCATGTATCATAGAGCCCTTAAAATAGAATACCTCTGAAAGTTTGGCAATTAATGAAAATTCTATTAACATTCATTATCAAAAAACAGGAGCCAAAGCTGGGTTTGTGATTATTTATTTATGTCTTCAAAATGACATGAGATAACCTACATTTTTGTTTGTTCTGAAGTCTCATAAATAAGAACATATATGTTACAATGTAGTACATACAATGTAGTTTTGTAGTAACTTAAATTCCTCCTGATATATAAAGTTAAATCCTACTTTGCTGGAAGTATTCAGGTTTTTTTTTTTTTTTTTTAAATGTATTTTTCCATTTAACAACCATTGTAGAGACACCTGAAATATATATATTTTTTAAAAAAATCTATTTTATATGTCCATATATCTATATGTCTTTCTATATTACATTTATATGTCTATTTTAGACAAAATGCTTTGTGCATGACTAGATTTAGATAATAGTGGACAGTATCAGTGATAGCCTTACTTGGAAGCTTCCACTGATACTCTTAGCTCCAGGTAACTTCTTATCTCCTCTTGAAATTATGGGAACTCATGTACTCACCTTAATAGTACAGATTGTCCATATGTTTTCAGTACCACCCAAATGGTGGCAGAGGTCTAGAGAAAACTTGAGAATATCACATACAATCAGAGATGTCTTGCTTTTCTACTGCCTTCCGAGGTGAAGACACTGTATTCTTGCCATGTGGTAAAATGCAGAATTTGGTAATGTTGGGTGGCCCAACAATCCCTTGAACTAGCAGGTAATTGTTTACATTAATGGAACAGCAAACATCATAATATTCCTATGATACTTCGATTTTTTTCTTATTGCAGAGATCCAGTAAAACTTATCAGAATCTCAGGCTGTAAAATTTTGAAGCTAGTTTTGAGCTGTGCTTATAGAAAATAACTTACTAGCAAAAAAGTTGTTTTATTCTACTTTTTTTTTTTTTTTTTTTTTTCCCAGTGTTTTTAAAATCCATTTTTTGGGTCATATAAGACCAAAAAAAAGTACTATGAACCTTATGAAATAATTAACATGTCTCATGGAAAAAATAATAATAATAATAATTCACACATTTTGCCATTATCAGTAATAACAGTGGGTATGTGATACTGTGTAGTACTTATATACCTATCAGCTTAAATGAGAAAAGAAAAACTGACTTCTTTTATAACATTTTGATGAAAAATAGTATCGAAAGAAGTTCAGTGCTATTGGACTGCCAACAGTTCCTTGTTATTCTGATCAGAAAAGCTGAAGGAGCCTCGACACATAGTGAGTGACGATGCTGATTCCATTTTTTTTTTAAGACAGGTACAAGAGATATCAGGCATGTCCAGAGCAATAGTTCATCTCTAATTCTAGTGCTCGATAATTGCTTTAAAAGAAAAACATGGTAATCTATCATGGTCTATTTCTAAATTCCACATTAGAGATAAGATTAATCCACAAAGCTCTTTTAAAACTTAAAATATATTCTTACAATTTGTATATTATTATTCAATTAAATGTCTAATCATTCTCTGAATCTTTTTAAGATCTTAGTTTCTAAAATAATCTATTATTATATTATAAACTCTACATATATATATATATTATAAACTCTACAATGGGAATATCTGGAATGGAGCTGTCATAATTTACCATAGATAACAGTGAGACTGATTTTTCATCATGAAAGTACATTACACAAGACTGCATTCTGAACAGAGCGGAACAGCTTGGACTGGAACATTTTGAACCTATTTTTGTATATATAAGCTGAATTAGTAAAAGATTGCTGAGTCTCTTTCTAGGAATATCAAAAATTATATTACTAGTAAATTAATTTATATCTGTATATGGGTACTTTTTAATAAAACTATGTTTTGAAAGAGAAATCAAATCATTCAGTGTCTGTGATAACAAATCAAAGAGAAGGACATTAGCCAAGTGGTCATGCTTGTAATTCATTTAGTCCTTTCTTGTTGGCAATTTAGTGCACATCCATTGCTGGCCAAACATTTTATGCAGAAAAAAATCTAAATTTTATCAGTAGAATGCCAACTGGACAGCTGAAGTCAAAAATGGTAGAAATTGAGCTTAATGTTTAATGACTTCATGAGTACATACTTCTTAATTCAGTCAAGAAATCTTTGCGTAGCATCTTTTCAGTCAAAGTCACTGAAGAAATCTTTGTTTTTAATGTTGCTATATGATATTAGAGTCCATGTACAGTAAAGTGGGTAGATCTAGGATTTTAAGTTAGAAAGGTGAAAATGGAAGTATCTAAACAGGTGGCTCCAATTTGGATGTTGAAAATATATGCTCAACTCCAAGCCTGATTATCTGATATGACAAAGTTAGGCTTCCTATTCTACCATGTCAATAATTAATTTTAGCCAATATTTTATGTCGGTAAGGTAAGAAGCCAATCACCTCCCACTTCCTATCATAAAGGATAGGAAAGCAAGGAAATGAAAAATAAAGCAAAACAAACAAAATTTTGCCTTTGTCTCTCAAACTGATGTTTTGGTTACACAATAAAAAGCCTACCCTTTCAAGTCACTGGAAACAGTTTTGAATGATAATCCAAGGAGCCTACAAGAAGTGCAGTGAGCCACAGGTAGCCAACACAAAATTCTACCCAGGGTATTTTATCAAAAACTTACCAAACCTTTGGTACCTAACTGGGTTCTATCTTACTATTCTCATATTCAGCAAAACACCAGCACTTTCATATAGAAATTTAAGAGACAAAGTATTAGGAACCTTACTTTTGAGTTTAAGCACAAAAATGGAAAGTGCCTTTTTAACAGGTGTGTAAACTCAGCCAAAAAGCAAAATTAATATTTCTAAGCCTGATTTGCCTTAATGGTACTTACATTTCTCTCTTCTATAAATATGAACCTCTAGAAAACAAAACAAAAGAAAACAAAAAAAAGCAATGGTCAGCTGTGTAGTCTACCCTAGAAGTCAAGGAACAGAATGATCTTGGTTTCTTTGTGACTGTTTTTCTGCCTTGGTCACCAACATTTTATGCTGAGAACATTTTTTTATTTGCTTATCTGAATGCTTCCCTCATTTCACTTAATTGTGGTTATCAACTAGACTTTCAAATGAATTCTATGAAATAAAACAAAATCTTTATCATACATTGTAAATCTTGACCCCCCTGATGGAAGTACATTGGATCTTTTTTAATCTCTAAGATTCACATTCCCATTATGTAGCACAAATCAGTGAAGGGTATAGTAATTATCTTCATTTGAATGCATGCATTAATGACTGACAATTTATTCTCTTTCAGTGGTGGCAAGTGATTATAGCTGACATTAAAGCACTGCATTATTGCATTAAAACTGTGATTTTCCATGGAAACTCATTATATTTCTATGTATCCCACCATTAGATTTATTATTTATGAATTCGATTTCTCCTTCAACATAAAATATTAAGAGTAGTTCTATAAGGCACTTAGGGAAAACATTCATTACATTCATTTTTATCCAAGATATATACAATAGGAAAAAAAAAAAGTAGCAAAATCTACATTTTACTATGGGGATTGAAAACATTCCCTATTTCTCAGCAATAACTTTGAAAAGAAACATATTTAGTTATTTTTATCTAGCCACTATATTATTAAATTTTTAAAGCAGACAGCTAAAAGTAGCATCTTTCAAGGTTTCTCTGTTTTCCCACTTCTGTTATCAAGGTCACGCAGTGGCTTGTGCTACTGTTTGTCATGCTCCAGCAACACAGTGATTGCCTGGTGAATAAAATCAGAAGAATGACAGATGCATGAAGACAGACCTTCAGAAAGGCACCTGTACTTCATTTAGTAAGGATATCAGCTACTTCCAAGGCTCAGATGACTGCAGAGGAATTTGTTTTTGATCCACAGAAAAGAATTGAGAGGACTTAAAATCAGCATGCTTCAGTGCTGACTTGCTGTCTGAAATTGCCACTCTACTCCAGCTCTTTCATATTTACACTAATTGACAAAGATCTTGTAACATTTTGCAAGCATCTCCATACCCGTTTACAAATAAGAGAATTTAACACTGCTTTCAGTTAAATATCTCCTGGTAAAACCTGAAGCACATTAAAGGAAAGAAGCTCCTATATAGTCCTATATAGTCTATGCTATGTGTCTAGCCGCCCCAATTTTCTTTATCAAAAATAATTCATCTGCTGATAGAAGTTCAAAGGAGCAAACCTTGTAAAAGGATTAACATAATAATATTCAGATGGAACTCAATTATAGAACTTGGCATTTACCACCAAATTCAAGGAAAACAAGAATGAGCAATAACAACATGAGACTGGAAATAGCAATGCCAGGTAGTATCTTTCACTTCTGCCAGTAACAGTGTCAGTTATTTCTTATAATTAATTCTTCAGCTGGTCTGAGTGCCAAATGATATCCACCTTGCCCATGCAGCTCAATCAACCCCTATGACGTCAAGCTGTTGAAATATACTTCAAAATGAATGTCATATATTGCCAGGGGTTTGACACCAATTGCTACAGTTCTGAAAATAATTGCCTCTATTGCACGTGCAAACACTTTTTAAAGTGATTGTACACCTGTGGCTTTGCAAGGAAGCACACAAAGCAGGAGAAACTGGAGATCCTGCCTGATCTTTCCCTCCCTTTCACATGTCTGCATGCCTGTGGGTTCTTAGGGCACCACACAGGCATCTGCTTATTTACATCATGTCACAGGGCTATTGATCTAAACAATATTAATTGGGTCAAGTGGCTGATACCTCAGAGGGCTGTGTTGCCATTTAGAGGGAACTTGACAGGCTGGAAGGATGGGCTGAGAGGAACCTCATGAAGTTCAAAAAAGTATGCTCCTAGGTGATAGCATTGTATAAATTTAACATTTTTTGATGGAAGGAGTGGTGGTGTGTCTGTGTGTGAGTGTATGTACATGCGTGTGTGTATACAGGAGGAATATTTGCTGGCCTAATGAAGCACACAGTACTGCAAAACTATTTTTGCACCATGACTTGATGGTTTGTGTAGGTGCTGTGAATCCAGAGCAGACTTCTCAGAGTGGTTTGGAAAAGTTTTCTATTTTTTAGTGAATAAAGACTATTCTTGATCTCTTCACCTCCATAGCCAAATGCCAACTCGGGAGCAATAACCCCAAGCACCAGTACAGGCTGGGGGCTGACCTTCTGGAAGGCTGCTCTGCAGAGATGGACATGGGAGTCCTGGTGGACAGCAGGCTGACCATGAGTCAGCAATGTGCCCTTGTGGCCAAGAAGGCCAACGATATCCTGGGGTGCATTTGGAAGAGTGTTACCAGCAGGTCAAGGGAGGTGATCCTCCCCCTCTACTCAGCTCTGATGAGGCCTCACCTGGAGGATTGTGTCCAGTTCTGGGCTCCCCAGAGGGACATGGAGCTACTGGAGTGACTCAACAGAAGGGCTACAAAGATGATTAAAGGACTGGATCACCTGTAACACGAGGACAGGCTGAGAGCTGGGCCTGTTTAGCCTGGAAAAGAGAAGACTGAGGGGAGACCTCATGAATGTGTATAAATATCTGAGGGGAGGGTATCAAGTGGTTGGAACCAGTCTCTTTTCAGTTGCACTCAGCAACAGGATGAGAGGCAATGGGCACAAACTGAAGCACGGGAAGTTCTGGCTGAATATGAGAGGACCTTTACTGTGAAGGTGACAGCACACTGGAACTGGTTGCCCAGAGAGGCTGTGGAGTCTCCTTCTCTGGAGATATCCCAAACCTGCCTGGATACCATCCTGCATAACATGCTCTAGGTGATCCTGCGTGGCAGGGGGGTTGGACCAGATGATCTTTAGAGGTCCCATCCAAACTTGGCCATACTATGATTCTGTGATAATAATTTCATTATCATAGTTATTATAGATTTATTAGTAAATATTGGTATATATCGGTAGCATACATTTTGCCATAGATTTCTCAAAACTAAACTTAGTCATGTAAATCAGTGGCTAAATTCCTCTTAACGTAGTTAGGGACATGATTTCACTTTTTACAACATATTTGATTGCTCATTGCTTAAGATTCCATTAAGGAACACTTAAATAAAGGGTTTATATAACTATAATTTCAGTTTTAGTCATAAAACACTGTAACAAGATGGGTCTGAGAAAATATCTAATGCCATAAACGTATTATGAACTCTCTTTAGATGAATAAATAGGAATATTTCTATTTTTCATTGCATCACCTCTCATAATGCATCACAAGAAAGCAGAAAGACTGTTCTATCTAAAACTCCTCAACTGCTGTCCAATAACATTGAAAGTGATAAAATATGACATTATTTTGATTAATGTGTGCATTTTGTAAACAAAACAATTAAAATAAAGCTGAGTATTATTTAAAATTCATGGTAATTGCAAACCTTCATTAACTCTGCACAGCTGAGGACATTAGATAAAAGTCTTAAGAACTGCCTGCTTTTGAATCAATCCCCTGCTACTGATTGTTTTATAAATAGTAGTTTACTAGCAACTCACAGGATATTTCAGAATGTCCTTAAATTGCTTAAAATTTTAATTTGTGCTCTTTTCTTAATTTTTTATTTTTATTTTTTCTGTTAAATATAACAGCAGAGGTGCTGGCTAATGAAAAGTGTTGTATTTCAAATGTGAAAGAGAACTCTGAAATGGTTGTTATCCCTAAGAAAACTGGTAGCATAAAAATAGAAGCAATCTTGTTGCCACGCTACTTCAGTGTAATGAAAACTGGCAGAGCAGCATCTGTTGTACTTTAGAGCCTAAGTGGAGAGATTTCTCTGCTGCCTCTGATTTCTACTGGAGATCCATCACCCAGTAGAGAGGGTGAGCACAGCTAATGTATTATACTAGTATCTTATTCCATCATTATCTGAAAAGGCCTAAGACAAACATGGCAACATATGAACATGGTACAAAGATTGAAAGTATGCTTTGTGTTTTCTAGGAGTATTTGTTCATTTGTTTGCTGTTTTCAAAGAGCATACGCTGATTTAAGAAGAAATAAACACATATATATATAGGTCAGTTAAATCCTGTTGAATGGGCAATTTAGCCCTAATCTGTTGCTATCACTCACCCACCAGTACATAGTCTTCTCTACCAAAATCACATTACTAGGTACAGCTTCATGTCCTTCCATTCTCACTTGGACAGTACTGTGGCATTATGTTACAACCCTTAAAAAATAGCTAGAAATTAACTAGTGAAGTTGGAAATGCAAGCATTTTCCACTCTTGAAGCAAGTAAATCCAGATATGGATTGTACTGCTGCTGCAGAATGCAACATGCTCTGAAATTATTTCCTATTTCCTTCTGAATTTCATTAGCTAACAGGACATATAATAGAGAAAGAGAGCAGTGTTTGCATGGACAGATCACACCTGAGAATGACAGTGACTCTATAAATTTTATGTTTCTACATTTATATTGTAAAAAGATATTTTATTTTGAAAGAATTCAGAAAATAAATTCTAAGGTGAATCAATAGCTAGAGAAAACATTGTTCAGTTAAAAACAGTTCCTCAGCATGGTTAGCTTAAAAGGCTTCTTTCAGAAATCATTTTAGGTTGATTGAATTCTAGATCCCAAAGGGCTTCATAACCTAGAAGAGAAAGGGATTAAAAGTGCAAATTACAGAAAGGTGCAGAAAAACAAATTAAAATCTGAAGAATACATTTCATGCTGGGAGAAAGATTAGTTGCTGGAAGAAAATCTCCCCCCCCCCCCCCCAAACAAAACAAAACAAAACAAAACAGAAAAGCTATTATGGGAAGAGTTAGTTCTCCATCTTTTTAAGTTTTTGTATTAAATCTAGGCTTCCTTTCTCAAAGAAGATATGCTATAATCCAACACTATTTTACAAGGTAAACAGGATTAAGAGGATCTGAGTTGTAAAGCACTTCAGACAAGTTTATCAAGTTGTTCACCCCAGTTTTAACCTCTATAAAACTAAGAAATATTCAGATATCACGTTCTTTTTGTCTCTTCCAACTAGCACCAACAAGAGTATATGCTCAGCTGGCTTTAGATGTTACCTTGCAACTATTTATAAACTATTTACTATTAAAGGGACATCATTAAGACTATGCATTTTATTGTTTACAATGGATCTATGCTCATCCCTTGGAAGTGATTAGGGAACATGTGAAAAGACAAGCTGCTCCATTTTATTTCTATGAATGCAGAAGATCACTCCTGTCTACTGACACTGGATTTACAATACACATCAAGTTATTGTGGAACCTGTTGTGGAAATTACATTTTAATCTGATAGTTGTTATCTAGCCGTATAGTAAATAGCTCCTTTGATATATTAGAAATTAGAGTGCAGCAAGAATTGTTAGATATTTTAAAATGCACCAGAAAAGCAGATCTAGACTAAACTGATAAAGGCTTGTTGTTCTATTTCATTTTACACTAAATCACAATGCAATACTCAACACAGTAACTATATTTGAAGTCAACATATGTTGTCTTCTTTCATAAATATGCTAAAATTTGCTGAATATGCTTATTTGGTCTATGTATGTTATTGTTTTTGGCTGGGATAGAGTTAATTTTCCTTGTAGATGCTCACATGGTGCAGTGTTTTGCATTATTATTACAATACTGGTGATAACATGCTGATGTTTTAGTAGTTGCAGAACAGTGCTCACACAGAGCCAAGGACTGTTCAGCTCCTGGTGCTGCCCTGCCAGCAAGGTACCTGGGGGTGCACAAGGAGCTGGGAGAGGACACAGCCAGGAGCTGACCCAGACTGGCCAGAGGGATGTCCCACACCATAAGGCCTCATGCTCAGTGATAAAAGCTGGGGTAAAGAATGAGGAAGGGGAGGACGTTCAGAGTGATGGTATTTGTCTTCCTAAGGTATTTGTAGGTTTTCTGACTGACAGAAAGATAATACAGTTGTGCCTACTTCTGTCTCTTACAGACATTATGGAAAGTTAGATTTAGGTAGTGAGAACATGTATAATACACAACATGTAAAAGTAAGGTATATTCAGGTATTAATGAAACAATTCATTCTCATCTCAGTGGAATCAACTGTTTATCTTCTGATAGAAAGCAAAGGAGAAAAGGCAGGAGATGCAGAACTGAAAAGGTATTTAACTGAAAGCAGCCTTGTTACATGATTTATTTTATTTTATTTTATTTTTATTTTATTATTTATTTTTATTTTATTTTATTTTACCTTTCAAAGAGACTTTAATGGTTTATGAATAAAAAGATAAAAAGAGAAGATTCTAACCTTGCTGACAAACCCAAGACAACAAAATATATGCTACTGCAGCTTTTTGACATTTTGAAAAAAAAAAAAATCGATCAAATGTCTTTAAAAAGTTTACTGTATTTGCTTGGTAAAAAGAATTCTATTGATAAAATCTAGCTGGCAGTAGTTTAATGTTGTTCAACTAGGAACTTCAAAGTTTTGAGAAATTAATAGCTTTTAGGTTATACTTGTTCTCTTTTCCAGTTATATCTATTATATATATGGTTTGATTATGACCTTAATCTGAGGAAGGTGTGTGAAGGTGTGTGATCTGAGGAAGGAATGTGATATACGTATTCCCAAGAATATGCATCACTGATATATTGAGCACAAATCATCACTGATAAAAGAGGAAAAGTATGGGAAAGCTAGAACATAGAACATTGCTGCTTTCTCACTTGTTGACTTGGAAATAACTTCAGAAGAAGAGGACACTAGGAATTTATATTTAAAAAAAAATGCCAATGAAAGTCAAAAGCCCTTTTACTCAAAACTTTATATAAAGTCTGATTTTTGAACTCAAGTAAAACTAATCAATATATTAAAATACAGTTTTAATTTAACTGTAGACCAAATGAAGATAGGAGGGTTACTAGTCTTTCTGTGGCATTATTATTATTATTATTATTATTTCTTATGAGGTATGACTGACTTAGCAACAACAGTATGGCTGTTATTTGCATGATATTTATTTATTTATTATGAAAAGACAGTGAAAGTTTCCAGCATTTATAGTACAATCCATTTAAGATGATTATCTTAACCTCCATTTGCATCATATTCTGTAACTGTTGTCAGCTATATTTTATTTTAAAGTTAATTGGAATCAGTGCCCCCGTACAGCAGTCAGTTCATTCTGTCCTTCCTGTGCAAGTACAGAGAGCTATTTTAAGTATCTATTGCCTTTATACATATTTGCATCCATACTATTTGTGAGAATATGAATACTTATTCACAAGAATACCATTTTCTTTTATTCATACCTGATAGTCCATGAAGGCTTCAGGGGAATCTGAGCACCTCTTCCACTATGTAAAAAAGTCACAGAACTGCACCATTCAGGAACAAACATGTGAAGTAGTTTTCTTCACAATTGAAATATTTTATTATTTTTTTTATTTGTGCGGGAGAGTGGGAAGATTAAAAAGACATTCATATATTGCAAGAAAGGAATAGTCAAGGTTCGCCCATTTGCCTTCTCACTGTATAAACTGAAGTGAGGGATCAAATGCATGAAGATTAGTGCAGTTTTCAGTGATTGTAAGAGTAAGAACTGCCCAAAGGCTCACCACACATGGGAAATCCCGTCAGTAAAAGGCACAAAGGAAGATAATGAACCATGAGAAAAGCATCCAGACAAAACTTAAGACTTAACTTGCTGACTTGCCCTGGGAAATTTGCTGGAGGGGCACAAGTGTGCTAATCTGGAACATGATGTGCAGTGGCCTTTCTCAAGCAGGTCAGAGGACAAATAAGAACTTTTGGTCATATTATTCCAGACTAGAAGATTCAAAGAAAGATATATGGAAAAACAAATAAGCAAACAAAACAAACAAACAAACAAAAAACCTCAGCTTGCAATTGGAACAAAATTGGGTTTGGAAGGTGATGGCAGTGGTTTGCCAACACTATAAGAAACAGAAAACATAAGGATTATTCACTCTGGAGTGCTGCCACTTAGAATACACAGTTTTGCTTTCTGTAATTCGTGTTGTAATAAATCATAACAATCCAGGACCCAGAAACTACAGAAGGAGATTCTGTACTTTATAGAAGATAAATGAGTGGACAGATTTTGTGCTAATATGTTACCCAAGTCAAAGCTTATTTACAGTTCCTATTTTAGCTTTGAACGGAGATAAAATCTGTCAGGAACAATCCCAGCATATTAACTTACAAATTAGGGCAAATTACACAATCAGTGAGCTATCAAAACAAAGTTCTCCATTTGTTTTATATCCCACGTGATTTCAAGATAGACAATATTCAAACCTGCTCAGTGTTTTTAGTTGTTGTTGTTGGTTTTGGTTTTGTTTGTTTTTTCCCCCCATGATAGTTAAAAAAGTCATTAGAAACCGATTAGTCTTGTTCAGGCAAAAAGGCATTGTACAAGGTTGCATAGAATATTTGAATAATTTGAACATAAAAATTTATAAATTAAAAATTAATGTCTACCATATTTTCTTTGATTAAAATCTTCAAAAGTTTCAATAGTTTTTACCAGGCTCAAAATACTATAACATCATTTTATCTTTCATCTTACACCGTCCACTACAGAATAAAACTGATCTCTCCTCTACTACTAGGTAGCTGTAACTTCTTGTTTGCACTACATGAAGGAACTTGAGCAAAATTCGGAAAATATGATCTCAAGAGTAATTTTTATGATGATAATCTCTAAACTCAGTTTACTCTATTGTGACAATATGAATCCATACTTTCTATTTTTTCACAATGTTTGCTCTTAAGTTTATTATTTATTGAAAAGCACTCAAAGTACATCAAAGCACTGCCAGATTCAGTCCAATTCAGTGTTCATTCTGCTTTGATAAGGGGTAACTAAGACCTTCCAAAGTCCCTTTCATCCTGAATAATGCTTTGATTGTATGAGCAATTAATGCCTAAAATAAATTAGAAATATTATTCCTATCCCAAGGAATCCTGAGTTAAGTGACTTCAGGTTACAGCAGCCCTTCATTAAGTTAGATTTTAGTTCCCAAAGTTCCTGTCTGTTTATTCAGAGAGCCAGGAGCACACAAAGACACTTTAAGAATGTTTTATGTAAAATCCCATGAAAAGATATACATACATATATGTGTATATATATAAATCTTGACAGTACCTTCTGAAAAAACACATGCATCTTTATTATAGTAGCAAGAAATGAAAGCCCATGATTGGATACCTAGAATAAATATGCATATATAACTTTTAAAATATGTGTAAATTAATATTTTAAAAACATATTCTTTGTGATTAACATAAACTTATTGCCGGTGCTTCATGTTGTAACACATGTGGATGAAGATTTCTTTATGTTAAGGTTTCTAATGAAAATTACTGTTTTGCTTCTTGTATTCTTGTGTGTACTGTGTGAGAGAAGATTGTCTGTGGTTTAAGGGTTAAGTTCATTGGATGACATTTTTATGGCACTTCTAATTAGTTCTATATTTTTTGGTCATTCTCCTGCATGTGGTTGACGACAATATCAGATAATTTCTATGTGCCCCAGTAATTGCTGAAGTCAATGATCTTACAGAGACCTTATCCTCATTACTATAAATTGGGGTCACATTACTGGTTTTCTACACTAAAGATCACTACTGTACATAACAACATCTTTGAAAAAACTCTATCCTATTCTATCTAGAAAATTAGGGGAATTAAGTGTATTGAGGATGAATGTGGTAATCTAGGAGGGAACTTGGTAATTGGCAGAAAGTTGCAGTACTACAAATATATTCTAATTTTAACAACTGCCAATTGAACTCAAAAATATTGTAAGTTGGAAGATATATAAACATATATACTTAAAGTCCAGCAGCCTATGATTATTTGTTGATGAACTTGGCTTAATGCCTATAAGGAAAGCAATCTCCAAATTAGAATAAATGTATTCTGAGACCTTGAATATACATATTTACCCTATTTCAGTGTATAGATATTCAGTTAACACTTGACTATGATTACAGTTGTGCAATTTTTAGCACAGATTTATCTTGTGGTTATATATATATGTATTTCTTAGCATTAACATAAGGAAGGGAACATAAACAAAAAGAAACTAAAAAACAGTAACCAAAAAAACCATTAATTCTATACCACAGCATGTCTCCAGATCCAAAGGAGAAGTTGAATAAGCAGTGCAATAGCTGGATTGAAGTCAGGAAATTTATATCAGTGCCAAATCAATTACAGGTTGCAGGTGTCCAGAATTAATTAAAATAAATTGCTATAAATCAAGTATTAGCTATATGCCATGAGTGGAGAAAAGCAGAAAAATATAGTTAAAATAAAATTAAGAATTTTGTTTATGGTGCTGTATGCTGAAAAGTATCAGAAAATAAATCTCAGAAAAAAAATATACATAATTAGGTAGAGTTTTATTTTAAAACCTAAAATCTGTTTGAAAGTCTCTTCTCAAATTATATTAGAGTGTGCTTCATTTTTATAAAGGGATTTACACCAGATAACTTTGTTGTATCTGATATTTATAATTTTTGTGTTTAAGGTTAGGGATTTATACAACTATACCATTAAAATAACCTGAATTCTGTACTGAATGCATAGGAGCTTTAGTGGATGTAAACAAATACTGATTTATTCTTAAAAGTGCATAGAAATAAAGGTTTTATACAAGTAAATATTTAGAGATTCTAAATGTTAGAAACTGTGTATAAGTGATACCATGTAAATAAGTATGAACATTTTTTTAATATTTCTTCCTTGTCATTAAAAATAGTTAATTTGTGAAATGGTATCAAACAGACAAAATAAATAGTTGTTCTATAGAAATACCTAGAAAACTATAGAAGTCCAAGGACTAAAAATAATGGTGTGTTTTCCTAAATCTTAGAAACAACAAAGCAACTCCTACATCCATAAAATTCCAAGGACCCTGGAGTTGCACAGACATGACGCAAGTCACAACAGTGCTGTTTTTACTGTAATGGGAAACTTTCCAAACTAAAAAAAAATGGTGAAATATATCAGTAACCAGTGGTTCAAAGATCTGTCTGAACATCCAACGAATCAGTTTTGCTTCCTCTGAAGCTAAATTAAAACTTAAACTGTAAGTAGAACAAACAAACAAACAAACAACAAAACAGCAGATAAAATTCAGATAAAGTTCCAGAAAGACAGAAGAGAGAAAAGGCAGAACTCCAGACAAGTCTGCCATAAGTATCATGTGATGAAAAACATCTTATTAGGGAGAGAATAAATCTGATTCTGTAAGCTTGTGGCTATGAGAGTGAAGTTACTAGGGCACTAAAGTCACAACTGTTTGGAATGCTCTTCAGATAGAGATTTTTGTTCTGTGCACAGGAATATTTATTTATTTATTTATTTATTTTTCCACAGAAAATTGCATTTGGTGGTGCGGTCTTGAGGATGGGACTTGTTTCATCTTAGCTACTTAAGAGCATTGTTCCTTGTCTAAACTATGTGTCCAGGTTCACTTTCCCTGTAGTGAGCAGACAGAAATAAGCATTTCAAGGAGACAATTCACGTCACTTGTCTTAGCAATTAATTTTGTATGTACACTTGTGTTGAGCTATTATGTTTCTTAGTGGGCTCTTAAAGGTGTAATATAAATATGATCAGACGATGAACCATAATCATATGAAAATAATTGCGTATGGATAATATTTCATATGTTTTGTAACATCCTAAGCAGAATTATTCTTGTCTACATAAGTACCTAATTTAAGACATTCATAATGGCAGAAGAATAATCTACAACTTAAATCATGAACATTACATTTTCACGAGCAGTTTCACTGAAGTTGCTGGCTGTTTGTGGTTACATCTGAAGCAGTGTTGTTCTTCTGTTTACTTTGTACTTGACAAAAGCCTCAATAAATTCATTTACCTATGTTATGTTAAAGAGGTGAAGAGAGAGTTGAAAGACGGGGACTGAAAAACAAAACAAAACAAAAGAACAACCTTTCCACCACCACCCTTCCCCCCCCCCCCCCCCAAAAAAAAAAAAAAGACATGTAAAAAGAAGGCTAATGAAAGCTCTAAGTTTAATCAATGAGCTATAGCAATGAACATCTTTAGTTACGTATGCTACAAAACATGGGCTCACTTTTGAACTGGCTTCTCAAGTACTTATAACTAAAAACACATACACTTGGAAAACACAAGGAAGACAGCTAAGAATGTGACAGATCTGTAAAAGAGGTGAGGAAGGGAAGACTATCAACTTAATAATCACAGAATCACAGAATCATCTAGGTTGGAAGACACCTCCAAGATCATCTAGTCCAACCTCTAACCTAACACTAACAAGTCCTCCACTAAACCATATCACTAAGTGCTACATCTAAACATCTTTTAAAGACCTCCAGGGATGGTGACTCAACCCCTTCCCTGTCCAGTCCATTCCAATATCTAACAACCCTTTCAGTAAAGAAGTTCTTTCTAATATACAACCTAAAATTCCCCTGGCACAACTTTAGCCCATTCCCTCTCATCCTGTCACCAGGCACGTGGGAGAACAAACCAATCCACACTTTGCTACCTTTGTGGTACTTACAGAGAGCGATAAGGTTGCCCCTGAGCCTCCTCTTTCTCCTTTTCTCCAGGCTGAACAGTCCCAGCTTCCTCTGCCGCTCCTCATAAGACTTGTTCTCCAGACCCCTCACCAGCTTTGATGCCCTTCTCTGGACTTGCTCAAGCACCTCCATGTCCTTCTTGTAGTGAGGGGCCCAAAACTGAACATAGTACTGGAGGTGCGGCCTCACCAGAGTCAAGTACAGGGGGACAATCACTTTCCTAGCTCTGCTGGCCACACCGTTTCTTGTGCAAGCCAGGATGCTGTTGGCCTTCTTGGCCACCTGAGCATGCTGCTACCTCATATTCAGATGACTGTCAACCAGTACTCCCAGATCCTCTGCCAGGTAGTTTTCTAACCACTTATCTCCTAGCCTGTAGCTCTGCTTGGGGTTGTTGTGCCCCAGGTGCATGACCCAGCACTTGGCCTTGTTGAACTTCATACAGTTGACCTCAGCCCATCGGTCCAGCCTATCCAGACTATCGTGCCTACCCTCGAGCAGACTGACACATGCACCTAACTTGATACCATCTGCAAACTTACTGAGGGTGCACTCAATCCCCTCATCCAGATAATCAATAAAGATGTTAAAGAGAACTGGCCCTAATACTGAGCCCTAGGGAACTCCACTAATGACTGGCCTCCAATTGGATTTAACTCAGTTCACCACAACTCTTTGGGCCCGGTTATCTAGCCAGTTTTTAACCCAACAATAATAATGTAAAACACCATTCAATAGACAATCTCAATAGGTCAGTTAAGCGGAGACAAAATGCCAGAAACCTTCTGACGGGCTGTGACTCCAACCAAGTTAAGGGTTTCTGTGCTGTAAAGAATCTACAAGTTTTGTTTACTTCCAGGTTTCTGGATTGAAACAGGAAATCTGTGACTTAATCCTGGGTACCACACGGTCAGAACTGCAGCCTCATTTTTCTTCCAGCTTGTTTCACAGAGCTCCCATGAACACACTGTCTGTTTCTCTTGGCTTGGCCCCAGACCTCCTCCACCAAATCAAAGCTTCTTATTGTTTTCTAGAGGGAACATGCACAGAGGCAGATAGATAATAAACCTGCATCACTGTTACAGCCTGTGCCTAAAGATTTTAAATAAAATGCTGCATACTAAAATGGCTGTACTCATATATCACCATTAATGTTGCAAATGGCTCCCATGACCTTTTGCCTGTCTATAAATCACAAACTATGAAGATATACCAGAGTGATCAGATTAGTCAGTGGACATTTAATTAAGTTCACAGCTTTTCAAGTTGCTATTTATAAACAAGAAGTCATTTTTCTCCTATAACAGATAATTAGGAGTCTAGATGACGGTTTACAGAACAGATTAAGCTATACTTTTTCTGGATCATGTGTGTAACAAATTAGATCTTGTACTTTTTCTTCAAGAAACATACTGTCACAGAAAAAGCACGTATCAAGTCCTACTCTCTTTTATGGAAAGTGCTTAGCATTTAAAGAGGATCTGATGAGAGCTTCAGCATTTGTCAGAGAAAATATTTGTATTGTTTTCATGTGTCATTGAATATCAATCGCACTAATACCGCTAAGAATACTTCAAAGTTTTTTTTATATGCCGTGTTTGTTTCTCATGACAAGCAATGTGTCCTGGGACAAACTGCCAGTGCCAACTTTCCTACAAGTAAAGCACAAGCTTTTCATTTTGACTTCTGGAATTTAAATAATCAATTGCAGTTCTTCCACAAAGAAAGGAATCTGCTGACATAACATCATTTGCTGCAGTTACTTGCATTCTCATCTGGGAACAGTACATGCTTGAGCAGTGCCTAGCACAGGAGACATTAAGACAACATTCATATAAAACATGATTTGCAATTTATTTATTTATTTATTTATTTATGGCTGAGTAGTTATAACAAAACCTATTTTCTTGGAAAAGAACAAATGCAATTTTATTTGTTCCTTTCAGTTTTCTTCCTCTGTTTGTATTATGAAATAGCCTTTTACAGAATTGTTGATCTCAATACTGACATTACTAGATGAAGTTAAGGGACTGTAAATAGATCGGTCAGGTAACGTTCGTATACCTTTTGGCTAAAATCTAATGAATCCTTTAAATGATAATCAAAGTAGCTGTCCAGCATTGGCAATCCTCTAATTTTATCTTATTTCAAATTTATCTTATTTCACCTTCTTTGATATTTCTCTCATGACTTTGAATCATTTGCATTCATTGAAATATGACTTTTGTTTTGTTTTGTTTTTAATTTATAGGCCTGGGATAGAAATCCCCTTTTTCAAATACTAAAAATAATCATCTTGGATGATATTCAGTCAGTTCATTTGCTTCATCATATTTTGAACTAAGCTTCTGAATCTTTTAATAGGAAAATATAATATTTCCCATGAAATGAAAAAGATGACAGTTTGCAATGTTTTAACTGATGTTCATTTTGGCCTTCTTTGATGGCAGTTCTTTTCTCACAGTCAGTTTACTGCTGAGAATGTGACAAGAGCAGCAGCCTGTAATTTGTCAAGACTCCTTGAAACTTCTTTTAGTTGCTTCAGTAAGTTTAATGCCTATCCACAGAGTCCCTCATGTAGAATTCTTGTTATTGATCAAAACCCTCCACTTACTAAGTACAAAATCCAACTTAACTGTACACAGATAATAATATCACAGAGCAATCTAACTCAGAGCTCCATGGAGTGCTGTTAAGAACCTGGGGCATCAATCTTTCAATCACCCTGCTATGAAGACGACAGCAGCTGCAGAGACATTCCTGAGCTCCCAGAATGTGCATTAGAAGTGCAGCAGGTGTTTTGATTCTCCTTGCAAGGTTTCAACATCACACTAAAGAACATTAACCCACAGTCTAGAATGACATTCCTGTCCTCAACATTTTAGAAGAAAAGAAACTGAATGATTCTGAAGCCCAGAATAAAGGGAATTAAAGCAGCATACATTTACCTGTCCTTTGTGCACTCTGAAGAGCCACTTTTTTTGTTGGATGAACTATCCTGGATCAATCTCAACATTTTTTTAGCTTTTTTTTCTCTACTCTTTTTGTTTGAAATGTGCATTGTGGAAGTGTGAATGTTACCTTTGCTGTTTGCAACATTACATCAAATGTTTCAGTTGTTTCTGTTATAAATTGTTAATTTTGTAC
The DNA here is from genome assembly GCA_011075105.1 of Heteronetta atricapilla. Classification (NCBI taxonomy): domain Eukaryota; kingdom Metazoa; phylum Chordata; class Aves; order Anseriformes; family Anatidae; genus Heteronetta; species Heteronetta atricapilla. The sequence goes on from CM021731.1 coordinate 193,651,596, forward strand.
TACAATGAAAGCTCAGATAGTTCAAAAGATAAAAATTTTGTCATACAATATTTCCAGTTTTTCAGATGTTTTTTGAACACCTGACCCAGATGCAGGACCTTGCACTTGTCCTTGTTGAAGCTCATGCGGTTTGCACAGGCCCACCTCCCAGTCTTGTCAAAGCCCCTCTGGATGGCAATCCTTCCTTCCCTCCACCTGGACATTGAGCCATTGACCACAACTCTTTGAGTGCAACCATCTAGCCCATTCCTTATCCACTGAGTAAATCCATCCATCAAATCGATGTCTCTCCAATTTAGAGACATAAATATATTATTCCTGTAAAGAAAAGCAACTGAGGACTGGCCCTCTGAAAATGGAAACAGATTATGTGTGACTGAGGTAAACTTTTTTTTTTTTTTTTTTTTTCTTTTAATGTGTGTGTGTGTGTGTGTGTGATGAACTATTTCCTATATGCAGAATCCTGAAGAGGAGCTCTCAGCAAGTCAGTGCTACCTATTGCTGGGTCATTTGTGTAATCAGGCATTTGGGGATGAAAAAATAAAGGATAACATGTCTGGAATTAGGTCTCACAGGTTGAAGACGTTTGAATGTAGGCAGTGTGCTTTTTATGTGTTCACACATCTACATGAATAGCTGTGCAGTAATTGTCACATGGACATCATAAACAAAAAGGCTGAGTATAATAACAATTTTATCTCAGATGACTTATTAGAAGTTTTTTGACTTCTTTTATGTCTTATTTACTAAAATCATACTCCGTTCCTGTAAGTAAATTATGTGTGTGTATATATATACATATATATGTACATATATATATATATATATAATAAAAAATCAGCACATACAAGCAAAACATAACAGGCAGATAAGGGATAAATTAAAATGGCCCAATGGCTTAGCAGAATTAAAAGTTTAGGAAAAAAAAAAGAGGTTTATTTTCTGACTTATGAACAGAGAGTTTCATTATAGGATTTTCTACACGCTACTGTTGTGCTGGAAGTGGTACAATTAGTTTGTTTCAATACTATGCAGTGCCAATTTTTTTTCATTAAAAATATGGGGCAAATTACATCCAACAGAATGGGAAATCTCTTGCTGAGGAAAAAGTAACTTCTAATAAACAAGGTTTCATTTACTTATGTAGTTGCAAGAATTTTTGTATGAATTTGTATTAGACACAAGGGATTCTCTTCAATACAGAATTTGGATTACACTCTGTAGCATATGTTTTTATCTCAGTGTCACATGAAAGTGCAGTTGAGCCATAATGAAGAACTCAAATATCAAGGAGGAATTATATCTTAACGGAAAAAGCACACGTGCTCAAAGTCAACAGTCTGAATCACTTGAGTCTTTGAAGTTGACATTAGAATTTAGGAACTTTTGTGTATTAATGGACTATCAAATGGACTATCATGATGTCCCTGAGAGGGTATTCAGTGGACAAAAGAAAACTATTGTTTTGGCCTTGATCCTGGAAGAGGGCATAGAATAAAAATCTCAGACAAAATACAACAGCTCTACTACAATAATATGCTATGCATTACATGTGACTCTGAAGTGCTGAAAAACTGATTCAAAAAGAAAATGAATCATCACTAAGGGGAATATTGTGATAAAAACTTAACTGATATGCTTTTATGAATGCTGCACTTAGCTCTTGAAATACTAGGAATTTTAAAGCTCCACAGGTACTACTTTTTAACCGAAGGAGATTCAGTGCAAAGACAAAATATATGGTGCCGTTAATGGCTAATTACCATTAAAAACAAGAAGTCACAGTGAAGAAACAGCATCTGTGTTATCATATAACCAAGGCACTACAAACACAGAGAGCCTTTTACATTCATCTGTTTTTACATAGAAAAAAATGTTGTAAGTATTATGTTACCCATTACAAGGTAGTCAGATTGTTCAGAGTTTACTGATGCATGAAATCAGAATGAGGAGAAAAGCAAGCATGAGGAGGTTAGCTGAGAAAGATTTTGTTGCACCTACAGAGATGCCAGTTATAGAATTTCTTAGTGTAATATTTTCCAAATGTGCTTAAGACCTCAGTAAAATTAAAGGTCCAATAGTGTTAATTTTTAAAGCTTTATTTATTGGAAAGCTTGCTTACAATATAAGCAATTTCAGTTTCTGAGTTGTGAAAGATACTGTATATGCCTGTGCTAAATAACATACTATTTCTGATGCATCTGTTAGCAGCTTAAAAACATGTGTTCATAGCACATTGTTTCACTTCAACAAGAACACAGACTGCCTTTTTTTTTTTTTTTTAAATAAAATTAGTTATCCATAACTGATTCAATAAGAAGATTTTAAACATCTAAATTAAGTATATTGGGAAGATTGTTAAAACAACCACAGTATGTTTGTGCTGCAAAGAAAATAGAGTCCTTCATAGAAATGCCTTTTTTTTTTTTTTTTTTTTTTCTTCAGTTCAATGCCTTTTAAAATCCAAAAATGTTGTTCATCAAAACTTAAGCTTTATGCAGAAAGGGAAATTTTGGGATGGAAGAAAACAACAGGACTCATACCTCAACCACAAGTGAGTTACAGATTAGTAAAGCACATATGAAAGGAGAAATCTGGCTTGATCCATGTCATTGTTGTTGTGTTGCCAGGTTTGGAGACTTTATGTCCTCGACTTTTATCCATTGCTTTTCACATTCTGTAGTGGGTAGTCACTATCCTGCACAAACCTCTGCCCAAGTCCATATCCTGCCTGATGCACATTCCAACTTCAAGTCAAATATTTATTAAAGGTTGTAAAACTTTTCTAGCACTGAGATATAGAATCATAGAATCATAGAATATCCTGAGTTGGAAGGGACCCTTAAGGATCATCAAGTTCAACTCTTGACACCACACATGTCTACCCAAAAGTTCAGACCATGTGACTAAGTGCACAGTCCAATCTCTTCTTAAATTCAGTCAGGCTCGGTGCAGTGACCACTTCCCTGGGGAGTCTGTTCCAGTGTGCAACCACCCTCTCTGTGAAGAACCCCCTCCTGATGTCAAGCCTAAATTTCCCCTGCCTCAGCTTAACCCCGTTCCCGCGGGTCCTGTCACTGGTGTTAATGGAGAAAAGGTCTCCTGCCTCTCGACACCCCCTTACGAGGAAGTTGTAGACTGTGATGAGGTCTCCTCTCAGCCTCCTCTTCTCCAGGCTGAACAGGCCCAGTGACCTCAGCCGTTCTTCGTACGTCTTCCCCTCCAGGCCTTTCACCATCTTCGTAGCCCTCCTCTGGACACTCTCCAACAGTTTCATGTCCTTTTTATACTGTGGTGCCCAGAACTGCACACAGTACTCGAGGTGAGGCCTCTATTATATTATTGCTGGCTTTACAGTAAAGGGGGCTTTTTCTTCTCTTCCCTAATAAAAATATTGCAAGGCCTTAGTTTAACTTATGCTGGGAGATAATTAAAAAAGGTGAATTTGTTTTTTAACTTACCTTTTTCTTAATAATATGAGGTTATGAGAAGACATGATTGGGAAAGTGCTGAGAAAAAGGTAAGTTAAGAAAATGTTCCCATCCCAGATGAAAATAAATAAATAAATAAATACAAAAGGACACTGAAAAATTGACTGTAGAACAAAAACATTTTCCAAAGCAGAGCAAGCTGTTATTGCTACAGTTCCCACTTTCTTTTGAGAGCTTCTTCTGGAAACTTTTGGTGTCTTGTTGTTACTGGTGAGGGCTGTTTTTTGCTTCTACCAGCTAACGGAAGACTTGACTGTTTACAGGTTAGGGGTTGTCTGTGCCTTCTGTCTTCATTTGACTGTTGTCAAGAAGAGACCCAAACACCTCTGCAGGTGGTGCTTTGGGAGCAGCCATTTAAATTTCAAGTTGGAGTAGGGGTGGCAGAGGCCTTGCAGTTAGTTTACCAGTGCACACAGGTAAGCAGACTGTGAGACATTAGGCTGTTTCTCAGACAGGCTGTAGAATCTCCGTTCTTCAAGATATTCAAGACTGAACTGGACAAGGTCATGAGAAACCTGATGTAGTTCATCCTGCTTTGAACTGAGTGTTAGACTAGATATTTTTTAGAAAATAGAAATCCCATCCAATCTCAGTCATTCTAAGATAAAAGTCACTTTCCAAGAATACTGCAATGCAAAAGAAAAGTACAAACTAGAAGAAAGAAAAGGAAAATAAAGAAAGGATATATGAAAAAGTGATCATTTGTTTATAATAAGTCTTTATAACTAGATCCTCATAAAGACACATTTTGCTTTCGACTGATGACAAAAGACTTGGATTTGGCATCATTAGTAAAGGATATAAGTACCTATTCACAGTAAAAAGTATCAGAGATGCAGGAAGGAAACTTTGAAAATTTTCCGATAAAATTAGTAGAAAAGTAAAGTTGTTTCAAAGTTGTATGTTACTATATTGGGAAAATAGAAGTTGCTGATGTGTTAAAGAAATGTGGGGAAGTTAATATTCTGAGGCACTGAGATAATTATCAAGATATAGGCTGAGATTATTTGTAGATTGAACTTTCTCTAGCTTTCTCTAACTACTTTTACATTTTGGGGGGCTTTGGAGGACCCTGTCTTTTCATTTTTACTGGACAAGAAGCTTTGAAGAAAGAGTCATTGTTTTTTGGAGTATGGTGACTTTCCAGCCAAGTTACACAAAACCTTTTCTGTTCTAAGGTAATAAAAGTATTAAACATGGAGATCTAATATTACATGGATAAAAGGATTTTTTTTTTTTTTTTAATATATAAAAAAAATAATCATATTATCCCTAAGTATATGTTGTTTGTTCTAGAAATGACCAGACAACTTTTACACCAGAGGATGTTCTTGCAGTTATGTAGCTGCTGAACATGTTGAATAGTAAAACAAACAAACAAGCAAGCAAACAAAAAACCTTTGAGGAGCAAAAGGAAAATATCAACTGGCAAAAATATAATGAGAAAAAAATTATGATGAATAAACATTTACTAAACAGACAAAAGTTGAAGCAAGTTTCCTTTGAATATTTGTAGCTGTTCTTGCTGAAGAATCAGTAAGGCATAGATCTGAGAATGTTGAAAGATATGGTTCCTACTAAAATAGGAAAAAGGGGAACTGAAACGTCTTTCTGCTCAATGGTTTGACAACTTTGTAAAAATGAAAGGCTTTTGGAAGTTACATCAAACATTTAGCAGCTTCAGAAGGCACATTTGCTGATTCCTACAGAATCATATTCCTATCGTACCATGCCACCTTATTATATTGGTAAAATACCATTATAACTTTCCAACAACATTAGACTATGTAATAAGGGGATTTTATGCATTGTGACCTTAAATCACTATATATGAAAATAACACACTTTTCTCATAGGTCTTTCTGAATTTTTAACTAGAAACTGTAAATTTTTAATCTTTAAGGATGTTTCAATGGCTTTAACGTAATTAATTTAATGACACCATGGTACAATTTAAATCACACAATTCCCAGCTTTAGGCTTATTATATCTGCTGTGAACATAGGCGAAGAGATAATAGCCAATGAGCATAATACAAAAAGCATATTATAACTGTGTACAGAGACAGCAGGCTATGGTGACAGGGAAGGATAAAAAGCATAGCATTAATTATATTAGGTCCAGTGAATTGGTGCAGATATTAATGTTGCTGCTGATTTTAGTAATTTGTTTTTAACAATCTGATAAAGGTGACATAATAATTATTTTGGAAGTTATTAATTGTTAAAGTTTAGAAACAGAAGCTTACAAAAGCTTGGGGCTGTGCCAGGGGGAACAATGACAAGGCCGGAGGATAATGTAAAGGCCCAGCTGAAGTGCATCTACACCAATGCACGCACCATGGGTAACAAACAGGAGGAGCTGGAAGCCATCGTGCAGTGGGCAGACTACAACTTGGTTGCCATCACGGAGACGTGGTGGGACCAGTCTCATGACTGGAGTGCTGTGATGCCTGGCTATAAGCTCTTCAGAAGGGACAGGCAGCATAGAAGGGGTGGCGGTGTGGCTCTCTATATTAGAGAGTCTTTCGACGTTGTAGAACTCGAGGCTAGGAATGACAAGGTCGAGTCCCTTTGGGTTAGGATCGGCAGGGACAACAAGGCTAGTGTCCTGGTCAGGGTCTGTTATAGACCGCCGAACCAGGATGAGGAGACAGATGAGGAGTTCTACAGGCAGCTGACAGAAGTTGTGAAATCTTCAGCGCTTGTACTCGTGGGGGACTTCAACTTCCCTGACATATCCTGGAAGCACAACACAGCCCAGAGAAAGCAGTGTAGGAGGTTTCTGGAGAGCGTGGAAGATAGCTTCCTGACGCAGCTGATTAGTGAACCTACCAGGGGTGGTGCCCCGCTAGACCTTCTCTTCACAAACAGAGAAGGACTGGTGGAGGATGTGATTGTTGGGAGCTGTCTTGGGCAGAGTGACCACGAAATGGTGGAGTTCTCTATTCTTAGCGAGGCCAGGAAGGGGACCAGTAAAACCACTGTATTGGACTTTCGGAGGGCTGACTTTGTGCTGCTGAGGACACTGGTTGGTAGAGTCCCTTGGGAGGCAGTTCTGAAGGGCAGAGGGGTCCAGGAAAGCTGGGAGCTCTTCAAGAGGGAAATCCTAATGGCGCAAGAGCGGTCTGTCCCCATGTGCCCAAAGATGAGCCAGCGGGGAAGAAGACCAGCCTGGCTGAACAGAGAATTGTGGCTTGAGCTCAGGAGAAAAAAGAGGGTTTATAATTTTTGGAAAAGTGGGCAGGCCACGAGGGAGGACTATAAGGATGTAGCGAGGCTGTGCAGGGACAAAATTAGGAAGGCCAAAGCTCATCTGGAGCTCAATCTGGCTACTGCCGTTAAAGATAACAAAAAACGTTTTTACAAATACATCAACACAAAAAGGAGGACTAAGGAGAATCTCCATCCTTTACTGGATGCGGGGGGGAAACTTAGTTACAAGAGATGAGGAAAAGGCGGAGGTGCTCAATGCCTTCTTTGCCTCAGTCTTTAGCGGCAATACCGGTTGTTCTCTGGATACCCAGTACCCTGAACTGGTGGAAGGGAATGGGGGGCAGGATGTGGCCCTCACCATCCATGAAGAACTGGTTGGTGACCTGCTATGGCACTTGGATGTGCGCAAGTCGATGGGGCCGGATGGGATCCACCCAAGGGTACTGAGAGAACTGGCAGAGGAGCTGGCCAAGCCCCTATCCATCATTTATCAGCAGTCCTGGCTATCGGGGGAGGTCCCAGCTGACTGGCGGCTAGCAAATGTGACGCCCATCTACAAGAAGGGCCGGAGTGCAGACCCGGGGAACTATAGGCCTGTCAGTTTGACCTCAGTGCCAGGGAATCTCATGGAGCAGATCCTCTTGAGAGTCATCAGGCGGCACTTGCAGGGCAAGCAGGCGATCAGGCCCAGTCAGCATGGGTTTATGGAAGGCAGATCCTGCTTGACGAACCTGATCTCCTTCTATGACAAAGTGACACGCTGGGTGGATGAGGGAAAGGCTGTGGATGTGGTCTACCTTGACTTCAGCAAGGCTTTTGACACCGTTTCCCACAGCATTCTCCTCAAGAAACTGGCTGCTCTTGGCTTGGACTGGCGCACGCTTCATTGGGTTAGAAACTGGCTGGATAGCCGGGCCCAAAGAGTCGTGGTAAATGGAGTCAAGTCCAGTTGGAGGCCAGTCACTAGTGGCGTCCCCCAGGGCTCGGTGCTGGGGCCAATCCTCTTTAATATCTTCATCAATGATCTGGATGAGGGCATTGAGTGCACCCTCAGTAAGTTTGCAGATAACACCAAGTTAGGTGCGTGTGTCGATCTGCTCGAGGGCAGGAAGGCTCTGCAGGAGGATCTGGATAGGCTGCACCGATGGGCTGAGGTCAACTACATGAAGTTCAACAAGGCCAAGTGCCGGGTTCTGCACCTGGGGCGCAATAACCCCAAGCAGAGCTACAGGCTGGGAGATGAGTGGTTGGAGAGCTGCCAGGCAGAGAAGGACCTGGGAGTGATGGTGGACAGTCGGCTGAATATGAGCCAGCAGTGTGCCCAGGTGGCCAAGAAGGCCAACGGCATCCTGGCTTGTATCAGAAACAGTGTGACTAGCAGGGCTAGGGAGGTGATCGTCCCCCTATACTCGGCTCTGGTGAGGCCACACCTCGAGTACTGTGTTCAGTTTTGGGCCCCTCGCTACAAGAAGGACATGGAGGTGCTTGAGTGGGTCCAGAGAAGGGCGACGAAGCTGGTGAGGGGCCTGGAGAACAAGTCCTACGAGGAGCGGCTGAAGGAGCTGGGCTTGTTCAGCCTGGAGAAAAGGAGGCTCAGGGTTGACCTTATCGCTCTCTACAGATACCTTAAAGGAGGCTGTAGTGAGGTGGGGGTTGGCCTGTTCTCCCACGTGCCTGGTGACAGGACGAAGGGAAATGGGCTTAAGTTGCGCCAGGGGATTTTTAGGTTAGACGTTAGGAAGATCTTCTTTACTGAAAGGGCTGTTAGGCACTGGAACGGGCTGCCCAGGGAAGTGGTGGAGTCACCATCCCTGGAAGTCTTTAAAAGACGTTTAGATGTAGAGCTTAGGGATATGGTTTAGTGGGGACTGTTAGTGTTAGGTTAGAGGTTGGACTCGATGATCTTGAGGTCTCTTCCAACCTAGAAATTCTGTAAAAGGATTTTGCAAGAGAAAAGTGGAATGGAAGGGTAAAGCTTATGGATGCGCATTAAAAGGCTTCACAAATATGAAATACTTCAGTTTTCTCTTACTAAAATGTTCTTTTTTTTTTTTTTTTTTTTTTTTTTTTGTCAAGGCTAGTCCATGTTTAACCTTGCTGTGTGCATTAGACTTATGATTACCTGTCATTCTTTTCATTTATTTGCTGTATACAGCCACTGAAAGGAACCTGAAAAATTCAGGAATATCAAATATGTAATATATAACACTCAAATATGTAATAATAAACACCAGTGATAGGACCCGTCGGAATGGGGTGAAGCTGAGGCAGGGGAAGTTCAGACTAGATATCAGGAGGAGATTTTTCATTGAGAGGGTGGTTGCACACTGGAACAAGTTCCCCAGTGAAGTAGTCACTGCACCAAGCCTGTATGAATTTAAGAAACGTTTGGACTGTGCACTAAGTCACATGGTCTAAACTTTTTGGTAGACCTGTGCGGTGCAAGAAGTTGGACTTGATGATCCTTAAGGGTCCCTTCAAACTCGGAATGTTCTGTGATTCTATGATTCTATGTATGCAGAAAATGCATCCATGGAAGTCATTAATTTCAGTGGAGTTTTTTCACTAATGCTAGTAATTTGATGTGGCCAAATAGATGTTATACACAACTAGATCATATTAGAAATAGTTTCTTTCACATTGTTAAATGTGTTTATAATTTACAAACAGTGAATAATCATTCCTGTGTTGTGATTTAACCTGTCTGGCAGCTAAACACCACACAGCCGTTCGCTCACCCTCCCCCCTCCCTCTCTGGGATGGGGGAGAGAAACGGGAAAGTGAAGCCTGTGGGTTGAGATAAAGACAGTTTATTAAGATAGAAAATAATAATAATAATAATAATAATAATATGTACAAACAAATGATGCACAATGCAATTGCTCACCACCCGCTGACCAATGCCCAGCCCAACCCCGAGCAGCCGCCCCCCCAGCCTGGCTAGCCACCCCTATATATTGTTCAGCATGACGTCAGATGGTATGGAATACCCCTTTGGCCAGTTTGGGTCAGCTGTCCTGGGTCTGTCCCCTCCCAGCTCTTGCTGCACCCCCAACCTCCCCTCTGGCAGGACAGAGCAAGGAGCTGAAAAGTCCTTGGCTTAGTGTAAGCATTGCTCTGCAGCAATTAAATCATGGATGCTGACCAGTAGACCTAAGGGCATGTTAAACTACATTTAACATTCACTTCAGCTGTGTACAGTGCTATAAGAAAAATATGTACTCAAATTGTATATTTCTATTTTGGAGCCTGACAAGATTTCTTAATCTAAATAATCTAGGTTCATTTCACAAATTTCCCAACATGCTTTGGGAATTTCTTCTTTAACAATCTGAGTTTCTTCATAAATTAAAAACAGACCCATGCCTACAGATGTTTTTAATTGCTATAAGGTAACATGTCACTGAGCCACAGAAATTATTATTTATGTTATGTCTATATTATTATTATGAGATTCTGAATGAAGTAAAAGTCATATGATGCACAACTTAATAGACATATACTTCCCATATATTGAAGCCAGTTTTCACATAACTTTTTCCATTGTATTGTACTGGGCTTACGTGGCAAGGTTTTGGTAGCTGGGGGGCCATAGAGGTAGCTTCTGTGAAAAGAATCCAGAAGTTGACCCATGTTAGATAAGGCCCCACTTCTGGCCAGAGCCAGGCCAACAAATGATGTTATTAGTGGCTCTGTGAGAACATATTTAAGAAAGGGAAAAACAAAACCAAAACCAAACAAACCAAAACAAACAAACCAAACCAGCCAACCAACCAACAACAAAAACAACAACAAAAACTGTTGTGGAACAGCAGCTGGGAGAGAGAGAGGAGTGAGAAACAGCCTTGAAGACTCCAACGTCAGTGAAGAAGGCGTGGGAGAACATGCTGCAGACATGCAGCACCAGTCCCCCTGCGGCCCCTGGTGGGGCAGGGACCCTGCAGCCCATGGGTCCCACATGGAGCAGATCTTCACACTGCAGCCTGTGGAGGAGCCCCTGGTGGAGCAGGTGGATGTGGCCTGGAGGAGGCTGCAGCCCATGGAGAGCCCCTGCAGGAGCAGGCCCCGGGCTGGAGCTGCAGCCCGTGGAGAAGAGCCCACGCAGGAGCAGGGGGCCTGGGGGGAGCTGCTGCCCATGGGGGACCTGTGCTGGCGCAGTTTGCCAGCACGTGGTATGGAGCGATGTGGGAGCAGTTCTTGAAGAGCTGCTGCCTGTGGGAAGCTCCTGCAGGCTCAGTTTGGGACAGACGACATCCCGTGGGAGGGACCCCATGTGGAGCAGGGGCAGAGATTAACTGTGAAGGAGTTATAGACTGACCACAACCCCCATTCCCCCTGTGCTTCTCAGGGGGAGGAGGTGGAAGAGGGTGGATGGTGGGAAAGTGTTTTTTTCTTGTTGTTGTTTCTCACTTCTCTAGCTTGTTAGTAATAGGCAATAAATCTTACTATCTCCCTACTCTGAGTCTGTTTTTCCTGTCACGATAATTGTTGAGTGAAATCCCTGTCCTTATCTCAGCCCTTGAGCCCTTCTCATCACATTTTCTCCCCTTTTCCCTTTGAGGAAGGGAAGTGAGAGAGCAGCTGTGGTGGAGCTTGGCTGCCCACCCAAGTAAAATCATCATACTTATTAAAGGCTGTTAGCTTTTAAAACATAGCAGCAGAACATGGACAGCCAAGAAGGAATGGCTTTTGGCCTGCACAAGCTCCTAAAGTGCCAAAGGACTACCTGGGGACACCTACTTGATGCAAACTAAATTCAAGCCAGGGACTAACCACTTAACAGCATAGCTGATTACATCCCAGTGCAATCCCAGGCAACAAGGCAGCTTTTAATTTACTTGTATAGAAAAATCATCTTCCTCAATTAGTGTATAGCACAAGAAAGTGTGAGAAGCTTTGTCTGCTATCCCGCACACTTCTATGTTGTGAGCACCTGTCCATGGTCCATGGTCATTTGCTCCAATCCCTCCTGGGCTGCTCCAGTAAAAGTATTTCTGCGTCTGAGTGACCAGCCAACAAGAGAAATGATCTGGGAGAAAAAAATAGCCCTGATAAAATAAGAGGAACTATTTCTCAACTGGATCAGGTCCCTAAATCTTTCCCATTGTAAAGCAAGAGGCCTGAAAAGAGGGAAGTGAAATCCAGCAATATAACTTTGCCGCTGAAACCAGATCTAAATGCATTCACAGAAAAAGATAAGCAAGTCTCTTGCCTAAGGTCCACAAAGCAGGAAATATTCTAGGTATGATATGCACTGGTTTGTTTCTTTACTCATGTTCTCTGCTTTTTTCTGTATTTTGAAAATTATGGTAAATTGAGATCCTTATGATCTTCTGACATTCCTTCTGAAGAAATAGTTTCCTTGACTAGTATGATTTTATTCCCTTTAATGAGTGAGATAATTGGGGATTTTACGTCAGAATCAGACTTGCTTAGGAGCATGACCAAAATCATTGTATTATCAAAATTTGTATTTTACAATAAGATTAATTAGTGAACTGTGTGGCTTTTGAACAAAGATCCTTATTTTGTGAAGGGATGTTCTTGCCATTTGTTTTTACTATTTAGTCAAGGTTATCATTGTTTCCCTTTTCTACTCTATAACCGTATCTCTAATTCCCATTATGAGCCTGTCACAGCTAAATTAGACCATGATTTATTCAAAAAGTGCAAAGAAGTGACTTGCAGAACTCTCACAGGAAGATAAGACTTTCTGTCATGAAGTTTCTCTTTCTTAATGTCCTCAACATTTTCTCTCTTCACTACTTTCTGATCATTAAAGTGCCACTAGGGAATCTGGGGATCAGCTGGTGGCATGAAGTTAAGTGTTTAAATTCCCAAGAATTTTAGATGCAGTCTCTATTAAGGGAAAATTATGCTGAAAGTCGTAGTCTGAAGAGCCTTAAGCAAAGAAAAACCTTTAAGCAACTGATGACTTGTCATTCTGCCTGTGTGGTGCACAAACAGACAACCATTTATAACAACAGCAGAGAAATGAATCATGGTTAGAATTGGAATTTATGAACTGTTTGCCCAACTGGTAATTAGTTGAGCTGTTTAAGCAGATATTAAAGGCATATATAATGCATGAAATATCTGGTGATTGCTAGCAACTTAAAAAAGTTTTCAGCTTTTTTTTTTTTCTTTTTTTTTCTTTTTTTTTTTCTGCAAGGCTATGGGGTATAGTAAAATATAGTTCAGTAAAATAGAAAATAACATAAAGAAAAGCAATTGTATAGAAATATTGAAAAGCAAGGTCACACAGGGTGGGACTTAGCTCCTTGAGTTTTACTGTCTAGTCTTGCTGTAGGTGTCTGAAGAGGTCCAAAACATCCATGGGTGCTTGATGGATATTACAGAGTCTTATGGGAGTCTTGTACTCTGCTGACACAGCAGATGAAAACCAGGGCGAAATATTGTAAGGCACCCCAGTGGAACTGCATGCATGTTTTACACAATTAAATCCCATTTGAACTGAGCCTTGGTAGGGTATTGGTAGCCTTGGTAGGGTACATTCCTTCAAACATCAACCCTAGTAGTGAGGAATAGAATGTGTTTCTAAAATATTTGCTTCAATGCACTGTTATACATACAGTAACAGACACTTTTCTTTTAGGATCAACCATTACTTCATAGAATATTAGAATATTCCAAGATGGAAGGGACCCTTAAGTATCATCAAGTCCAACTTCTTGCACCGCACAGGTCTACCAAAAAGTTTAGACCATGTGACTTAGTGCACAGTCCAAACGTTTCTTAAATTCATACAGGCTTGGTGCAGTGATACTTCACTGGGGAACTTGTTCCAGTGTGCAACCACCCTCTCAATGAAAAATCTCCTCCTGATATCTAGTCTGAACCTCCCCTGCCTCAGCTTCACCCCATTCCAACGGGTTCTATCATTGGTGTTTATGGAGAAAAGGTTACCCGCCTCTCCACTCCCCCTCACAAGGAAGTTGTAGACTGCGATGAGGTCCCCCCTCAGCCTCCTCTTCTCTAGGTTGAACAGGCCCAGTGACCTCAGCCGCTCTTCATATGTCATCCTCTCCAGGCCCTTCACAATCTTTGTTGCCCTCCTCTGGACACTCTCCAACAGTTGAATATCCTTTTTGTACTGTGGTGCTCAGAACTGCACACAGTACTCAAGGTGAGACCACACCAGCACAGAGTAGAGCGGGACGATCACTTCACTTGCCCTACTAGTGATGCCGTGCTTGATGCAACCCAGGACACAGTTGGCCCTCCTGGCTGACAGGGCACGCTGCTGGCTCATAGTCAACTTGCTGTCAACCATGACCCCCAGATCCCTCTCTGCGGGGCTGCACTCCAGCGTCTCTTCGCCCAGTCTGTGTGTACGGCCAGGGTTACCTCATCCCAGGTGCAGGACCCAGCACTTGCTTTTGTTAAACTTCATGCAGTTGGTGATCGCCCAGTTCTCCAACCTGTCCAGATCTCTCTGCAAGGCCTTTCCACCCTCATCCAAGTCTACAACTTCTCCAAGTTTGGTGTCGTCAGCAAATTTGCTCAAAACACCGTCCAGTCCTACATCCAAATCGTTTATAAAGACATTGAAGAGGACATTTCCCTAAGACATTTCCCTAAGAACAGACAGCAAGTGCCTAAATAGCTCTATAGCAATATCTCAAATACTATATGAATAAGAAATAAAAGGAACTGTCATCCTGAATACCATTTCTGGGAAAAAAAAGACCGGGAAATTTCAGTTTAGGGAAGTCATTTAGGATCTTGTAGATAAAAATTTCCTTGTAAATAACAATTTCCTCATAGATAACCCCAGATTTTTTTTTTTGGTAGCCTATAGAAAATACTAATTGCTGAGCTAATTGAAACTTATCAGTGCCTATTTTATTTGTATATTATGCTGGGAACACAAAGTAAAATCTTCAAACTGCTTAATATTCTGCTGATGGAGTTGATTAAATCTGAAGATCTTATCAAAAAGAAAAAAAAATGGTGTTTTCACCATAAAGTGAAAAGATAGTAGACTGAGCTCCTGTGTTCTGTGTGACTTATCACACAGATACAGGAATGCTTGTGCCAGATATCAGCTGAAACTGATTCAACTTAGGTTTCAATAGACCAACTGAGTACTTTTCCACCTATTTTACATATGTACTTTATTTTGCTGTCACGGTGCAGATTTTTCAGATTAAGCAAATGTTACATACCACAGTTAGATGGAACTGAAGTTATTTTGGAATGCTATTAAATACAAATTTCACCTACAAACTCTAAACCTTTTTTTTTTTTTTTTTTTTTTTTTTCCCTAACAATTGCACTATAAAGGTGTTAAAAATGGGAACTTGGAAAGGAAACATTGACAGATCCTTAAATATAGTAGAACAAAGAGTAGAATTGTAATAAGATCTGTCAAAACTGAAAATGAAAGAGTCTGAGAGACCAGAAGAATATAAAAACATGTCAATTTATAAGGTTTTGAATAATGGTGTTTTAGATTTAAATGCTCTATGTGTTTCCACTAATTGCATAGCAAAGATGACAGAAAAAATATCTAGGCATATAGAACTTCTGTAGTTCAAAGGTTTTAGTATTAACCTGACCGTAGGTATAACAAAATAATCCCAGGCTTCTCTGCCTCTCTGTCTAGCCACACTGTAGCAATCCTGTATTAGTATTTGGAATTTAATATCACAATACAAGATCTCTTTCTGGTAATAGTTTTCTGCAAACTTGTTCTGCCATGTGAAGGGGAAAGTTTTGAATGTGTCATAAGAAAGCAAGGACTAAATAAATGCAGATCTATATTACCAATGCATACACATATTTTTTTTTTTTTTTTTTTTTTTTGGGGGGGGGGTGGATAAAATGTACCCAAATTGAGATATACAAGAAATATTGACAAAATAAACATTATTTGAAAAGACAAAGTAACATTATTTTTGAGACAAAAAGGCACAAAAAAGAAATAAAGTAGCACAAAATGTGAACAGTAGAAATCTTGCTTCCTCAGTTTGTTAGTTGAATTGTTCAATTTTTTATTTCTTAGTGAGCTCAATGGACAAGAAATAATAGAGACTGAACAGTACTCTTTGCACTGCTAGATTGCTTTTGAGTGATTTTAACTATAATTAATTCAAATGTAATGGAAATAATGAGCTTGAGCAAAAATTCAATATAAGTTTAATGAGAATAATATTTTAGATGTAGAAGAAAGAACAAAAACAGATGAACAAAGATTTATAATGCTTTTTAACATCTATGACTCCCCAAGTGTATCTGTTGAAAGTGTAGCTGTAGTTGCTACTACAAGTTAATCTACACAAGAAAGGTAGGTAGCCTTAAGAAAGTGAGATAAAACAGAGATAAAACAGAGATCACAGTAAATGAAAAAAAAAAAAAAAGATATAGAAGAAAAATCATATTGGGCAGAGCTCTTCTTGCTTTCCTTATTATTTAAGCAGTGTATTAGTGTTGTTCTTTACTTTTTTTTTTTTTTTTTAATCTTTGATGGAATAACAGTCTATGTAAACTCATCACATGACAGTTCCATGACATCTCCACATAACAACTCAGTTATTGCTGGAATATGCATCAGCTATCTCTGAAGAAAACCCATTTTAACATACATAAATGTGTTCCTCAAAATATGTCAGGTTTTTCCTTTTTTTTTTTTTTTTTTTTTTTTTCCCAATCTTTTACATACTTCTCCTCCAATGGTTCCTTCTCAAAGTGCCTACAACATGGAAACGTAGATTCTAACTCTACTGAATAGAAACATAGATTCTAAGTCTACTGATTTACACTTACTTTCCTAAAACCATGATTGCTTTCTTCATCTCCTCTTCAAACAGATTCTATTTTTGTGTGAGGAATATTGTATATAGAGGCAGAACAGAGTTCCCTTGAAACAGATATTGTCCCCCAAGATACATAATAGATGTTGGTAAATTGCTCTGAGTGACACAAAGGATTCCTTGAATAGCTGACTAAAAGCTACATTGAAATCAAAACAAATCTTTCAAAGATTTCAAACAGTTCAAATATCTCTTTTAATCTTCCATATTTCATTTCCTGCTCCTGGCTCTGCAAAAATAAACAAGTATCAAAAGCTGCAAATACCAAAAATGTAGCTCCAGATTTCAGCTTTATGATATTTTAATTTCAGAGTTAGGCTAAGTTTGGACAGATGGGGGGTAATTACCAAAATGCTTTACTGGCCATTAATTAAAAATAAGATTTACATGTGTTGATCAGAGAAGCCATAATGAGTTTTGTGTAAATGAGTGGAACAGATTGCATAGTGAAAAATACCTAACTATAGCATTAAAGACATCATGGAATATTTTATATTAACGTCTTTGTAGATACTGTTCTATCATGCCTTATCAGTATGTAGAACTCAGATCTGTCAATAAAATGGTTTATATAATGCAGTTTCACTCTGCTTCCACCAAGAGACAATATGACATGAAAGTTTACCAATTTTTTTCCTTTTGAAAACCAAAAAAGTAACATGACATGAAAATAAAACTCACCTGAATAAAATGCCTTTTGCAGCTAACAAGGAGAGATGCATTCTACTGCTCTCATCAGTATTGCACAAATGAACAAAAAGGCCTTGCTTTTATCTCTTTGACTAATGCCACACAAGTAAGTTTAATCTGTTCATTCACATACATTACCAGAAGGAAGATAATATTGCTGTGTATACTTAAAGACTGTGTGCAGGCTGGCAAAACTATTCTAGTGTACAGACATCCAATCCTGTGAAGTGCAATTACAGCTGGCATTTAACCCACAGTGCTTAAAATACCTTTAATGTACAGAGATGGACAGAACTTATATAATCAAACATATTCTGTTAAACTGATGTGCTGCTGAGTACAGAAATTGTATAATTAAATCCTGTAATGGAATCACATTTTTCTTCACTGAATCATTTAAAAAACTATTCTTAGACAGACTCCCAATAAGCTGACCAAACTGCCAATCTGCCTTATTAAAAGCATTTAAATGAATAAGCATATTTGATATTTTATGCAGACCTGTGTACTTTTAATACCCTCAAACACAACATGTTACACCTCTACAGTGTAACTTAAGCATTTTTTTTAAAAATGAGTAATGTGAAATAGAGGAAAAACAAACAGAAGTTCTTTTCATCTTCTGCATTTTTGAACTATTTTAAGAGTTTTCAATATTGTGGAAACAATTAAGTCATTACTGTCAGACTAATTAGCTTGAAAAAATGATGCCATAGCCATGCTTACATACACATGTTCTTGTCAATGGCTGTGTTTTCATTTAGTATCACAGAATCAGACATGCAAACACAACATTTAGTTTACCAAACAGGCTTCTGACCTCTTACTCTCCCTTAAAGCTTTGTCTCCTTTCTTCCAAGTGATAGTTGGCTTTGGAGAAGCTTGTGGCTTGCACTCAATGACAACTTCTTGGCCCTTGGTAATAATTATTGTTTTCCTCATTTGATTTAGTGGGAACGTGGGAGCTGAAGCTGTTGAAAAGAAGCATATTAACACTACAGAAAACAATCACAGCTTTCAATTTCATTTAATAAAGTTTAGTTTAGGAGGCAGAATTTCTATTTTTGTTTTGCAACTTATTGTACCACAGATCAGATAGAATTTTACAAGATGTTTGAAACTGCAGCCAAGACTAGATGGTAGGCCTGTAATTTAATCAAATTAATAATTAGTGAGATGTCATCCATGTCAACATTCTAAAGTAAGATTGCTTGTGAAAAGCAGTACCTTTAGAAATTGAATGCTACAGTTCTTTTGGTTATACCTTTTCTAAATTTTTTGGATTTCCCTGGTAGCTTGTTTGATGTAACTAATTCAAAATGAAAAGAAGATTAAAATCCACAGCTAACAAAAATGCACTCTCTAGAGTTATTTCTTATTTAAAAATGTTACTTTTGGAACAATTTTATTGCTTCCCATTTTATTTTTTTTCTAATAAAAATGGGAAAAGTGAGAATTTATTAACAGAAAATATTTAACCATATTTTGTTCTTAGTATTTCACTTTTCAAGAAGTCCCATTGATTGCAATAAAAGAGCCAAGGTAATAAATATATCACAAAATGTTACTAGTTACTCTAATTTCACAAAAAGGACAATTGCAGGCTTTGGAGTAGGCTGTACAGGGAAGTGAAGGAGTCCACATTCCTGGAGGTATATGAGAGAAGAGTGAACATAGCACTAAAGGGACTTATGTTTAGATGGTTGGACTTGACAGTCTTGAAGATCTTTTCCAACTTGGATGATTCTATGATTCTATGTGATATTATTCGTTTGTGTTTTTTTAAAGCTGTTTTGCAAAAACAGAGACAACTCCCCTCATAACCCAAATATCTCAACTACATGTATAACAACATCTTATATTTCACTGCCTCACATATTTTGTAATGTTATTTTGGGTAATTTTCCTGCCAGAGCTATTTATATGGACAATTTATTCAACTCTTTTCCCTTTTATAATCCAGAAAATAAAACACAACTACTACTTTAACACAACATTATGGTTAAAATTTAACAGGGGTATAATTTCAAAATGAAATTGACAAAATGAAAGGCTGATTTTTTAATGGCAACATATAATGCTCATGTTCAATGTTACAGAACATCAAAGAAATTGTACAACTACCTTATAAATTAGGTATAGGGAAACAAAAACAAAACAAAACAACAACAATAAGAACAACAAAACAAAACAAAACAAAACAAACAAACAAACAAAAAAAAAACAGAACAAGAGAACTTTGTAACCAACAGGGACCTCTTTGTTGACTGTATCTGAAATGACAAAGGAAAATGATGGGAAATGTATAGCCACTAACTGTGTAATTTGTAGCTAGACAGAAATATTTCAAAGAGTTAAAACTGAAATTTTAATGTTGGCCAGCTAGGAAGTAGTGGAAATGTACTACATACTTCTTCAGAAAAGAACACATCTTATCTCAAATGTATTATGTTATTTCAGTAACTTCAGCCTTATTATTTATTTACTGGGAATTTACAAGTGCAGTTTTTGAAATTTTCCAGGTTTAAGCAGTGCAGAGACCTCTGACATGAGCAGAGAATTACTTTGTCAGAAACCTGTCTTCCAGCTACTATACTGGATTACAGAAAATAAGTGTCTTACAAGCTTGCCTCATTTATCACATGCAATTCCTTTAACCACTGCTGTCCTGTTGTGTACTACTATGGTTTGCTTTACACAAAACTAGAGAGAGTTGGCAAGGCATGCTTCATATTTTTTCTTCATTAACTCCCTTCCTCAACTTGTGAATAATGAATTTTTTCCTACATTTTCTGAGAAACACTACATAGTATATTTGCTTTAATATGGGGTGATACTAGCTCAAATATACGATTGCCAATATGCAATAAACCCTGGCGAATTTCTAGGAAATTTTTAAGTTTGTAGAAGTAACTTCATGTTTAATCACCTGTGAACAATGGTCCTTGTAGAAATAATAATTTAATTTAACAGATTAGAATGTGTAATAGTTCTCTAAGTTTCTCTCATGCATTTGTTTTTGAGGAAAAATATATTTTCCATGTATTTTAACTGACATAGCCTTATATGGGAGATAGACACAAAATGTAACTGAGTCAGTAATTTATGAATGGAAACATTCAGTTACAAAAAGGATCTGTGCTCTCCTAGGCAATGAAATGCCCCATCAGAAATGACAAGAAAATGGAACCCACTACTATCTGTTCAGCTAAGTTTGGACAGACAGAAGCCATTCTTTACCATAAGAGGTCAAGAATAAATGCAATTATCAAACAGAAAAAAAGCAACAGTCTGCTCTTTTTTTTTGATAATACTCACCTAAAATCTTCAGCTCAGCACTGGCATAAATGGTACCATACTTGTTTTCTGCTAAGCACTGATACATTCCAGCATCTGAGACATTCACACTGTTGATCATAAGTACACCATTAACCATCTCAATCCTGCTCTGTAATGGAATAACAAAAAACAGTTCCATAAAAGCAAACAGGCACTGGAAATTTAAGGCAAAGAGACAAAAGACGTTATTAAAATAAAATAAAACTAAGCAACAAACTTCCTTGGGCTTTTGTTATCTAAGAGATAGCAAAACTAAAATAGGCCAGAAAAAACTCCAATAACATTTAAAAAAATATATATTTCTAAGTGCAAGTTCACTATCTCCTATGCTTGCTTTTGTCTTTTTGCTTATTTATATATTTGGTGCTATCACCCTTGTACAACTTTTAAAAACAGTTCATCCTAGTAACTTTAATGAGGCAAGAAGTGTGCTGTGGGTGGAAAATATCTGATGATCATATCTCCTTCAAATGTTTGGTCCCGGTCATGGCCCTATTTTATAAAAGTAGACATAAAAGATTGCTTGCATGAATAAGAGTGAAAAGATTTAGTTGCCTTAAACACCAGAGCCAATTTCTTTTTTGAAATGTCCACTAGTAGAAAGTAATTAACACAGGTGTAAGAGAAGAGGCATTAATAGCTGCTTATGGAAAAAATATACTTTATGGAACTGTATAAGGAATAATTTGAACTTCTATAAAACATCTCTAGGTTTCATTTCTGCAGATGTTGTCGGTTTACTTAAAAATTACTTAAGAACAGATTGTTTGGAAATACAGAGGAAAGTATGAATAAAAGTTCTCTCTGTCATAAACTCCTGTTTAAAATGAAATTTAATATGGACATTTCAGAGCCCAGTACAACTAATGATTTAGAAAATCAGATAACCAAAAACTACAGATATTTACATTGCTTCAATTTTGGGACTGAAATGAATAAAGTCAAGGCATATAACCTTATTTTCAGTGCCTCACAGCTTCAAAAATAAACTCTGTTTATTTTCATTGTTTACATAATTGGTTGATGCTCACAGATAGAAATGACATTCACTGAAAAGACATTTCTTTTTTATATTTATAAGTCTATTCCATGAATTCTTTAACAAATGGAGATGTTTTCTCCCAGCATTGAACAGCTTTATTTTAATCTGGAAAAAATAAAAAATAAAAAATAAAGTATGAAATAAATTTATAAAACTTTTCCTTAAATATTTTGAGACTATAAAAATGGAAAGGTGTTAGGCAAAACCAACCAACCAGAAACCCCACATGAATTGGGTTGATGTGATGTGTCAGTGAGAGAAAAACAGAATAAAGACAAAAGGCAGTCCATGCCATGAGTATTCTTTTAAAAGCAAAGATCATTTTATCTAGGTCTACTTCTAAAACATATCAGATGATTGTATTAAACCTTGACATCTTTACCTGGAACATTTTAATGGTGTTGGTGAGTTCTGCTACTTGTAGAGAATTAATGAAGTTGAAAACTGATGAAATGTACTTCTGACATTAGTCTGTTAGTGTTTTGAAAAGTACAAACAAAACGTGCTATGTGGTAAATAACATAACATTGGGGGAAATATGAAGGAGTCTGATTCAGCAAATACAGACTTTTTCTGACTTATTACAATCTCTTTATACATAAAAATAGACACAAATAACATAATTTGTCAGTGAATATCAGTATCTAAAAGAGAAATATATATATATACTGGGGATTGTTTAGACTAATATTACAGTACAGTGGAATTGCTGTTGCAAACATAACTCAGAAGATCCTGTTTCCAAAATATTTCTGAACTAAAGAGAATTACTGATGAATGAAATTCAATATTGCTTGAGATGATTCAGAGGGGACAGGGATTGAGAACCTCTTTATAATTATACTTCAGAAACTAATACAGTAAACTCTCATTTCTGAAAGTACTTTTCAGTATCTTCTTTAATTGACTTTATCTGTATTAAAAGAGAAAAATGTGACATAATCGTGACTCCTCATCTAATGTACCTGTGGCCAGAGACGTATTCCATTTTTCAGCCAACGATATGTGGGCCTTGGCTTTCCAGTGGCTTTACATTCCCATCGGAGTGGATCCCCACTGTCTAATTGAGTATCGTTAAGTTTCTCCACCCAATGTGGGTAGGCTGCAAGAAAAATATACCATGCTATGTACAAAGAAACTGATAAGTTTCTACCAGATATGCAAAGACCTAATCAATTAAAGAGATTGAACTGTGGCCTTTACAAAGCCTAGCTTACTCTAAAAAAGGAACATTGTTAAACAAATAACCAAAAAAAAAAAAAAAAAAAAGAGAAAGTAATAAAATTTATGGAACTTCTTAACTTTAAAGGAAATGCTGTAATGACATCAGGCAGTTAGCAGTGTCATGATCAGGAATAAAAAATCTGCCTGATTTAATAAAATCCAAAGGATTAAATTATAGTACTACATACTACATATATAGTACTACAATATATTATTACTGGATTTAAGAACTTTTTCTTCGGAGTCACAATAGAGTATTTAGTAACATTGCAATACCTAAGCTATTTAAATTTCAATAAAGAGGTCAATCTTTACAGACTCTGAGTTTCATAGTTCTCTTATTTTACTAGGAAATCATTATTTATTCATCTAAGAATGACTGGGCATTTTGTAAGGCATTTGCACATATGTTTATTAAAGTTTTTTGGGTGTAATTCATATTTCAAGGGAGAAAATATTTTTAAGGTTTTAAGCACAGAACCCATGAGATTTCCAGCATTCATCATTAACATGAATTACGTAACAAGTCAATGTTTAAATGTCCTTTTATTTATTTATTATTATTTTTTAAACTTAGATAGTTGATAGTTGTATCTGATCATTAATAACTAAATTTCATGTAATAACCTGTTAAAAAAGCAGGGAATATTTTTGCAGAAATACAAATCTTTAATGCAGCAGTCAATCAGAGTTATGTGTAGGATCTTATCATTTGGAAAACTTACTAAGACTCAGTAAAGAACTGAGTATATATATATATATTCAATGAAAACATATATGTTTAGAAGTCCAGTTTTTGGTTTTCGTATTGTAGCAATACAAATTCTCTAGCAAAGAAGTTAATATATTAAACTTAATGATACTAATTATATATATTTTAAATGGTAGAGAATAAATAGTAATGACCTTCATTTCTAAAGGAATACAAAATTCTTCAGTTTCAAATGAGTAGAAATAAATCCAGTTCTGTCAAAACACAGTCTATACTTCAAACATCAGATAATTGATAACGTGTTTAAACATGGGGAATGAAGTTTAAAACTAAATCTTTGAATCTAGCTGCATTTGACAGGTCACCAATCAAAGATGTGAATAGATATGAGGATGCATGACAGGTGACTAACTGCTTCTAGCTTACGTCTTGTGCATGGATGATAAAGATAGTGAATGAGGTGTCTATCATTCCTAAACTGAGAATAGTCTGCAGTACATTCCCTGGCCAGATGGTTGTCAGAAACTGGATATGTATCGTAAAAAAGGATCACTTATTTCCCTTTTAGTGGAGGAAAACAGAGACAAGATAGACCCAACCTAACTCCTACACCAAGACCAAAAACAGCTGCTCTGACATTCTTCTCATTATAGTTAATTCAATGCATGACATGCTCCATATGTGCTCCTCTACACTGAATCACTTGATTCTTATGGTAATAAAAAATCTCATGTAATACTTTGAAGCAGTTTATGCAAGTCCCTGTAGTCACTTGTCTACTAATTGTCCTAAAAATATAATTTAATTGCATTGCTTAGTTGTTGCTGTTGTTTTCTTCTGTAGTGTTTTGGTATGCACAAATAAAGCATGCTGAGAAGCACTTGCTTCCTTTGAAAATTAATATGATAGTATGGTTTTGGCAAGTGTGATAGTTGAATGTGTAGTTAAAAATTGTAAAAGATAGACAGTGGTGCTTTAAAGATATGCAGTTTCAAAGAGGCACTAAAATGTTCCTTTTGCTTTTCTGAAACTTCTACTGACCCAAAGCATATATGGTCTCATTTTTCTATATTGAATTTGATCTCACAATGAACCAGAGCATTAGAAATTAAGGAGTAACCTGATTTCACTGAAATAAAACTGCCTCATCAAGCCAGGCTGCAGAAGTGTTCTTCTTGGCACACAGCTGCAATTCCCTTCCCTCTAGCTGTGACTATCATGAAAGTATAATCATGGCACAGGTTTTCCTCTATAACTTCAAAATTGCAAACCACAGTGGTATGATCAGTTGGTATTAACAACATATATATATATATATATATTTCATTATATGGAGTTATTTCTACCTTAAATTTTCTCATAGTCTAAGTGGTCTTTGGATTCAGAATTTTCAATCTTGCCATCAGCAAAGGCAATGACTCAGATTTTTACCTCTTTGAGTGAAGCAAAAGAAATTTTGAACAAGATGGTAAAGCAGTAGGTAGAAGGAAAACAACTAAATGCATGATTAAGAGAAATATTTTGCATAATTTTTTGGCTTTCTTTCTCTTTGTTTTTTTTATGTTTCTCTTCCTACTTTGCTACAGGAAAACAGAATTCTGTCTCTAGTTATTAGCAAGAGTCTCTCCATATCATAACATTTGTTCTTAAACCTTGTTAGTAGTAAGAGACAAAGGTTTAACTGGATTTGCAACTTCTAACTCAATGTATGATTTAAATTTTATTAACAAAAACTCCTAAGCATTATCCTGATATACATGTGGGCAATGAAAATTTCATTCCATAATTAAACTTAATTTTCATAAGAAATTTGTTGTGGTTTAACCCGGCTGGCAGCTAAACACCACACAGCTGTTCGCTCACCCTCCCCCCTCCCTCTCTGGGATGGGGGAGAGAAATGGGAAAGTGAAGCCTGTGGGTTGAGATAAAGACAGTTTATTAAGATAGAAAATAATAATAATAATAATAATAATATGTACAAACAAGTGATGCACAATGCAATTGCTCACCACCCACTGACCGATGCCCAGCCCATCCCCAAGAGCCAGCCCCCCAGCCTGGCTAGCTACCCCTATATATTGTTCAGCATGACGTCAGATGGTATGGAATACCCCTTTGGCCAGTTTGGGTCAGCTGTCCTGGGTCTGTTCCTTCCCAGCTCTTGCTGCCCTCCCAGCCTGCCCGCTGGCAGGACAGAGCGAGGAGATGAAAAGTGTAAGTGTAAGGCTTAGTGTAAGCATTGCTCTGCAGTAATTAAAACATCAGCATGTTATCAGTACTCTTCTCATCCTAATCCAAAACATAGCACCCTACTAGCTACTAGGAGGAAAAATAACTCTGTCCTAACTGAAACCAGGACAAAAGTATATGTTGTATTTAAACATACTGAAATTACTTTTTTTTTTTTTTCTTTTTATATGTACAATATTCATCCTGGGAAAAAATGAGCATTTGCCAGTATTTATCTGTCCAGTGAAGAGTATTGGGGGTGAATGTAAGAATAGAAAGATTCATTAATCTTCATGGATACTTTACCATAATTTTCTACAGTGCTGCCAAGATTTTAAAATCACTGTCCATCCACTGATTTATTTTATACTGCATTTCTGTAGCTTTTTATTCAAGGATGTCAAAATGTTTTACAAAAACATATTGACAATAAAACAGCAAGCTTACAAGACAGTTTTTGTATCCTCTGTGGAAGAAAAAAAAAAAAAAGATGCAGAAAACTCAGCCTACTTCCTCAAATAATTTAGCAAATTTTTGGCTGAAAGAAAAGTTATGAAAAAATTTTGCATAGATAAATGACTTCAGATAGTATCCTACAATGTGAATGAGTAAATGAGTTCAGGGTGAAATAAATTATTTTTCTGAACATGAGGCCAATTGAAAAGTATAAAGTATGAGAAGGATAGGTAGCTATCACAGTGAGAAAGCCAAGATAACAGATTTCAGCTGAAGGTGCAATCAGAAATCTTACCCTCCTTAGCCAGTTTTACTCTATGTTTCTGGGGCTAACCTGCAGTGACACTGGTGGATTTTTTCCATACAACTTTTATAAGGAAGTGATTAAAATGGTGTTAAAAATTTGGTTTGCCTACTACACTGCATTTCAGAATATTTCTGCCCTCAGCTGCTTGTTCAGCTGCCATGTTATGGCAGACCTCCCATCCTGCCATGTCAGCAGAGCTGTTCATGGGTTGTTGCTGTGAGCAGGATCAGGTAACTGAGCCAGCTGAAAGAAAAATGGCAAGAAAAATGTTTTCATTGTCTGGTTCACATCACCACCCTCTGCTGAACTGGCACTAGTAAGTAGTAACACAGCGGCAAACCCATCATTTTCAGAGTGAGAAAGGAGCATGAGCACAGAGCTGTAGTTGCCATTGGGAACATGCTGGTAGTTTGTGGAGGAGCTGTGACTGCAAATGGTTAATGCCCAGTTTCTCCACCCAATTTTTTTTCTCTCTTCTATTAATCATTTTCAGCTTGAATATAATTTCTTGTAAACTACAGGATGAGCTTGGGGAAAATCACACCTCTCAGGTTGCAGTCAAATATATGAAGATGTCTCGCATCATCAAATTTTTATTTTTAATGACTATGTCACTTCTACAGCTGAACTTCAACCAAGTGCTGAGACTACAACAATCTGAAATTGTCAACATCTGAAATACCACTTTCTGAACAACATCCAAAGTGTCAGTTGAGTCAGGCAGTCATGTTATAACTGGATTGAAGCATCAGGAAAGAAATGATAGATAAATCAGTAACTTGTGATTAAATCTGAGGAGACAGGCAGACCTGTGGCCCTGGACTTTCTCCAAAATACTCTATGGTAATCCAGATTAGATGCAACTGATTAAATGAAGATTCAAACAGACAGCAAGGGAGTTCCTACAGAGATATGCAGATTGTAAAACCACAGTATGACACAGCTGGTACTACAGTCTGCTCTGAAATTTTATAAGAAACCCCTGGTAAGGAATGATGGCCTACGTCTGAGTTTCTGAGGCAAAATAATCCTTGTCTCCTGGAGGAATAAGATGTCAGTGAAAAGAGAATGAGCTTTAAGATAAATGATTCATGTTGACTGTTGTTATGAATAAGAAATACATCAGCAAATGCTGCCCCTGTATCCTGCTATATGAGCTCTCAGCAAAGGAAGCTGAGAATTTTGTAAAGTAACACTTGGATAAAATTTGTACTGTTAAGAACCTTCTTACCCAAACTCTCTTACACCCCTGGAAAGAGATGTAGGGGTTTTTAGGCCAGTGAGGAACTAATGAAGGCTCACTAGTGATGACACTAATGGCTCACTAGTGAAGACACTAATGGCTCATTGGGGAATACTTCATCTTGAGGCCAAGATACTTGTAAGGAGCTATTAACAGTTTGCACTTCTTGTTTTGCTGCGCTGGAGGTCACTGCCAATCTCCTCCACTTGAAAGTCCCCTGTCACCTGCTCTGACCTTCCTACCTGCTAATGCAGATAGCTGAAACTTTTATTCGGATATGCTTCTGAATTATCAATAACATAACATAGTCTAAAAGATAGACTTTGCTACATTTAAAAATGTAGTAATTTAATGCAGCTGTTAATCAAAGGATTTAGACAATCTGAAGTGGACCTCTTTTCTGTAATGTACAAGCAGTTGGTCTGATATTGAAAAAAAAAAAGTCAAATAGCACAAACTGTGTGTTAGCCATAAAGACAGACTGAAAACAATATTATTTTGACAACCATACAATGGTGGAGAACTAAAATTTCTTATTTCTATCTAAACAGAATGGAACAAAGCTGAAAAAGAGAATGTTTTCTATGGACTTCTACATTTGAATAGCATCTTTACTACTGATGAAAATGAAAAGGTATCCTGGCTAATAGGAGAGGTAGAGTTAGGTGGAATATGAGATCATGTGTGCTGTGATTTGAGGTCTGCTTATGGCTGTGCACTGGTCTGCAGGGTTCTCTTGAGGAAGAAATTTCATTTTCCAGCACCTTAATTTCACTTCTGAAAAGCAATTTTTTCTTCCTTTTATTTCAAAATAAAGAGGTAGAGATAATTGCATCTCTATTACAGGAAGCTTTGGCTTTTTTTTTTTTTTTTTTTTTTTTTTTTGTAGTTTCACAACTCTAGAAAACGGTTAGTAAGTGTATGAGCTGGGATATACATTATAGCCTTTGGAATTTCCAATATTATAAGAAATGTTAAGGAAAAAGACCAAACGTTGCTAAATTCTGTGGCACCCATACCTGTAACAGGATTTGTCATACTTTTGTAGAAGTAAATGACAGTAGGAATTTGTAATAATAGAGAAATGTCACTGTGGAATTGGCACAGTGGAAGGCATAAAGTAGTTCCTGAGGCTTTGAGATTTCTTTTTCTCTTTTTCTCTTTCTCTCTCTCATTCTTTCAGTCTTTCTTTAGTAACATACTTTTCTGCAAGTGCAGTATGGGTGGCACGTCCAAAAGGAAAGGTGCAAACCACCACCTTTCCACCACCTCACATATTTTTTCCTGTACACAGTGAAAAAGTAGAAGGCAAAAACCTGCCCTTGGCTCTAGATGGATAAGAAGGAAAAGGAAGGAGAGGAACATAGTCCAGCTATATGCTGACACTCACTGAAAACTGGGGAGCTAAGATAAAGACATTTGAAAGTTGGAGGAGACAGAGAAATTGATTATGGACCTGGTAATTCTGACTTATATGAAAAATAACTAAACATATGGTGACAATCTATGGTTATTTGATGAAAGTGTGGAACAAAGACAGAGAACTATATACAGTGAGTAATGGGGAGAAAGCAGTACTAACTGTTGTCTGAAATTAAAAAAAAATAAAAATAAAATTGATTAACAGTATAGACTTCATAAAGATATCTATTAGCCTGAGGAACAGTCTCAACTGATGAAGTTTGAATAACACTGACTGCAATATTTGAAGACCAAATACAACTCAGAGTCTGAAAGATTTGTTGCATGATCTCCTGCAATAGACCTCTCCTGCTAAGTACTTAAGGTTGTAGGATCCATGAAGTGATAACTAGAAATAGGAGTGACTAAACTGAAATCTTTGAGCTGCAATTAATCAATAGGGCATGTTCTGAATAGTTTTTTTTTTTTTTTTTTTTTTTTTTTTTTCTAGCCTCTAGGTTGCATCAATGACATTATATAAAAATGAATTGCTCTTACCAAATATTCTTAATTTTGGGTCATTTTTAAAAATTATTTTCAACATGATATATGGTTGAATTTTTTGACACTCACTCAAAAAAAAAAAAAAAAACCTTCTAGGGAGACTACAGAAATTGTGCATCTCCAGACTGAGAGTTTTCATTTACAAAACCAGAATTGCTTGTCCTACTCTGATTCCTGTACAATGAATTTGGCAAAACTCTGCAGCCAGGCATGGCACATGTGTATCATTAATAAAAGTGTGAGAAAAATATTAAAGTATTTCTAAAACTGATTTTCTGACATATGCATATGGTTAACATGGGTGAATATATATATAAAAATTTTTATATTATGCATTATGTATTATATCAGAAGAAAAATGCAGATTTCTAAAATTACAAAAATAGTCTTCTCAAACAAACAAACAAAAAAACCCCCTAAACATCAGGAAACATGAAATGTTATTTAAGCCAAGTTTTGTATGAGACAGACTTGTTCACATTTCAGACTTTAGTGCATTACTGAGGAACAAAAATATATATCTTAATTCAATACGGATTTTATTTCATATTTATTTCATAGATATTTAATTTCTAGTGGACCTTAGTGTCCTATCATTAAAGCCTTAAGTATGGACAAAGCATTGATGGATAATGTGCAATTATACTTACTGTACACTTGAAGTTGTCCTCTGAAGACATTCCTTCCACGAGAGTTTTCAGCTTTACATTCATACATCCCTGCATCCTCTAGCTGCACATTAGGTATTTCAAGCACAGCTTGGGACTTTCTCAGGCGGGCTTTACTTGGATTGTGACCATTAACTTTCCTCCAAGAGATTGTTGGAACAGGGCTGAAATATTTAGTAAAATTATTGTTACTACCCTTTCATTACTGAGAACACAGATTCTGTTATCTCATAGTTTAATCAAGTTTAAACACTTAATAATCTAAGGAGCAATAAAATATAATCACAATTAAGGTTCATATAATGCTTGGTATAGCTTACTTTCTGTAGGGAATCTTTAATAAATGGGTTATTACATAGAATGTCTCTTTCACCCACAAGGGAGGCCAAGATTTTATCAAGATCAAGCAAATCACTTGAAATGTTCTCTCTAGAGCATACTCAGTGCTCTATGCTTTACACCTGAATATGTTCATTCTATAGGTAAAAGCAAGTAACTTCAAACCCTGGATGAAATGAGAAAATTCCACCACTTCAGTTTTTTTGTTTTGTTTTGTTTTGTTTTGTTTTGTTTTTTTTTCTTCCATGAACCTCCAGTCCAGGAAATCAGTAAGTAACACATCCAGATAGATGGGGGATTTCAATAACATTATACTTTGGCTAAAATAAACTGACCAAAGTCTTGGGGACCTTTACTTTTCAATATTCTTTAAGTTACAAAATTGTTTGTGTGATAAGTATATATGTCACTACCACTTCTGACTGAGCATTGCACACCTGTTCTCTGGAGCAGAAGTGTTTATCACTGTATCTTGCTATTCAACAGAGATCTAGGGGAAATCTCAGATGTGTCATTTACATTCTTACTGAAATGGATTAGAGATTAGATAGTGTTTATACTAATTCAACTTTATTTTTAGCCCAAGCACTCATCAGCAGTCATTTTAGCCCAAGAATCATTGTTTTCCTTATCAATTTGTTGATTACTTGATTATTTAACCTGACAAAAGATAATTTATTTTGAACGAGTGTAGATTCATCTCTGAGACTTAATCCCTAAAGTACCTTGCTATTCTTGTGAAATGGTCTCTTCCCCATAGAATAGATAATGTATGGAAATTAATTTATTATTATTAGTAGTAGTAGTATTTTTTCTTAGTAAGAGAAACCAACTGATCTCCTTTTCTTCAGCACTCTAATCATTTATGTCTTTTTACAGATATGTATGGATCATATGAGATCTCTTTTATTCTCGTTCCTATTCTATCACCATAGTTGCTTGGTAACATGTATTATTAATCTTAAAATACTTTCTTACAAGCTGGTTTCAAAATTTGGTGTCCTGTTTGGCTTGAGGACTCTTTAGCATATTTGGGTATAATCTATAAAGTTTGCTTTATACAACTTTTCAGAAGTTGTTTTATGGTGTTTTCAATTAGAACATTAAAAAAAAAAAAAAAAAAAAAAACTTTTCATTTTTATCTGACATAAGTACTTCATACTTTTCCATTCTAAATACTAAGAATAAAAAGGATATTTCTGTCTGTCTAAAGGTAAAAACGAGCTGTCTTTACCTTTGTGACTTATTATATTCCTGTTACTTCCTTAGCAAGATATTTTGATTTGTTATACTTTGATAGGTATTTATATATGTTAGAAGTAGCACAAGAAACAACAGTAGTTTATTTTTTTTTTCCATTTATTAGCTATCATATTTTATCTCTAATTCCACACTTTGATACTCTAATTTACACGATTTCTTGAATGATTTTATAGAGATTTCATAACTTTGTTGTTTTGGGTTCAGATTTGAGTGTAAACTCCTTACATGCTTGTCCTCTTTCTATATACAATTATGTCATGACTACTGTCTGCAAAACAGCAACTCTAGCCAGGTAAGTGTTTAACTAATAGTTATTGATCACAACACCAGTCCACAGTAGAAATATATTGTGTTTGCACATTGTAATACTTCTCAATTAGTCAGCTTTATAAATTATATAAGTGGGCAGGTACACTATATTTGGCACCATAATGTTGCCATGTTTCTTGCCCATATTCACTTACTTTCTCTTTTGCCCTTCTTGCAGTAAAATAAGGGACCAAACAAACAAAAACAAACAAACAAACAAAAAAACCCAAACATTTATTCTATTATCTTGGAAGGAAACCGGTTTAGCTGAATAAAACTGATAAATGTAATTTTTCATGTTGTATATTTCCAAGAAAAATGAGGACATTATAAACCATGATTGTTGGCTCATTTAGCTACAAAGAGATAACTCTGAAATTCATGTATTTAGAAAATTCCCTTTAAATTATGTTTATTTCTATTTTTTTAAATTTGCTTTTCTGTATACTACAGAAAGTAAGTATGTATAACATGCAAATACAGAACAAATGATGTTCTCTGGGTCATTAAGAAATGTATTTTTTTTAAAAAATAAATCTCTATTTTCTTTATCAGTGTAAGATAGTAAGTGGAGTTTTTCAAAGAGATAAAATTACTTTAGCTGTGTAAATTTAATGATTTCAGATGAAAGTACTCCCAAACTGCAAATCATTGTTCACAGACAACTTGTAACCCTGTTTAATGAAGCTTCTTATTTTCTTTGCACAACTCACAAGTATGAATTTTACGTCTGAAATAAAAATATATCTATACCTATTTCTCCTTCATGACTCATGTGAGAGTGAAATGAAATAATGAAATATATCTTAGTAAGGATGTGAAATAATAAAATTGTGACTGTTCTAGAAAACTCATAAAATCTAGCATAAAAGCTAACATATTGTTCATCCTTAAAAAAATAGAGTAATAGTAGAAGTAACTCTAACATTAATATGAGTTTAACATAATATGCATAATTGATAAATCTTATAATTGTTATATCCCATTTTTACTTTGGAATAAGCAGATATTTTGGGGGAATATTACTTAGTTTTTTATTATAACAGTGCTCAAATTTAACTCCAGTAAGTATCTTTATGCAAGTTTCAGTTGAGTTCAAAGAGAAGGTTCTCCTCACTTTTAGAAACAATCATTTGAATAGTGCTAGTAAATCTTAGAACCACTGAGAAAAAACAAAAAGCAATCAAACAAAAAACCTACCTAATTCAGAAGTGTCATCATTAAACCCCTCATTAATTTGAGCTGAAATAAATGTTCAATAATAGGTCACTTGTAAATATGATAGCCATTACATTGTGAGTTTGTTCACTTTGAATTTGAAGAAAACATAAGGCATTTATATTTAGAAGAGATTATAAGGGTTAAATTTCAGCAGTGTGTTATTGGGAGGAAAAATATATTATCCTGAGATGAATACAGAGAAATTGTCTGAGAAGCCAGGGATCAAGTTAGGAAAGCCTGTTAGAATTAAATTTGGCCAGGGACATCAAGGGCAATAAGAAAGTCTTTTTCTATAGTTACACCAGAGATAAAAGGAAAGACTAAGGAAATTATGGGCCCTCTCCAGAAGAAAATGGGAGACCTGGTCACTTGGGATATGGAGCTGAGGTACTCAATGACTTTTTTTGCCTCAGTCTTCACTGACAAAAGGCCTGAGAAAAACCCGAGCCCCAGAAGGAAAAGGCAGGGACTGGGAGAATGATGAACAACACAGTACAGGAGAAGATCAGGTTCAAGACATGCTAAGGAACCTGAAAGTGCACAAGCCCATGGGACCTAATGAGATACATTCATGGGTCCTGAGAGATACAGCAGATGAAGTTGCTAAGCCACTAACCATCATATTTGAGAAGTCATGGCAGTCCAGTGAAGTTTGCACTGGCTGGAACAGGGAAAACATATCACTCATTTTTAAAAAGGGAAAAAAGGAAGACCCAGGGAACTACAGGGCAGTCAGTCTCACCTCTGTGACTGGCAAGATCATAGAGCAGATCCTTCTGGAAACTATTCTAAAGCACATAGAAAATAAGGAGGTGATTGGTGACAGCCATCATGGCTTCGCTAAAGGAAGGCAATTGGTGTCTGACAAATCTAGTGGCCTTCTACAATGGGGTTACAGCAATGGTGGGTAGGTGAAGAGCAACTGACATCATCTACCTGGACTTATGAAAAGCATTTGGCACTGTCCTGCATTATGTCCTTTTTTTTTTTTTTTTTTTTTTTTTTTTTTTAACTTTTTTTGAAAGGCATGGATATGATGGATGGACCACTTGGTGGGTAAGGAATTGGCTGGATGGTCTCACTCAAAAAGTTGCAGTCAATGAATGTCTCTGTGTCCTAAGAGGCAATCAGTGACAAGTGGTGTTCCTCAGGGGTTGATATTGGGACTGGCACTATTTAACATCTTTGTTGGTGACATGGACGTTGGGATCAAGAGCACGCTCAGCAAGTTTGCCAATGGCACCAAGCAGTCAGCACACTGTAGGGAAAGGATTCTATTCAGAGAAAATTTGACAGGCTTGAGAGGTGGGCCTGTGCAAACTTCATGAGGTTCAACAAGGCCAAGTGCAAGGTCCTGCATTTGGGCTGTGACAATCCCAGCATAAATACAGGTTGGGTGGAGAATGAATAGAGTTTCTCTGAGTAGCTACTGATTCTCTCTGAGTTGGTGTTGACAAAAAGCTCAGCTTGAGCTAGCAATGTGCACATGCAGCCCAGAAAGCCAACCATACCCTAGGCTGCACCAAAAGACGCATGACCAACAGGTCAAGGGAGATGATTCTCCCTCTCTACTCTGGTCTTTGGAGACCCCACCTGGAGTACTGTGTTAACAGAATCACAGAATCACAGAATTGTAGGGATTTGGAAGAGACCTCCAGAGATCATGGGGTCCAACCTCCCTGCCAAAGCAGGTTCCATAGAGCACGTTGCACAGGTAGGCAGGCATCCAGAGGGGTCTTGAATATCTCCAGAGAAGGAAACTAAATGTTCAGGTACTGTGTCCCTCAGAGAGGGACTTTTGTCGATAGTGTAGCAATAAGACAAGGAGTAATGGTTTTAAACTAAAAGAGGAGAGATTTAGGTTAAATATAAGGAAGAAATTATTTACTGTGAGGGTGGTGAGGCACATGAACATATTGCCCAGAGAACCTGTGGATATCCTGTTGCTGGAAGTGTTCAAGGTCAGGATGGATGGTGCTTTGGTCCTACCTGGTCTAGTGGAAGGTGTGCTGGCCTATGCCAGGGGGGTTGAAATTACATAATCTTTAAGGGTTTCTTCCAACACAAGCCATTCCATGAGATTCTATTTACAATAAATGCTATTGAATTTGTTGGTAGTTCTTCATAAGTTTATTTGGAAATAGAAATGCTTTCAAAAACAGAAGCAATTTTATACAGTTGTTTGTTTTGCAATTTCATCCTAAATAATAATAATAATAAAAGCATTTGGACCTACAAGGCATGTATTTCTTTTAGAAAAGCCGTGAGATGGAAATGAGAGTCATTTCTGAATTTTAAAATACCTTTTCTGTTAATCTGAGCTCCTAATTTTTAATTTGTGTATTAAATAAGATTGCATTGGTTACTTTTTCTATTTTTGGTTGGTACAAATTGATGTGCTCTTTTGAAATAGTTTACTTTCTACTGTAATTTCCTTTCCACACTATTTATCTTTACCATACATCACTACTCTGAATTGTGTCTTTGAACCCAAAGGTTCACATCACAGTATATCTTAAAATCTCTGCATGCCTGTGCATATGAGATTAGAAAAGAACACTTTGTCCTTTGCCCTCCAACCTTGCAATTGTGTTAAATATCTTTTAATTATTACAGACTGATTATGTAGGATTAAAATGTTGAGGAGAATCATGAAATTCTCTCCATCAGATACTTTGTAGAAATAAACATCAACCATTCACACATTTTTACCTTTAGATCATTGTATATAAGCCTATTTTGGTCAGATGAGATTTAGGAGACTATCTCATTATTCTATACAATATAATAACTTTTGCTCTCATTTGGATATTAAAAGATACTCCTGTATCTTTTATTTATATATGCTAATGCATCATATCTTTTTGTACTTATGAAACAGAGCAGCTGGGAGTATTGTTGGCTTAGGAACAAAAATGGCAGAAAATGACAATGAATTTGGAGCCAGTGAGGAGAAAAAAAGATGAGGTTTGCAAGTCAGTTCTACACAATTTCATGATTTTGCTAAAAGGTCTGATGGTTTAGATTAGGTCTGATATGTGTCAGTGTTGTTTATTAACATGGATTTTTACCTTCCCCCTACTCCAGACTTGCTCCTTACAGCACAGAGCAAGGTCAGAATGCCTTTGCCTGACTGTATATCCAGCTCCAAGTCATCTTCTTCACACTGATTGCTGACATGGTAGAGCATCTCTAACATCTCTAACAGTCTTGTGTCTAGTGATTCATTATTCATAATGATTCTTTAATCATGATGAATTATACTCCAAAGGCTTTTCCCTACTGTTTTCTCAGTCTAAACTGGTAGCTCAAACTTGATTCCTAACTGCTTGATAGCTCAAGTAAGATAAGATACGTGATACTTCTGGTGACTCCAAAGAAGTTTCCAAGTTCTTAAATTCAAGTTGTTCATAACAACAATAATAATTTGGTACATATATTACTCACAACAGGATGAGTTGGTTTTGCAACTAGTGAGTTAAAGGGAAAGAGGTATTCCATAACATTTCATCTCATCATTTAAAAGTTAGGTAATGGTATTTAATCTTAATGAAATCACAACAGCAAGGACAGATAATGACAAATTTAATGGAAAAATGTTGAATATCTCCTGCCATGCATTCTGGGTTGGTCACATTGCAAAATTACATGCTATATTTTATCATTATCAAATAATGTGTTATATTGTGGAATGGCTGAGGTATTTAGCTACTATAGTGTTTAAATAAAGACAAAAGTCAGCTCAGTTTTTTTCCTCAGCCATCCAGTGCCTTTTTTTTTTTTTTTTTTTTTTTCCTAGTCGTTGTATTATTCCCCACATCAGTTTGCTGGCTGGAGGCACTCTGAAGTGAACATTCTACTAAAAACTATTAAAGACAAAGCAACAGTTCAAATGTCACAAGCCTGTGACCTGGGCACAGCTGTTGAGAAGAGAGTCTGATACAACTTGAAAAGCAAAAGACATATATGATATCTGCTGTGTGAGTATGGGTGATAACACACAAAAATTCCATAAATTTAAGTTAGAGGACACAAATACTTTAAGGTAGAAATTTTGCCTAAAAAGGTGACACGTTTTTGACAGGGGTTCATATGGATTCTCAGAAGCACAGTACCACAGAAACACTGTTTTATTACCCCATATAAACCTACTTCATAACAGGTTTTCATGTTATTTTTCTCTCCTCCAAACTTTGGACAAGCAGAATTTCTGTAGCTTGCACATTAATATAGGATTTCTAAACTCATCTTTACAGGTATAGGAAGTGTGTGTGTAAATATCATTTCCAGAGGACTGAAACATGAGTCTTGCCTTGCCTTTCATTGCCTTGCAGAAACAACAGGTCTACCACCAATCATGACACAAGGGAACATCACGTGTGAATCTAGAATCCACGGTGTGTAAAATGGCTTTGAATCTGCTGATCAGCAATGGAGTGTGAAGATTGTGAACACAGTGAAGATAGATGATTTCTGAAAGCGCTGGATTTAAGTTTTTGTACCACATAATATTATATGTATTTATTTCTTTATAGGAAATCCTGAACAAGTAACGGCAATTGTGATTACGAGGAACTACTATTGATGATTGCAAGATTTTTTATTTTTACTTTTTCCTTCTGATCATCTCAGTTTTCACACAGAGAGAAATGCACTTTTAGATAGTAAGTTCAGAATGCAAATGGAGGGAGGCAGATTTCTCTGTGTAGAAGCTACAAGTAAGCATCTGCAAAAAAATCTCCTCCATCTTTAAACCTAAATCAAAACTGTCTAGATTACCAAAGTTTTTAGTTACATTTACAAGTTTTTTTTTGACAGTCCTCAGAGAGAAAGATAGGGAACTGGTAATATTGATTCTTCAGTATTTATGTCTTACTGATGGGGACTTGCAGTTTGCCAGGGTTGATTTTTTCCACTTTCCCTATGTCATATAATAAAAGCAATTAACTCTAAATTTCCAGATGTAAGTATGAAGCATTTAGTCAGAGTGAGACAGAAAGAGAACTGGGAGTGCTACCTGAGATTTAGCAAAGAATGTTTATTACATTACTATGAATGATTGCAATACTTGTAACAGCATTATAAAGTCTATGCAACAGCAAATCTACTAAAAGAAGGGTAGAAATCAATCTAGCTTGAAAAAATAAGAACAAAATCCAATCCTACTCTAGCACCTTATGACATAAATTCTTTTTCAGTATGAAGTAAAAATCAACTTTAAATTGATGAAAGTCTTAGATGTATTTGACATAAACAACATGTACATGTACAAATACTGGATCTGCTTCGGTCTTATATAAGAAAAAACTGAGCGTTAAGATGCCATATTCACATTCAGAAAGGTTCCTTCCTCTCATCAAAAATTTATCTCCAGAGGTAAAGACATCCTTATCTATAATACCAACAAACGATGTTCTACTGTGTATGCTAATTTCCCTCTTGGGATTGTTTTGCTATCAGAAAACTTGAAGAGTAGCTTTCACAGCTTCTAGATTTGGCATCTGATAGAATTAACAAAATCTACTTCCTGAAGTGAGAAGTATTGTGAATAGGCATGAAGGAGGGTGACTTACTAAGTATGGGACTTAGAAACATATATTTCAATACCAGCTTTTATCTCTATCCTGTAGCTTGATTGGCAAATCATTTTATTTTAATACTCTGTGCCACAATTTCCATGTTATAAAAAAAGGAAAACAAAACAAAACAAAAAAATGAAACTGTCATTTTTACAGCTCTGTGACTTGTAGATGAAAAATAAGATATAATTTTAAGAATTGTTTTTGAGGGTGATGGCAAATTGCTGCCTGTGGAATTCTACATTGTGATTTGCTTAATATTTCACGGTGCTTAGATTCTAGTATGTTTCTCCTATTTGTAGGAAAAATGATGAATATTTGAATCCTTAGTTCCAGCAAAGAATTTGATGTATAACATCTAGAATGATTTGTTCCATTAAATCCAAACCAGGGATCTTGGCATGTCATTAAATTGTGAGCACCATAATACATTTAAAAGACAAGTCAAAATTAGCTTTCAATTCACTTGCAAATTGTATATTAAAAACTTGTTAGTATTACTCAATCCTTCATTTATCAGTGCAGGGATTCATCATGCCTTTTCACACTTTGTTTTGGCCAGCAGTTTCTGTGTAGAG
Organism: Heteronetta atricapilla; assembly: GCA_011075105.1. Taxonomy (NCBI): domain Eukaryota; kingdom Metazoa; phylum Chordata; class Aves; order Anseriformes; family Anatidae; genus Heteronetta; species Heteronetta atricapilla. The sequence continues at coordinate 193,691,302 of CM021731.1, forward strand.
GATAACAATATATGCAGTATAATTGCAGGAGTCAGTGGAAATGAGAGCTGTTATTGTGCACCAAATGTTCTGAAAGTAGACAGGTAACCTATAATATCAAAGTATCTCTGTGTCACCATTATTGTAGGAAGAGACAAGGACTGTTTCATGTTCATGGAAAAATACAAGGAGGCTTAATCTTCTGAAAGACAATGGCCAAAGACAAGCAGCTCCTGTAGGTGAAAGACCATTCCACTTAGGAGAATATTTCTGAGCTATGTCTCTGACTGCCAGCACACCATAAATATCTGATGGAACGCTGCAAACAAATGGCCATCAGAATTGTCCTATTTGGCTCTAAAAACAGTGAAGCTTGCTTTATATCACAAATATTAATATAATTGTATAATCATGTTACATTGCCATGTTTTTCCTCTATAAAGAGATCATCCTGGAAGTTATGTTGAAACGTGGAAGACAGGAAGGTGATTAAAGACAGCCAACATGGCTTCAACAAGGGCAAATCATGCCTGACTAATGTAGTGACCTTATTTGAAGGAGTAACTACATCAGTGGTCAAGGGAAGAGCTACTGATATCGTTCTATCTGGACATCTGTAAGGCCATTGATACAGTCCTCAACATTCTTGCCTCTAAATTGTAGAGATATGGCTTGATGGAAAGAATTGGCTGGATGATAAAACCCAAAGGTTCTAGTCAATAGCTCCATGTTCAAGCAGAAACTAGTAATGTGCGGTGTCCCTCAAGTGTCTTTTCTGGGACCAGTACTATTTAGTATATTCATTACTGACATAGACAGTGGGATTGAGTGAACCTGCAGAAAGTTTGCAGATGACAGCAGGCTGAGTGGTGTTAATATGAGTTAATATTTTAGAGAGAAATATGAGTTATATTTTAGAGGGAAGGGATACCAGATGGACTTAGACATGAGAACGTTATGAAGTTCAACAATGCCAACTGCATGGTCCTGCATGTGGATTGGGGGCAATTCCCAATATCAGTAGAGTCTGAGTGATTAATGGATTAAGAACAGGCACTGCAGAGGATGACTTGGGGATATTGGTGGATTAAAAGTCACATATGAGTTGGCATTGTGTGCTTTCAGCTGAGAAAGCTGATCATATACTGGGCTACCTGAAAAGGCACATGGCCTGAAAGTCAAGATAAGAATTCTGAACCTCTACTCTGATCTTGTGGGATCCCTCTTGGTGTACTGTATCTAGTTCTGGGTCTGAGTGTTAGAGTGCATCCAGAGGAGGGACACAAAAAATTATCGAAGGACTGGAACACTTCTCTTGTGAAGAAAAGCTGAAAGAAAGAGGAGGATAGTGATAAGCTTGAACAGATTGCTCAGAGAAGTTGTGGATGCCCTGTTGCAGGAAGTGTTTAAGGCCAGGTTGGATTGGGCTTTGAGCAACCTCATCTATTGAAAGATGTCCCTACCTATGGCAGGAGTGGGTGGACAAGATGATCTTTAAGTTTTTCTTCCAACCCAAACCATTTCATGATTCTATGATTCTATGAATACTCAGCTGCTGTTTTTCACCTTGACCTTTCACTCATCTCAATGACCCTGGGATGCAGCCTAGTACAATTAGCATAGATTAACTTCAAGTTTATTTTAAACTGTGATTAGTGCATTAGGTTTTTAATTCCTTAGCATAATACCAAGGCTGGAATGAAAGGTGTCATAGTAAGGAGATTTATGTCAGCAAAGAATTTGGTCATAAGAATAATAATTCTCACAAGACCTTTTGTTATACTGGATTGGTGAGAAGAGGTCAGGCTGCAGGCTTCTCTCTTCTTCTTCTCTTGACATTTTAAAACAGGAGATGCTTCCTCTATATGCTGAGTATGAACCCACAAAGAACACTGTTATCTACCGATAACACATGAATACCACCAGTTCTGTAACATTCTGGATGAATATAAATAAGGTCATATTGGATTTGTCAAGATCAGACAACAGAAGGATGCAAGGGAGAGAGATATGGAAGACCTGAAACACAGTTTTAACTGGTGGACTGAAAGGAAAGGGAATATTTTACAAATATGAATAGAAGAGAGGGTTAAATTTTGTCCTTTGCAATTAAGAAATGACATGGAGTAATACAGCAAGATTCTGTTCACCTATGTTGGAAGACCAGAAGAACATGTTAGCCAGAGTGTAGTGCAGCCTGGATCTGTGACTCACTGCTGTCAGATTATTTTCTGTTCTAACTTTGTGTTCCTGCAAGAAATCATATATATAGCTAAATTTAAAAGGAAAAAAAAGAAAAAAAAAAAGGAAAAGAAAGGAAAGGAACTAAACACTATAAAACCTTTGACCAAAGATGTATTTCTTGAGTGCCTTTCTTCGTTTCTGAAATTTCTCTCATCCTCATAACACTTTTTGCTAACCAGATCTCACAGAACCATCCTTTTAACATGTGGAGTTGCAAAGTCTATCTTTTTCCAAAAAGATATGCAATAGTTAGCCGTCCTTATAGCCATTATTCTGTCATTTTCTTAATCAGTGACTCAAGCAGAAATAACTTCCTCAGATACTTTATGCAAATGTTTTGTGGTTCCAGTCAAATCCCCTACAGATTTTATATCATCACTCTGATCTTTGCTTAGATATTGCATTCACCTTTTCAAATACATTTTGCATTTATGTCTGCATATTGTAAAATCTTCAGTAAGCTTTCTGTACATACTGTATAATGAAAATACTGATAATGACATAAAATAAATAATATATTTTTATTTAAAAATTATGTATTAGAAGAATCAGTTAAAAAGTCAAATCTAGGTGAAAAAATTCAACATTCCATGGATTTAAAACTGTGGGATATTACAAACCAGAATTTATTGCAAGAGTTAATTATTTCAGGAGAACACTTTACAACATTTCCTGGATTATAATTCACAATTTTTCAGTTTTGTGCCTTAAATATATGTAATTTTGCCTCATTTTTTGTTTTTATCTCTTTTAAAAAGAGAAATTTTAAAATGGACTATCAACTGAGTTCTTGCAGGCCATATTACAGATGAATGTTTATGACTGAGCTATAAAGCTCTTCAAAATAGAGTTTACAATAGAGTTTACAATTATTAAAACAACATTGTCTATAACAACATGACAACAACATGAGGTTGTATCATAACAACCTCATCATAATAAACATAATAAAAAGAAGTCAATATTTCTACTTTATTCTTATCTTTAAGATTATTTTTCAAGAAGTACATGGTCTATACATTAGTAAAGTGAACTAATACAACATTTATAAAGAATGTTGGCATACTGCGTAGATGTTACCATTGTGAAGAAATAGCACAAGCATGAAACACTCTCTAAAATACAGAAAAATAAGTGTATGGGATGTAAGAAAAAATGATTGCAAGAATGGTTCTCTATTGATTCTTTTGATTAAAATCTCTGTTTGCTGGTCTACATGGTTTAAAAATGGCCATAGTGGAAAAAGAATACATAAAACTTTTTTTTTCTTTCTTTTTCTTTTTCTTTCTTTTTCTTTTTCTTTTTCTTTTTCTTTTTCTTTTTCTTTTTCT
>CM021731.1:193694865-193759840 GCA_011075105.1 Heteronetta atricapilla
CTTTTTCTTTTTCTTTTTCTTTTTCTTTTTCTTTTTCTTTTTCTTTTGTTAAAAACAATCATTTTGTCTGTCTGTGTGGCCTGGGAACCTTATTTGAAATTTAAAGATTGAAAACTTTGAAAACTTGTAAGTACAGGTATATCCCATATCCTCTAATTTGTTCTAATAAGAAATGAAGTATGATTACTCATTCAAAATTGGATTTTGGCACTGTCATAATACAAAATGTATTTTATTTCCTGGCTGAAGCCAGAAAACCAATGACATATGAGGTTTGTATGGAGAACAAAATAGAATGCTTGTATGTTATGTTACATGGCCAAATCACAATGAGGAAAAGGTTGACGAGTGAGGTATATGTAAGGTGAGTGCATGGTACAAAATTTGACATTAGAAATATCTGTGTGAAAAAGTGTGTTTAGATGTAAAGTTTAGAAATTCAGTTTATTTGAAACTGAAAACAGAATACAGTCTAAATACAATCTTAAAAAATAAAAAGGAAAAAAAGCAATGTATGTGACTATGTGACTTTCTTTTTCCTTTTTTTTTTCTTTTTTTTTTTTTTCCCTTGAACTACTTTCCTTTGAAGGCAAGACTTTTTGATTGTTGAACAGGGGCATAACATTCAGCTGTCAATGCTAGCTTGGACAAGGAGTCCTATATCAATGTCTGATCTGTGGACACCTGTGTCACCTTAATTCTGTGATTTTTTTTTTTTTTAATAAACACTTTACTTTTAAAAAACACCATCAGCTCTCTAAGTCTAATGTCAAAATAATAACATTAAAATACTTCTGAGATAAATATACTCCAAAGCCAGGAACTGTTAAAATGAAGAATGCTTTGACTGTGGTCACTGCAAGCATGTCATCACTGAACATGTAATGTGGTGAGGACAGATTTTAAAATCCTTTTACCTTTCAGCATTATGATTTTCACATTTTTCTAATGGATAGAAAAATGATGTCATCAGAATTCTTCCTTTTGAAAGAAGAGGAAATGAGAAATGTAAGAATTAACGGGTTCCCTCTGGATGTTCTTGGAGGCAAATATTGTAATACTTGAGAAAAAGTGCAAATGGTAGTCTGTTGTGACAGAAACCAGAGAAATTGTGTTTCTGGAGCACGAGTACTATGATCTGTGCAAGAGTGTTAGCGGGGAAAATCATGTCTTCTTTACCACAACCTACACAAAGAATAAGGCCATGATTTGTCTTTCTGATTTACATAATAAGCTTAAGTTAGCATTAGAATAATGGATTTTTTAGAGAACCGGGAGTATCTGGACTACAAATGAGCATCTCATTAACAATAAGCTCATCATTTATTTGCTTCACCAAAAATTTGCTTGTCTTTTTAAATAAGATATAATCTGTGAAAACTGGGTTATTCAATAGCAAATATTAACATATCACTGGTTATGAAAAAAAAAAAAAAAAGTTATGTAAAAAAAGTAGTTGTTTTGAATTCTTCCATTCAGTAAAAATTAAAGTAGACCTTTTCTTTATTATTATTATTTTTAAAATTTAATCTAACAATACTTAATTTAATTCTTAATCAGGATTTAGTAATTATGTAAATTAAAAATATGTTGTTATATTCTTACAAAAAGTTCAAAAAACAGATGTCAATACTTTGTTACTGCAAGAGAGTTTATTATTATTTTTTTATTATTAAAAAAATAAAAAAATGATCCTGTGCCTTGTTAGGGAAGAAATGAAAATTCAGGTGTTCCTAATTAAAACTAAATTTGCGTGCTACAGATATATATGAAATGTAGATATAATCAAATAATCAAAACACAAGTTTTCTGTGGGTATGAGTAATTCTCTATATAAAAACAACCTTTCAACAAAAGTGGGACAGCATAAAAACCCAGCACAAAAACACTAAATATCACTAAACTGCAATTTTGCACACTCATATATGCGTAACAGTAAATTTTACTTTGGACTTTTCTGGCTGTGTACTGGGTCTGGCTGGGATGTTAACTTTCCCTGCAGCATCCCATACAGTGCTGCGCTCTGCACTTGTAGCTAGAACAGCAGTGGTATCACACCAGTGTTGTGTCTGCTGCTGAGAAGTGATGACACAGCATCAGGACTCTCTCTAATCCTCCTAGGGGGTGGGCAAAACGGTGAGAAAGAAACATCACCAAGGCAGCTGACCTAAACTAACCAAAGGGATATTCCATACTCATGTATAACATATGAGTGTGTATAACATATATAACATATGTATAACATATACATATGTTATAACATGTTATCATGTATATACGTATATATCATGTATATATGTTATCATGTATAACATATTCCACACTCATGTATAACATATGAGTGTGACACTCATATGACACTTTCCACTAAAAGGTGGAAAAAAGAAGAAGGTTGGGATGGACTCTCGTTGTGAAAATATCTGTCCTCCTCCCAAACACTGGCTATGTGCGTTGAGGCCCTGCTTCAAGGATGTGGTCAAGCATCACTCATTTTTGGGAAATAGAGAGTAATTTATTTCCTCTGCACTTCCACATAGCCTTTACTTGTTTTGTTTTGTTATTCCCTTTCCCCCTCCCTCTTCCCCTTTCCCTCTTTTCCCTTTAGTTGAATTATTTAATTAATAATAATAGCTCCTTAATATTTTTTTTTCTCTTTTATTAAATTATCCTTATCTCAACCCATGAGTTGTTCCTTCCTTTACTTCTTCCCCTCCTCATCTGAGGAAGGGGAGTGAGAGAGCGGTTGTGGTGTTCAGCTACCTAGCACGGTAAAACCACCACAGTCTGTTATGTCTTTTTTTATACCTCAACAGTAAATCATGGATAAATGCAGTGATTTCTTAGCCAATGAGTGATGCTCATTATAAGAAGTATTACCTAAAATAAATAACATGATTTTGAGATATTTCACTTCTATTTTACTTTGAATTCTTTAGAAATAACAGATATATTTATAAGTGGTATTTATAATGTAATATTTTTACTTGTAATTATAACATATTGCTTGAGTTAGAATAAAATCATTTTCAGACCATTTCTGTCTGTCAAGAATTTAAGTTAATTTGGAGACAAAAGCTGCACAGCTCCAGTTTATTTAATTTCTACAGCCATGGTGACTGGCAGTTCTAAATAAACACTAATAATAAATCATTAATCTGTAACTAAAGACTAGACTTTCTCTAGAATATCTTTGAAATACCTGGTTTAAGACATTTTTCTGGAATGGCTGTCATTGTCACAATTACATAGGCAGAAGAGAGCAGTGCTTGAGAACAGCTAAATTGAAGCATGAGAAAAACAGCAGCATATTGATTTTGAGACTGCAGTAACCATCATTTAAATTACAATAAAAATTCAAAAGTCCAAATTTCAGAAAGGTAAATAAAAAACAAATTAGCTACTGATTCAATTTGGTAATGAATACCCCTGGCAGGAGAACTAGAAAATATCTGTACAAGCTATCGGGAATAGGAGATGGGGATGAAAGTGAAAGCAATAAAAAATGAGAAAGGAATCTGATACATTTCTACCTTCTACCTCAGGCTTCAGGTTTCAAATGAGGCCTGAAATGTCATTCATGTAATTATGACCAATCAGGTTGAAAGCAATTTCAATTCAGCTGGCTTGATTAATGGCTGCAAAAAGAAGATAAGGAGTATATATGATAAAAGTAGTTGCTTGTAATAGCAGAAAATGAGGTCAACTTATTGGAAAACCTAAAATTCTCTGATGGATCAGGTGTTTTTGTTTTGTTTTGTTTTCTTGTTAAAGGTTAGCTCCAAATATGAACCTAGAAATATGCTAATTGAAGCTTTTCCTGTCAACTGTCACCTTTATTTTGTGGCAGTTTGAATAATGACTGACTCTTTTTGAGAGAGTTTACTAAATCTTGAGGTGCTGGTGGTGAAAATATGATTAGCTGCTTTTCTTGTCTGTTAGCAGTCATTGTGAAGGACAACAGTTGGCTTACCTTCTCTTTGCTGGAAAGTGACAGTTGAGTAGGAATCTGCCTGCAACTGTAATTCCAACAAGAGGGGGAAGAACAATGTTGGTTACAGCCATAGCCAGGAGTCTCAAAGGGCCTTGTTGCCAATACTGACCTCCTGTTAGTGTTGCTGACAGGAGAGAGCCTGGAGCCACCTGCCTCTACAGAGCAGCTGTTTTCCTCATTTGTTTTAGCATCTCAGCTAATCTCTCCTTTTATTGGTTTCGAATACCTCTTTGCTTCCCTTAAAACATAAGACCCTACACAAGTTCTCCCCTTGTATTTGCTTTCTCAACTACTGCTAACATTTATGTAGAGCATGAATTTGAAAACAGAACAAAACAAAACAAAAAACTAACAAACAAACAAAAAACACTATCGCTGCCTGATGGCCCCCTACAGTCTCCTACATTTTGTTTGGACTGATTGAGTTATAGCCTTCAGTGTCAGTGGGTCTAAATAGATATTACTATTATTATTATTATTATTATTTAAAGAATTCTCTGTAATTGTTTATGAATACTTTCTGATGACCTGGTCATTGAGATTACCTGGATGTTGGTCACATAATTTTGGATTGTCAGGAGAAACAGGCAAGAAGGGAAGCAAGTTAAAGACAAAACTCATCCAGATAGTCTATAGAAAGTGTTAAGGGAAAAACCTGAACAGAAAAGAAAAGAAAAGAATAATAAAATAAAATAAAATAAAATAAAATAAAAGGAAGGAAAGGAAAGAAAGAAAGAAGGAAAGAACAAATATATATATATATTTTCTTTTCCACTCTCAAGTCATGAAGACAGGCTTTGATGACAGGTTAGTCTGGAAAATCGGATTTTCTGAGAAAGATGGACTGGTGATCCCCAGGAAAATGGTGTATTGCTTTAAAATTATTTTCTTCTGAAGATTTGTTCCTACTTAGGTAAATAAGGAAAAAGACTTGGAGGATACAGTACCCCTGCCATGGGGCAGTATCCCATGCCCTAGAATAACCAATTTGGGAAATTTCACTACTAATTTTACAAATCCAAAACTTCCCACTATTTTTTAATCCAAGCCAGCCTGTGAGGAACCTGTAAGTGCCCTAATAAACTAAGAACTAGAAAACCAAGCAGGATAAATGATACTGATCAGTATGACCAGGGGGAAAGATGAACAAAAAGAACACCATTATAAAAAGAAATAGAAAGGAATTCAACACAGTGAGATTTCTTTCAACATACACACATCACATATGGTATATATTTTTTCTAAAAAATACTTTTTGTATTTGTTTATATATCTGTAATGAAATGTCAATGATGGAACACCTCTTTTAAGCTACATACATATAAAGAGGCAAAAATGAACTTTTTGAATCAAGAGAATTGCTATTTATTTCTGACTGTACACTACCCTTGCCTCACTTACTCTTTACAAGGATAATAATACTAACTGCCACAACAAAATCAAGATGTTATCAGTTCCATTTTATATTCTGTGATCTGAATAGGGATCGTTTCACTCCTTAGTTAATTTGTATTAAACAGCAAAGAAGTATCTCTAAAATCTTTCTGTCCCTAAACTCATTCATCAATAAACATATAAAAAGCCACTTGACATGAATATTAAACACCAGTTCTCTAGTAGTGCTATTAGGGCAGGTGGAAATTAGAGAAATGCCAGTTCAACAGAGTGTGTTAAAATATATCTAGACCTTTGTGCTCTTACCTTCATAATATATCTTCAAAAATGATGCAGTTGGAAAAAAAAAAAAAAAAAAAAAAAAAAAAAAGCTACTCATCCTATTTATTCTCCAACTATGATATTTTGGCAGATGAAAAGGAATTTACTGATTTAAAATTATCACATTTAATAAATAGGTGAATGTGATAAAGTTTTCAATGTAAAATATTTTCTCTTTTTGTTTGTGAGAACACTACTTTTCATTTTGATGGAGTCTTTTAACTTAACTGAATTACTGTCCACATAAATGGTTGGGCAGGGAATTCTTAAGTGGCTACTTAGTCAATTGGTTACTTTGAGTGTGCAGTAAGGGCTGTCTGTGAAAATGAAATCCAGCAAAATAATGAAGCCACAAATTAGGCATGTCACATCTTAAACAATGATGTCTAATTATAAAAGAATCTGGACTTACTTGCCAAGTGCAAAACACTCCATCTTAACAGTAGTTCCTTTTGCTGCTGTAACCGTGTAAGGAAAATGGACTTCAATTTTTGGTTCATACTCCCCCATCACACCTGGAAAATATGTTTAAAATATGAAATATCACCACTTTTCCATATATGAGATTATCACAGAACAAACTCTGTGAATTGCTTTTTAAACCTGCCCAGCAGTAAAGCTAGTAATTGATGGAGATAGCCTCAGTTCATCTGATTTGCTCTACTCAGATCCAGTACGTATTTTAAAATGCTCTTCAGGGCTACCAGCAGCACTGCAGCAAGTTTAAGAAAAATATATATATATATATATATTCTCAAGAACAGGTTCATATTTACATTTTAAAAACAATTAAGAAGGATGAGAATTTTCCCAGACCAAAGATTTATTTATCAGTGTAGTGACAATTATAACAAAGAAATATACATATATGTTCTGTTCAGCTGAGGACCTTCCAAGATCAGCAAGAAAAACTCAGCAATGTAAAAGCATTTGTGTACACAGATGAAAATACTGATATGTAGAAACACACAAAAAATCATTTATTTAGTTATTTAATTTTCACCAGTCCTTTTAATATGGAAAATGATTAATTTAATCAAGACAACATGCTTGGTACACAATGAGAAAAACATTCAGGGAAGTGGAAAATAAAAGCATTGCCATCAACAGAGTTATGAAGAATTTGCTGTGGAGTGACTGACAGTTTGGAGAATTGCAAGAGTTTAGAAAATTAGAAATGAACGGGGGAAGGAGACAGGTTATGTAGGGCGAGATGAGAAGGTTTTAATCTGATGTGTCTTAGAAAGAGGAAATATCATGGTGTGAATGGAAGGAAAAGAATATATGATGCCAACAGCTCTGTTCTATTGGACAGGATGGGCTACTGGGGTTAGTGATACTCAGCAGCTACTTTCTATTAAAGAAAGTATTGTATATAATATAATACACAGAAATCTGTGTACTATTCAGATTTTTGGATGAGGAAAAATGGATAGGATCTGAGTTGTGTATACTCTGACAGCAAGACAAATCTAGTCTAAGTCTATAAAAATCAGTCAAGATTCTCCAAATAATTCCAGAGCCAGCAACTTAAAGAGAAAAAAGAAAGGAGAAGAGATATCTTATGCAAGAGAAAATAAAGAAAGAAGCATAAGTAGGAACATGGAAGTAAGGGAATATAAGATGTACAGCTGAGAGAACACCAGCATGCAGTGACAGAAAGAAATTCAACCTACAAACTGTGAGGAAAACAAAACAAAATAAACAAACTATATATATATATATATATATATAAGGCTCAATGGTAAACAGTTTAGCCTTCTTTTTGTAGAAAAAAGTAAAATGTTTATATCGGGGTGAGAATGCATACACATCTAAACATACATGTCTATAGAGGCTAAATTTTAGTTAAAAAAAACTAAATGTGTCAAATCAAAAGAATGTTATTCTGTATATAATGTGTCCGTATGTAGCAGTAGATTTCTTTTTAAAAAATCATAACTATGCAAGTATAACATATACTAACAATTGTAACAATTGCAACCTATTTTTCCTCAAAATCATAACCAAACAAATGTTTTGACATTGTTTCATGAACTCCTTGAGAAATACTGACTGAAATAGTGACCCTTGAATGAAAAGGCACATTCTGAAACAGTTCTGTCATTTAAGCTTAAAAGGTTTTTCTTTTCCCTTTTGTAGGAAGAATAAATAAATAATAATAATAATAATAATAATCTTTGTGTCCTGGGTATTCAAGTAAAGTAAGGACATTGCCTGAATTTAGTCAATTAACATTTTCCCTAGCATAAACTGAAATCATTCCTAGCCTAATCTGTCATAAAAGAATGTCCCCACTGGATCATACTGTGTTGATACATTTCATAATTTAATTATGCTTCTTGTGACTTCATTTACTTTTTCCTGACTTTTTGTGTGTGAGTATGCTTATGAATACCAGTATTCATCTCATTTGAGTCATTCATGAATTTATAAGACATTTGTCATATTCCCTGTTAGTTGTGTATTTTACATACTGAAAAAATCCTAAATTATTAATCCTTCCTCATACAGAATCTTCAGTAAACTTGAGATCATTCCTAGTGACCATGTTACGCCATTTCAAATTACCTGCCATTTTGAGATGGGAGGTGAAAACAACATGCCAATATGGAAGCTGTGGATCTTTATATCACAGATTTTTCTTGTTTTGTTTGTTGTATTAAAACAAGTCCAGAGGAGGGCCACAAAGATCAGGGAGCTGGAGCACCTCTCCCATAAAGACAGGCTGAGGCAATTAGGGTTGTTCAGCCTGGAGAAGAGAAGGCTCCGGGGAGACCTTACAGTGGACTTCCAGTATCTGAAAGGGGCCTACAAGAAAGCAGGAGAGGGACTCTGTCAGGGATTGTAGAGATAGGACAAAGACTAATGGTTTTAAACTAAAAGAGGGTAGATTTAGATTTAGATAAAGAAAGAAATTCTTTACTGTGAGGGTGGTGAGACCCTGTCACAGACTGTCCAGCTGTGGATGCCCCATCTCTTGGAAGTGTTCAAGGCCAGGTTGAATGGGGATTTGAGCAACCTGATCTAGTGGGAGGTGTCCATGCCCATGGCAGGGGGGTTAGAATTAGGTGACTTTTAAGGTCTTTCCCAACCCAAACCATTAGCTGATTCTCCTGTTCACTGATTCATATTGTCCCTGACTCTTCAGGAATGTTGTACAGAAACTGTATACTAATCTCCCTCTTTAAAAGCCATGTTCATGGTATATGGCTATATGGTAAGATTGGTTACATGATACACAAGATCATACCTACTGGCATTATTTAACATATTTGTTGGTGACATGAACATTTGGATTGTGTGCACCCTCAGCAAATTTGCTGATGACACCAAGCTGAGCAGCATGGTCACATGCTGGAGGGAAGAGGTGCCATCCAGAGGAACCTGGATAGGCTTGAGAAGTGGGTTTATGACAACTTCATGAGGTTCAACAAGGCCAAGTGCAAGGTCCTGCACCTGGGTCACTGGAATCCCAAGCACAAACACAGTCTGGGTGATGAGTGGATTGACAGAAGACCTGAGGAGAAGGACATGGAGGAGGAGAAGGACTATTGGCGGATGAGAAGCTCAACATGAGCTGGCCTTGTGCACTTGCAACACAAAAAGCCAACTGTATCCTGGGCTGCTTCAAAAGAAATATGGCTAGCATATAAAGGAGCATCTCCATTCTCATGAGATTCCACATTGAGTACTGCATTGAGTTCCGGGACCATCAATATAAGACACTGATCTGTTGGAGTGGGTCCAGAGGGGGCCACAAACATGATCAGAGTGCTGGAACACCTCTGTTATGAAGAAAGGCTGAGAAACTTGGGTTCATTTAGGCTAAAAAAAGAAGGCTCTGGGGAAACAACAGTCTTCCATTATTTAAAGGGAGCCTACAGGAAAGGTGTGGAGAGACTCTTTGTCAGGGAGTGTAGTCATTGGTCAAGAGTAAACAGTTTTAAACTAAAAGAGGGTAGGTTTAGATTGGGTATAAGGAAAGAATTCTTCACTCAGAAGGTGGTGAGGCACTGGAAAAGGTTTCCCAGGGAATCAGTGGACGCCCCATCCCTGGAATTGTTCAAGGCCAGATTGGCTGGGGCTTTGAGCAACCTGGTCTATTGGGAGGTGTTCCTGTCTATGGCTGGGGGGTTGATTTTTAAACTCTCTTCCAATTCAAACAGTTCTATGATTCTACTAATTGCACTTTTAAGGTATTTTCTGTCAAAATATTTTGTATAAAATTCAGGCTTACTTACTCCTTGGATACTTCTAAAGTCCTATTTAAAAAAAATGCATTTTATTTCATAGAATCATAGAGTTTCTATTTGCCCATCCTCTAAATTTTAAGCCAAGCAAAGGAAAATGGTGCATCCTGATTCCTTTAAAACTACTGTATGTGTTTAGTCATGGTGATTTATTATTATTTGTAATGTCTATATTTCATGTAAAATTTCTTCTGTTGAAATTTCAGTTATGGGAACCTCAAGTTCTCTTGTAAGCACTTCTGAAAATTCATTTAGCTCAAATAATATAGCCTTATACTTTTCTAAGAAGTATCCTCAGTTCCCTTTAAGCCTCTGCCACTCTGCCAACTGTTAACTGTACAGACTCACTCAGATGTTTTGTGCTTTGATGATTTTTTTTTAAATTGTGCTTTAGCGTAAGACTGTTCCTAAAATTAATTTAGCTAAATTGTCATTTGCTATTAAATATTTGCTGTTTTTATCCCTGAAAAATGCATCTTAAAATAGAATTAAATTATTCATGCCCTTAAAATAATACAGTACTTATGGACAGTATTATGTTTCAGTTTTTACGTTTTTAAATTAACTCCCTTTAGTAGGTACAATCTATACAACTATTGAATGCTCTTTGCAAGTCTTGTCACAATTTCATATTTCTAATGAAATGATCTGCTAATATTTTGTACCACATACTGTTCTGGGTTATTGTTACATTAGGAAGCAACATGCCTGCAGCAACTGGCAAAAGAATGCAGAAAAATTACAAAGTGATTTGTTGGTGTCCCCGTGTTATCAATTGTCCTTGTGAAAATTAGGAAACAAAACTCTATTATTGCAAAGGGATATTTTTCATCCTTATAACTTATGATCTTTGAGACCAATGAGGCCATTACATTTGCATAGACTTTAAGGGAATAATCAAGGCTTTACCTTTCCATGTTAAATTATAATTGCTTTGCTATGACCCGTGTACCTCCAGGCTCTTTAACTTTCCCAATTTCTGTTTTTTTCACTATCAGTCAGTAATAGTAAAATAACCCTCATGTGTTTTTTCTCAAGTTTTTTTTTGTTCTTTTGCTGTTCTTTTGTTCTTTTTTTGTTCTTTTGGTGTTAAAAGGAACCTGAACTTTCAAGAAATATTGAGGCCTTGAGCTATGTTCATTAGAATCAATCTCTCAGACATATGCATGATTCTCTTTCAATGTTTGGTTAAGGCCATAAAAAAATCCCTCAGACATTTTTTATTTCCAGTTATCAAGCATGAAATACAGCAATAAATAAAATTGATCAGCAGAATAAAAATATAACATACGATTTTCAAAGTCCTAACAAATCACAGAGATCACATGGTCTGAGCACAACAGAGGAACAGGGAGCTGTTCTCATGCTCCCATGTATGCCTTCCCATGAAAACATCTCCTCTGTGACCATCCTCCACCTCTTGCCTTCCCAGAAGTGACCTCAGTGATTCAGTCTCCCTTAGACTGAATAAATCTGAGTAAATCTTACCCCTGGCCTTCATTTAGAGACAAGTCATCTTCCCTGGCATTTCCCAGTCTCCAGGTTTCTGCCTTGTCAGTGTGCACAAGAATGAGAGCACTCTATATTGCTGTCCAGCCAGGGTCTTTCCTGGCCAGATGAGGCTGGACTGAAACACTAATGATCTTTGTATTATATCTACAATTAGTGAAAAGACACCAATTTAAACAACTGAACATATCCCTGTACTAAGCACAGCTTGATTTTGCTAAAATGAATAGCATGTTTGTCACACAGGCAGAAACAGAGCTTAATATTTATAGAAGAGATGACTTCCCTATTCCCTCTTTCAGTTATGTTTTACAATGATGCAATTATCACAGAGCAATTATTACATATTCTCCAACTAATATGAGAAAAAAATCAAAAAAAAAACCAAAAAACCAACAAAAACCATAAATCAAGTTTAATTTTAACAAGTTGTTCCGGCTTAGCTGCAAATCTATGACTGGAGTTTAAGTATCTGCTACCCAAACCATCCTATGAACCTTTGGATAGGATACACTGTTGTCTGCATCAAAAAATAGAGATGACAGAATTCATTAAATCATAGTAATGTGATAAGCATTGATTGTTAGGTGTTCACATACCACAGGAATAGAACAGAATGTAACAGAATTGCAAACATTTACAGACATTACTATAGGTAAAACTGTTTACGTTATTCCCTGTGGGCCATTTAATGGAAATAGAGAAAGGAATAAAGTAGCAAGATGAGTTTCTCATTGTTAGTCCTTTCTATAGCTAAGCACAACTGAACGAGCTACAGACAGGATATCAGTCATTACCATTTTAAAAAGGACTGCTCTGCCTCTTCTTTTTGTCTGCCTGTCCATGACTTAGAAGCTTAAATGAAGAGTGCAGAAGAAATTGTGAGTCTATAACTGTATCCACATAAGTACACTTTTTGTCTTCATGGGGAAAAAAAAAAAAAAAAAAAAAAAAAAAAAACTTCTGAGAAATCATCACATTACCTTACCTCAGATGTGTAGAGGCTAATGCTTCTATTCCATTAATCTTCCAGGTACTAACTACACTCTTGAAACTCCCAGAGCACAAGCTTCTATAATGGCCCCTTAAATGCTTTCAGCTAAAATGATTTGAGCTTGTTTAAAACTCCTTAAGTAATAGATCTTTAACTTGTTTCAGAAACATATTTTGAATGGAGTAGGTTACAGGGGACAATTGAATAAATGGCTGATAAACTTTTAAGGTGGTATCTAGACAAGAATATAAGAATATAATGTCGTCAGAGTGTTAGGGAGAAAATAAAACCCAAAGAACTCCTATACTCAGGAGTTCAATCTGTGATCAGGCACAGATTTATACTTACCAATATTTTGCAAGCAAATGGTACAAACTCCATAATTCATTGATTAAGACTATTTGCCTGAGAGGTTTGGGTGAGGTTCCTGATCTTAGTCAAATGGTGTAGGAATGTTAATCTGTCTCTTACAGCCAAAATAGTACTTTAATCACAAAACTATTGCTATTCTTACTTGTTTGGGTGTTCCTGGCAATTTCTGGTAGACTTCCTGAGGAATCCCTAAGAATTTTCTAATAATTTTACAGGTCAGAAAATGTGTTTCTTAACACATTGTAATTCTGATCTATTAAGTGAATTTTTATCCAAAACCAAGAAGATTTTAATTAAGAAACTGCTGCAGCAATGCTCAACTATGACTTCTTGTCCTATCAATAATCTCTTATTTATAACTAGGAGACTAGTTATAACTAGCAAACTAGGGTTGTCCATTGTAGTCTTTTGTTGTAAAATAAATATTTAGCAATTTCCCTGAAGATATGTACTTTTAAATGTCTCCATATATTTTTTTGGGGAGAGAAAGCTTTGAATACGGTCATTTACAATGACAATAAAATCATAGCATAAACTGAATTAATTCAAATATAATGATGATACCCATCATTACATCCTGACTGCAGTGGAATATTTCAGTGCATCGTGAAGAATTTATTGACTCACCTACCATTAATCTTATTCTAAATACTGCACCTGCAGTAAACCTCTAAAAATTTACTGTGGAAATGTTTGTTTTATGATAATTATCCACAATTTCTTTTCACTTAGAGATCTTTTTAAACTCTTTTGAAAAGTCCTAAAAATTTTCATGTGAAATTCTGTTCTGCAATGCACTAAATGCTAATGTACCTAAAATGTTTCTGTACATTACTCCAGAGAAAGTCCCATCAGATATCACAGGATAGAAAGAAACCTTTATTAGAATCTGTCTGAATAGCAAAGGAAGTTCAGTAACTCAGCTTCTGGGATTTAGTAATTCAGTCTACAATTGGGAGCTAAGGTGTTTTTATATATCTAATTATGGAAGTATATACATAGAAGAATTTAATGAAAGAAAAAATGTTTAACTAAAGCTTAAACAAAACTTTACTATTCCTAATTTAAAGTCTTTACAGTCCATTTTAGTTCTCCAGCAGCTAACCCCTGAACTCTGTCTAGAAAGCCCTTTCTAAAAAATAAGATTCCTATCATTAAACACTTTTAAAAATTAGTTATTTTACTTATGTGTCATACATATATCAGAGATTTCTCTCTCTTAAAGAGAGAATACAACTAAGAACACTTTATTTTCAATTAGAAGTGGATGTGTTGTGACTAAAAGATAGGACACGGGAGCCAGTGGGAAGCAAGGACACTAAGGACACAAAATCAATGAGGTAAACACAAAATAAGCACTGAAGAGAGTAGTGATATTTTTTCCAGTTCCAAACAAAAGGCCAAAGTTTTGAATTTATAATTTAGGCTGGGGAGATTTATGTGTGTTTGAAAAATCAAGCAATAACAGTGAGCAAGATGGTTGTCTTTTCTTTCTTCTCCTCTGTTTAGGAAAGTCTTTATTAAGTCAGAACTTTAACCCATCAAATTTCTTATGTATATGTAATACAGCATCTAAGCTCTCCTGCTAAACCCAGCACAGCTGGAGCTGGATGAAATTAAACTTCGTCCTCTGGATGTTCAGAGATGAGGGAGAGCATCTTGTATACAACATTCCCCTACAAAAATTTGTGCATATGTAGATGTATGAAAACTTGAAAACTTGAACATTTCCATTGACCATGTGTAAGAATAATATTTCTTAGCAGATACACACAACAAGAAAAAACAGGACTCCATTCCACTAGACAATGTGTTTCCAGACATCTCTGGCCAATATTTGTTTTTCCTTCTTTCCAATTGCCTGCTATTCACAGAATCATCTAGGTTGGAAGAGACCTCCAAGATCACCTAGTCCAACCTCTGACCTAACACTAACAAGTCCTCCGCTAAATTATATTACTAAGCTCTAAATCTAAACATCTTTTAAAGACCTCCAGGGATGGCAACTCAACCACTTCCCAGGTCAGTCTCACAAAAGCTATTCAGAAACATTTGCAACTATTAAGATTATTTTTGTCATCAATTTGCACAAATTTTAATTTAGTCACCATTAATTAAAATATTGCCCACACACTTCTGAATGAAATCTTAATAACTATAGTTCCATGTAACATCATCCCTAATCCTGAGTTGAACTTAGAGGAACATTTATTTCTCCAGTTCATTTATTTTATGCTTCTGACTGTACTATGCATTTGGATCAGTTAACTTTTTCATTTATGTAATAGCTTCATAAATCATCAGGAGGAGAAGTAAAACAAAACTACATGACTGCAGAAAGCATGCAGGATGGTACAAGTTTAGAATCTTAAATTACATTAGCTAATTAAAAACAACAACTTCATTTCCAGCAGACAAAGTTTCTATAAAGTAGTGGGAAAACTTAGCAATTAAAACTCCTTAGCAATTAAAAATTCCCCAACAGTCTTGCACTGCTTTTAGAGATTTTCTTGATTCAAATATAAGCTATATTCCAAGATTATTCTTAGAATATTCCAAATTGGATAAGACTCACAAGGATCACTGACTTAAAATGGAACTCTCCTAAAATTGAGTCAGTTCTCTTCAATGTTTTTAAAACTGATTTAGATGCAGGACTCAAATGCTTACTAAGTATGTTTGCAGATGATACTAATAACATATTCAGATGACATATTCTAGAGTTCAACCTGAATAGGCACACTCAGAACCTATTCCATTACAGAAAAGCAGAGATGATTACCCTTAATGCCTAGATATTCATACTATCTATGACTATGCAAGACTATTAACTACATGAAGAGTCTCTTCAAAATCAGTAGAATTATGACAGACATGATTCAGTTCGTGGAACTATAATGACATGAAATTAAAAAGTGTGAAATTCAAATATGTGCTTTATGCTATCAAACATTGTTTTATACTACCTAGGTTTCTATTTCTTAAATTTGAGGAAGTTTTCTGTTATTTTTATTAATCAAAATACTTTACTGCTCTCCGTCAGAATACATGCCTGCATGGATCCATTTTGGCACCCTGTTTATTATTTAAGTGTTATTAAATAATTCCTCAAAGTTTCTAATGCATTATAAATGCAGTTAGTGAAATGATGTATTTTTTTTTCCTGGTAAAAGTTTTTTATCTCCTCAGATAGTTTTAGAGTGTTTTTATAACCCAGCTTGAAGTGAAATTGAATTGTATGAAATGACTGATTGTCAAGGACATCTGAAAAAGTAAGGTGTTCATTTTATTCAGAAGCCATTGAAGGATTTCTTGATGTTTTTATTTAATTTGCTTCATATCAAGGAACTAACTTCCCCTTTGAGACACATCTTGAAAGAAATAAAAGATTAATAAAAGCCAAGGAAGTTCCTACATTTTTGCAGAATTTGACAGAAAGCCTTAATTATTCTGTTTCTTCCTCACAGATAAATAGGGACCAGTGTTATCATTGGATTTTTTTTTTTTTTTTTTTTTTTTTGTCACAGGCTGTCCATTCCTCTGAGTACAGGTACTGTTTATGCATCTATTAAAAAACAATAACAATGATAAATATATCAAGTATTATATTTTTGAGTTAACGAATACAAATGTCCAGAGAATATATATATATTATATTTAATTTGCTTTATTTATATAGCACCATTTGTAAATGCTGTTTAAAACCACAAGCTCTTCCTTTGGCTTCTGACAAATGAGCTGACTGAGTAGGATTATGTCAGTTGGGATGCCAATCATTACAAATCAGAAAACTGTATGATTTTTGCACTTAAGTGAATATCTGAAAAGTTGAAAGTGATTCAACTCATTATTATACCTAAAAGCTCAAAAATACAAGGCATATTCAAATTTATAAAACAGTATTCAGAAACATAATGGTAAGTAAATGTTCAGGTGCATGTATATTTGTTTTAAAAATCATTCTATTTTCTCACTTACTTAAATATGGGCTTGCTTATAGTCCACTCTCAGCTCCCTCCTTTCCACAAACAAGTAATTTTCCATAAGTCTAATAAAGCACCTCTTTTCATGGCAGAGGGGTTAGAATTAGATGATCTCTAGGGTCCTTTCCAAATCAAGCCATTCTATGATTCATCAGTTTTATTATCCCATATTTTGCAGTATATTATAATATATACATATACAAAATTGTGATGTCCCCCTTTAATAATTTTAAATAGGCAAGTAATATAACCTAAAACAATCTATATCAGAAGGAAAAAGCATAATATTGTTATTTGAGTATTTTAATTGTGGTCCCATATAGTTTTTAAAAAGTTAGTATTATTGCATTCACTGAAAGAGGTAGAACAAGGCAGAAGTTTTAAATAATGAGATCAGGTTGTTAAATCATAAATTTTTCCTTAACATTTTTTCAAGGTAGGTTTATGAGAACTACAAGGGTAGGTAGAAAATAGCATTCTCCTCACTGAAACAATTCCCCAGTCATGTGGAAAAGCAAATGCAATTTACTAAGAAATATTAAAGAACTCCATTGAAACAATAAGGACTTTTCAGAAATCCCAACAGATAAAAATGAAGTCATGGGAGGCTGGTAGAAATTCATACATGGGAAAGAATGAATTGGGAAATTGTTCAGGAGCAGTTCATCCACGTGCAAAAGCCTCCCCAGTATTACAGCACAGTTCAGAATGTTGGATCATCAGAGCTGTATGACAGTGAGCCATGAAACACAAATTTTCTTGAAGCTAATATATACTACCCACTTGACATTTAAGGAAATTTGCACTGTTTTCCTTCACAGATTTTGTTTTATAGCTCAGTGATATAGACTGCTTCCTTTATCCTTATTTACTCTCTCCACTCCTTCTGTTGTGTGCCAATATACTGCTATTACATTATGGATCACAGGATCATAGAATTGTTAAATTTGTTGAATCCATTGAACTGCTGCACACAAATGGAACCTAATAAGAGCATGTAAAAATGTAATAAATAAACAGCATATCAAGATATAAATAATAAATATGGGAATAAAATTCTTTTTGTGTCAGAATTTGAACTAATTAAAACCTATTTTCTTCTGTTTTCATTTTCAAAGAGCTAATATTAAAAAGAACAGGTCTGTTTTGTTCATTTGGTAAAACTAAGCATCACAAATGCAATGATTTGAGTAAGTACTACACCAGAACAACAACACAAATAAATAGGATATAATACTGTAAAACATGCAGGTTTTTCTTGTAGAGATTGCATGCTCTACAGACAGACATTTCAACCTAGTTACAATGAATAAAGATTAATTTAATTCCATTCTAATCTGTGAACACATTTTTTTATTTACTCTGTAAAACTGAATTGTCAATGTTAAAATCCAGTCTTTGTAAAGCTTCTGCAGGGATAGTCTTAGTGCTAGATTAAGTTATAAGCCAGACTAAAGCCTCAGAGTCTGTCTCTCTCTCTCTGATTCATGTAAATATTAATTCATATTTGCTAAGTTGCTGAAATGAATTTCTGAAGAACTAGAAAGTATCAAGTGTGGAACATCCTGGAAAAATAAAAATATAAATATTTATAGAATATTTACTAAGAATTATTACTCTCAAAAATAACATTGCTTTGATGAAAAACAAAACCAAAAAGGAATTATAAAATACTAAATATGAATCTTGTAGTTGCAAAAGGCAAAAAATAGTTGTTCTATAGATAGCTATTCCAACAGAATTGGAGATATACATATAATTTTTATTGAAATGTCATACTACTCCATAAGAAATATTATTGGAAGGTGTTTTCTTTTAATTTTTGGAAATGACCAAGATACTTCATCTCGTAAGCTAGTTTTTGAAAATAATATTTAGATACTTAATTACAGAAAAAATACTGCTGTGATATTCCTTGATGAAATTCAAAAGCACCTGGGTAGCTAACTATCTTTATCATCAAAACTATTGTGGTGTTCTTGGTGGTCCTTAATCTCTGCAATGAATTGGAGCCTGGAAATGTAACCGGTCTTCAGAACAACATCAGGTTTTAAGTGTGAGGGTCTCTGTTCAGTTTTCTAACCATCTTGTGACAGGTGAGATGCATCAATGCATCTTCAGGCATCCAGCTGGCCTTTAAGAGCACAGGTTTCCTGTCTGTCCTGTGTGATATTTGCTAGTCTCCTATGGATGTTTCCAATGTCTAACAGCATCTCAGTGTAGTAGCCACATTCATTTGGCAACTGAATGGAGTCCTAAAGAAACAGACATTACTGAGAAAGGAGATTTGTTTCTCTCTGACAGTGACAGAGCACCAGAATAGCAAAAAGAAATCTTCTAAACAAAATAATTCAGGAGTGCCAGATTGCACCTCAGTCTCAGTATCCCACGCCCGTTAGATGTTTTAGAAGACTGCCTCCATGGACACCATTCCTATGCTGACTGCAGCAGTAAATGCATGCATAGATTGAAAAAAAAAAATAAAATAAAATAAAATTGTGTTTCTTAAATTACTGAGTATTTTGCTTCCATGCCATACCCAGAAATAGTACCTTTCTTACCATCATTTCTCAGTGTCAGAGGTGTAGGAGGACTCAAAACTCTGGCATTTGTCACTGTGTTTTTTACCAGACATATATAACTGCCAACATCAGATGTTTGCACCTTGGAGATGTAGAGATTGCCCGTCTCCTGAGAGATGAAGCGTCTGCTATCTTCTGCCACAAAAGATGGGAATTCATTAAATACCCAGCTATAGATGATCTCTAAAAGAAAACAGAAAAATAAAAGAAAGCTATTATGGAAACAATACTCCATATTGTTAATGGATACACTCAAGCTTTATTTTAAAAAATAAATTTTAAAAAACATTAGCTTTATATAATGACCTAGGAAAAAAAAATAAAGGCTTTTATTTTATTATTATTATTTAATTTAGAACTGAAGTTATTTATTTTCTTTCTTTCTTTCTTTCTTTCTTTCTTTCTTTCTTTCTTTCTTTCTTTCAAGTTTTGGAAATGAAATAAGCCATAAGTGACAAATTATTAAACAGTCCTAAAAATGTTCTTTGGGAAGAAAAAAGTAGTTCAGAAAAAAATAATTAAATTATTCAACAGACTGAGAAATCAACTGTAAAATATTAGATAATTCCTTTTTCTATTTTTGTGCAGAAAAAAAGCATTCTTTTCTCCACCTGTTCAAATTTTCAGTGAATTACAAGATACTTCCTGTAAAGCTAGGGATGATTTTTTTTTAGTGTATGCATAAGCAGTTTCTATTCTGAATATATCTTAAAAATATATATATATATATAAATAATCAACAGATTCTAATAGCTTTTCAACCTACTTTGCAGGTATTATTACACCACTACACTTAATATCCTCTTCTACATGCTTATTTGAAGATATCTCAGAACCCTTTTTATATGCAGCTTAAGTCTCTAGAATCAATCAATAATTAATTCCTTAAACCAAACCTAGCAAGCACTTTACAACAACCTGATTAATCAAGGCACAATCAAAATGATTTATTTATTTACTTACTCAATAAGTGTAATCTGCCTTGGTTATCATTTTTATCCTGGGAATCATTCAGTACACCCCAAAAGTATATACTTTTAATACTATAATAATACTTTTTATACCCTTAATACTTATACCCTTACTTATAATCTTAATACTTTTTATACTCTTTATACTCATAATATTTGGTTGAGAAAAAATATTCTGTATGTAATTATATCATGATGATCTACAAATCTAGATGCATTAATGTCTTTGCATTAGAAGTATGAATAAAGTTAATGAGGTTCTGGTTTAGCTATTGCAGGGAATTATTCATGTGGAATTCTACAAATTAGACTTTAAAGCCTTAACCTTAAATAAACTTTTAGATATACATTTTTTTTTAACCTGTTCTCTTCTGTTTCCACTTTATCTTATACTGTTTCATTTTGTCTTTACACTGAAACAAATGTTCCTCACTACTTACACATCAGCTATGAGGTAACTTCTTCTGTAATCTTCCCCTATGACAGTTTTTAAAAATCTGACTCCAGAATTAGAAAAGCCAAGGCTAATTCAGGTATATTAAACCCCTCCTGCTCCATTGGTATAGTAAATTCCAGGTTTTTAGACATAAATTTCTTAGGTGACTATTCTCAGCTTCAGCATGAAGATATTAATTGCAAATCTGTTAGTCTGGTTCTATCATACATTTATTCCCACTATGGTCAAAAGATTTTCTTGATAGAAAGTTAGCCAGAAAAAGAAAAAATAGAAGTGAAACACCTCAAAATTTCAAATTTTCTGTACATTTTTGCCAATGGTAAGATAGGAACTGAGGCTTTATTTATAGTACAAGAAATGTGAAATACATTAGCCCTAACTGATCTGCCCTTCCTGTCCTTATGTTGTACCATTCCCTGACATGGTCAGAAAGAAATGCAATGATGAACAGTTTTCAGCCAATATTATCCACTAATGTAAGCAGTCATGTAGTGATTTACAGATGAAGGATGCCCTGGATTAATTTTGCAGAAGTTCAATCCTCTTTTGTCAGATGAAAATTTTATCATGATAAATTGATTGCATCAGTACAAAAAATGCTATGTTAAAGGACTAAACATAGCCATCACGCAGTGGGGGAAGATTTTTGCAAAACAGAGAATTAAGTTGACTCTGCTTAAAATCCTTTTTCAGATATAATTGCAATTCTGAGCAGACCCTGAGGAGTTTTGGAGAGCTCTCTGCTCAAAATTTCCTTCCTCTTCTGCTATGTTTCAAGCAAAATACTAATTAACCCCAAATATTCCTCTCTGAAAATTTCATTGCCACATTATGAAGTCTTATCTGGCAGAAATGATTTAGGACAGCATGAAATTCTACAAAGTGGTGATGAACATGAGTTCAAGAAAAATGCATAGATTTTAATTGAAGACACCTGTTACCAATTCAAGTGAAAACCAATCAGTCTCACTAATTGCTCTAGCTTAAAAGTAGTTCAGGCTAAGTGTAAAGTAGTCATCATTGTGAGTTCATTGGCAGTTCATGTAGAAAATAATTTATTTATTCCCTAAAACCCCCAAATGAATTATTCATTAATTAATTAAAACTATTCCTAAGGAATGGATTTCAGGCAATAAAATTTTGTACCTCTAATGAAATGAAATACTTCGTCTTTGCTGGTTCTGAGTCTGGAGGGATACTGTTATTTTGGTAACTTCCAAATGATTTTTGCTCTTAAAAATTGAGTGATGGATGAATTAGGACAGGGTAGTGAGAAAAAAGCAGTAGAACTTCTGTCAAATCTAAAACTCAAAAAATTTGTGTTATTAAACTCTGGTTTAGGCTTTTTATTTATTTATTTATTTATTTATTTATTTATTTATTTATCCTTCTTGCTACATAAACCCAATACACAGAGAAACTCTGAAATTTCCAATTGATGCTGAACAGTCAGAAACAGCCACGGTTGGCTAGGGATCTGGGGTCTCAACAGTTCTTAGCTGACAGAAATAGATGGATGATCTATTTCTGGATTCCAGGGCGTGGCGCGGCAGAAGGGAGTGGCAAGGCAGTTAGCGCGGCAGTTCGCGCAGGCGGGGCGCGCAGGAAGGGCGGAGAGCAACCCCCGCCCACACGAACACCTCTTAACGACAGCTGATAGCGAGGCGATAATGGTCTCCACCAGGAACGGTGCTCTCTCCAGGAAGTCGGTATACACCCAGACCGACTACCCGTTAAAGAATGCAGCAGTTCAGGTCACCGGATGCAGGGAGTGTCAGAGCCTGTTGCCGCCATCGGCGGGAGGCAGAGATACTGTGTGCGTGAGGTGCGAGCAGGTGGATGACCTGGTCTGCATGGTGGCGGAGCTCAAGGAGGAGGTGGGGAGGTTGAGGGATATCAGGGACTGTGAGCGGGAGATAGACTTGTAGAGTAACTCCCTGCAGGGCCTCAAGGAGAGGTACTGGGGTGAGACACCCCAAATGGAGGTGGACCCCCTGCCCTGTCGCTGTTGGGCAGAGGGAGGGGACCTAAGAATTGAGGAGGAATGGAGACAGGTCCCTGCTCGACATCGCAGGCGATGCCCTCCCCTTCCGGCCCCACCTTCCCAGGTGCCCTTACGGAACAGGTTTGAGGTCCTGGAGCTCGAGAGACCGGTGGGTGAGGAAGAGGTAGCAAGTGTTCCCAGGAGGATGCCTAGGGCGAAGAGGTTGACTCCACGCCTCAGGACGGCCTCCACCAAGAAAGACAGGAGGGTTATTGTTGTGGGATACTCTATTCTCAGGGGAACAGAGGGCCCTATTTGTCGGCCTGACCCTACCTGTAGGGAGTCTGCTGCCTCCCTGGGGCCAGGGTCAGGGATGTTGCCAGGAAGCTTCCTAACCTGGTACACCCATCTGATTATTATCCTCTTTTGATAGTCCAGGCAGGCAGTGACAACATTGAAGAGAGAAGCCTGAAAGCTATCAAAAGAGACTTTAGGGGGCTGGGACGGTTAGTGGATGGAGCGGGAGCACAGGTGGTGTTTTCATCCATCCCTACGGTGGCAGGGAGAGGTACGGAGAGGACACGGAAAGCCCACCTGTTAAACACGTGGCTCCGGGGCTGGTGCCAACGAGGAAATCTTGGGTTTTTCGACCATGGGGCACTTTACTCAGCACCTGGCCTGATGGCCGTAGACGGGTCCCTATCCTTTAGGGGAAAAAGGATCCTGGGCTAGGAGCTGGCGGGGCTCATTGATAGGGCTTTAAACTAGGTAAGAAGGGGGATGGGGCTGAAGCATGGATTGTTGGGGCTGTGCCAGGGGGAACAATGGCAAGGCCAGAGGATAAGGTAAAGGCCCAGCTGAAGTGCATCTACACCAATGCACGCACCATGGGTAACAAACAGGAGGAGCTGGAAGCCATCGTGCAGTGGGCAGGCTATGACTTGGTTGCCATCACGGAGATGTGGTGGGACCACTCTCATGACTGGAGTGCTGTGATGCCTGGCTATAAGCTCTTCAGAAGGGACAGGCAGCATAGAAGGGGTGGCGGTGTGGCTCTCTATATTAGAGAGTCTTTCGATGTTGTAGAACTCGAGGCTAGGAATGACAAGGTCGAGTCCCTTTGGGTTAGGATTGGCAGGGACAACAAGGCTAGTGTCCTGGTCGGGGTCTGCTATAGACTGCCGAACCAGGATGAGGAGACAGATGAGGAGTTCTACAGGCAGCTGACAGAAGTTGCGAAATCTTCAGCGCTTGTACTCGTAGGGGACTTCAACTTCCCTGACATATCCTGGAAACACAACACAGCCCAGAGAAAGCAGTGTAGGAGGTTTCTGGAGAGCGTGGAAGATAGCTTCCTGACGCAGCTGATTAGTGAACCTACCAGGGGTGGTGCCCCGCTAGACCTTCTCTTCACAAACAGAGAAGGACTGGTGGAGGATGTGATTGTTGGGAGCTGTCTTGGGCAGAGTGACCATGAAATGGTGGAGTTCACTATTCTTGGCGAGGCCAGGAAGGGGACCAGTAAAACCACTGTATTGGACTTTCGGAGGGCTGACTTTGTGCTGCTCAGGACACTAGTTGGTGGAGCTCCTTGGGAGGCGGTTCTAAAGGGCAGAGGGGTCCAGGAAGGCTGGGAGCTCTTCAAGAGGGAAATCCTAATGGCGCAAGAGCGGTCTGTCCCCATGTGCCCAAAGATGAGCCAGCGGGGAAGAAGACCAGCCTGGCTGAACAGAGAATTGTGGCTTGAGCTTAGGAGAAAAAAGAGGGTTTATAATCTTTGGAAAAGTGGGCAGGCCACGAGGGAGGACTATAAGGATGTAGCGAGGCTGTGCAGGGACAAAATTAGGAAGGTCAAAGCTCATCTGGAGCTCAATCTGGCTACTGCCGTTAAAGATAACAAGAAACGTTTCTACAAATACATCAACACAAAAAGGAGGACTAAGGAGAATCTCCATCCTTTACTGGATGCAGGGGGAAACTTAGTTGCAAGAGATGAGGAAAAGGCAGAGGTGCTCAATGCCTTCGCCTCAGTCTTTAGCGGCAATACCGGTTGTTCTTTGGATACCCAGTACCCTGAACTGGTGGAAGGGGATGGGGAGAGAGATGTGGCCCTCACCATCCATGAAGAACTGGTTGGTGACCTGCTATGGCACTTGGATGTGCGCAAGTCGATGGGACCGGATGGGATCCACCCAAGGGTACTGAGAGAACTGGCAGAGGAGCTGGCCAAGCCCCTATCCATCATTTATCAGCAGTCCTGGCTATCGGGGGAGGTCCCAGCTGACTGGCGGCTAGCAAATGTGACGCCCATCTACAAGAAGGGCCGGAAGGCAGACCCGGGGAACTATAGGCCTGTCAGTTTGACCTCAGTGCCAGGGAAGCTCATGGAGCAGATCCTCTTGAGAGTCATCAGGCGGCACTTGAAGGGCAAGCAGGCGATCAGGCCCAGTCAGCATGGGTTTATGGAAGGCAGGTCCTGCTTGACGAACCTGATCTCCTTCTATGACAAAGTGACGCGCTGGGTGGATGAGAGAAAGGCTGTGGATGTGGTCTACCTTGACTTCAGCAAGGCTTTTGACACCATTTCCCACAGCATTCTCCTCAAGAAACTGGCTGCTCTTGGCTTGGACTGGTACATGCTTCGCTGGGTTAGAAACTGGCTGGATAGCCGGGCCCAAAGAGTTGTGGTGAATGGAGTCAAGTCCAGTTGGAGGCCAGTCACTAGTGGCGTCCCCCAGGGCTCGGTGCTGGGGCCGATCCTCTTTAATATCTTCATCAATGATCTGGACGAGGGCATTGAGTGCACCCTCAGTAAGTTTGCAGATGACACCAAGTTAGGTGCGTGTGTCGATCTGCTTGAGGGTAGGAAGGCTCTGCAGGAGGATCTGGATAGGCTGCACTGATGGGCTGAGGTCAACTACATGAAGTTCAACAAGGCCAAGTGCCAGGTCCTGCACCTGGGGCGCAATAACCCCAAGCAGAGCTACAGGCTGGGAGATGAGTGGTTGGAGAGCTGCCAGGCAGAGAAGGACCTGGGAGTGATGGTGGACAGTCGGCTGAATATGAGCCAGCAGTGTGCTCAGGTGGCCAAGAAGGCCAACAGCATCCTGGCTTGTATCAGAAACAGTGTGACTAGCAGGGCTAGGGAGGTGATCATCCCCCTGTACTCAGCTCTGGTGAGGCCGCACCTCGAGTACTGTGTTCAGTTTTGGGCCCCTCGCTACAAGAAGGACATGGAGGTGCTTGAGCGCGTCCAGAGAAGGGCTACGAAGCTGGTGAGGGGCCTGGAGAACAAGTCCTACGAGGAGCGGCAGAGGGAGCTGGGCTTGTTCAGCCTGGAGAAGAGGAGGCTCAGGGGCGACCTTATCACTCTCTACAGATACCTCAAAGGAGGCTGTAGTGAGGTGGGGGTTGGTCTGTTCTCCCACGTGCCTGGTGACAGGACGAGGGGAAATGGGCTTAAGTTGCGCCAGGGGAGTTTTAGGTTAGATGTTAGGAAGAACTTCTTTACTGAAAGGGTTGTTAGGCACTGGAACAGGCTGCCCAGGGCGGTGGTGGAGTCACCATCCCTGGAAGTCTTTAAAAGACGTTTAGATGTAGAGCTTAGGGATATGGTTTAGTGGGGACTGTTAGTGTTAGGCTAGAGGTTGGACTCGATGATCTTGAGGTCTCTTCCAACCTAGAAATTCTGTGATTCTGTGATCTTGTAGAAGTGATTTTACAAAAGGGTGTTAGGAGAACTACTGCAATTATGGGAAAATGGGTGTATCTTGGCATTGATCCACTGTACAAATCTCTCACACTTCTAAATGCTAAGATGATGGAGGACAATACACACACTGATTTTCATGCTCTAGGACTGTTCCCTGCTTACATACCAGCAAAATTAAACTTTGGGGTTCTTAAATCACAGGATTACTAATGCAGGCTGCTCAGGCAGAAGATTCATTTGCTTTTTCATTTGCTTTTTTTTTTTTTTTTTTTTTTTTTTCTCCTGACGGTGTCATGCATAATGGAATACCTTAGTAATTGCAATGACATTTAAATAAAACTAACAAAGAATCACAGAATTTCTAGGTTGGAAGAGACCTCAAGATCATCAAGTCCAACCTCTGACCTAACATTAACAGTCCCCACTAAACCATCTACATGTACATCTACATGTACATGTAGAGCTTAGGGATATACAGGGATGTACATCTAGATGTAGATGTACATCTAATGATGTAAGAGATGATGTGGAATCAACAGATCAAATCATGGCTGTCTGTTTTTTAAGTCTGTTATTCATAGTGCACATACATAAAAAAGAATTCTAGAACAACAATAGTTAGTAATGTATCACAACTCCAACAGCTGCTCATCATAGGAGCAGATGTAAATTAAAAGAGAGTCCTTTCTTTAAATATCACCTGATATAGCACTCTTACAAAATGGCAAACTGATGAGTGAATTTCAGACCAAGATTCCTATGACCAAGTAGAAGACACTAGTTCTATTTGTACACGGGTCACTGCAGTTTTAGTGAACTTCAAGCCTGTATTTTAGCGCAATAGTTTAGGTTAAAAGATTTTAGAACCAGTGTGGTTTGATTAGGCATAGAGCACAACCTATAATTGCATTAACTTTTGAATAGGGTATTAAATCCCACAGATGCATCACTCCTGACAGGTAAATAATTGTGAGTTTGAAGAAACTTTGAACCTTAAATTAAGTGCTGCCAAAACCTTTACAAACCAGACTTTAACTGTAAAATCAAGAAGTAATGACTTTAGAGATGAACCATCTGAAGTAATCTCTTTTTAAGAAAAAAACAGTAAGACTGTTAAGAAAAAACACAGTAAGACTGAGTAGACATTTTCTTCATGTTGTATAAATGCAATAAGACTG
The DNA here is from genome assembly GCA_011075105.1 of Heteronetta atricapilla. Taxonomy (NCBI): domain Eukaryota; kingdom Metazoa; phylum Chordata; class Aves; order Anseriformes; family Anatidae; genus Heteronetta; species Heteronetta atricapilla. The sequence goes on from CM021731.1 coordinate 193,722,568, forward strand.
AGTAAAATGTTTTCTCCATATTGTACTTACTTTGATTTCAATAGGGAAAAAAGTTTAGGTGAGAATAGGAAACTGTGAATACTGCTGTACACAGAAGTAGAGAGTATTTTTAAAGAATATATGCTGAGAATATTTTTTATTTTTATAGACATCTGTTTTATGTTTAATATGACACCTATGCCAAAATCACAAAGATGATGTGCAGAGACCTTCCTGGAAATTACAGATAAATGACAACACAAAATAAACTTTTGTTTATATACTATTTATCAACACACACAAACACAGGGAATAAAAATAATAATAATAATAAAACTAATAAAACAAAACAGAGAAATTATGAATTGTTTAGGCAGTTGTAAATTGGCATTCTCCTGTGGCATGGGCTTGAGGAGTCTTCTACTGGCAGATTCCACTATATGCTAAGTATTGGTGTGAAAATGATTTAAATGCTAAATGCAAAACTGGCATTTCCTTTTATGAATGACCAGTCTTGTTTACAGACCTGTGTCTCTGAGGAGCTTTGTGTCTGTTCTCTGAAGTCCATTTGGAAAGCCTTCCAAATGTCCGACTTGTTTCTCTTTTATTAAGGAGTTTTTAGTGAGCTATGTAGGTGAAAATTTGGGTCACTTGGTGATAAAGTAGTGAGAAGAGCACATCTATCTCCTGCCAAAAAGGAATTTATGGTGAGAAATTTTGTTTACTATCATTTCTTAAATGATTTAGTAGATCTATTTTCTCTGTTTCACAACACTAATTTCTAAACTGTCACAATGTTACATATTTCTCATAATGGATGACGCTGGAATACTGACATATCCGCATTTTTGTTAGTGCTATATGATATTTCTGGAGATATCATTCTGATGCAGTAAATGTTAGTACTATGGTAATGCAAAAGTCTTTTTGCCAGTGAGGATCAGTAAGAAATAAATCTTTATTTTAAAAAGAGCTGTGGTGGAGGCTATCACCAAATATTCACTCCTGTGTTTGTTAATGCTTGATTGTTTCCCATGTTTGTTTCAAGGCTTTTCTCCTCAAAATTTGCTTCTTTTCTCCTTTAAACATGTAGTTTCTGGACATAAGTGGTCTTTCAGGTGGCATGTGAAGATATAACATGAGAGTCACCATTGAAACTCCTTCAGAGTGCCTAGAACCTAAAGGTAAAGTCCATATTATAGTTAAATATTACAAAACATGCAAACACACATCCCACAATTGCACTTTTGTGGAATTACAGTATTTGCAAAATAAATAAGTCTATTTTGTATCTTCTTTCTATGATGCAGTAAGATATACTAGTCCATCTCCTCCAGTATCCTGTTGGGAAAATATACTTATTTTCCTCTCTTTTAGGGTTTCCAATGATTGCTCCAATTCCACAAGATGGCAGTACCTGATGATTAAATGGTACTGTCGCCCGATGACAGCCAAAATCTGAAGTAATCTGGGAATTTTAGTAACTCTGAAGAAGTTCCTTCTTCTCTCTCTCACTCTTTATTAAAACAAACAAGACAACAACAACAAAAAAAACCACAACAACACAAAAAAGACTAACAACAAATTCACTCCAGATTAGGGTATGAATTTACTATGCATAACTATAAACCATCACATTTACATGATAGCTTTGTTTTATCATTCAGAAATACTCAGTTCAAATTAAATAAATAATCAGAAAATATATAATCAGAAAAAAAATCTAAATCTCCCCTGCTGATAATACAAAACCTTATTTTATCTCAAGCCCAGTTTTAACTTTTATCATCACACTCGATGTTTGGATATTCTGTGTACCAACCTCTGAATAAGGGTTTACTATGTTGCACTTTCTAATGATGGAGTACATTTCACATTCCAGAGAAAATGTGAAAGGCTTTCTGTAGTTAAGATGAATGATAACAATGGGTTGTTCCTCCAGCCTCCCACTACAACCAGATAAATAATTTTGGTGCATTTTTTTTGTGCTGATTTTTGCGCTGCTGTGGCTTATTATCAGTGTTCATTAATCCTCCAACAAAATATTTAATGAAGGTAATTTGTTTGTTGCATTGTAATGTCCCCACGTAGAGCAAATAGATGTTGTCTATTTATCAGCTAGCAATGGAATTGCTCCTTTTCTGCTCTAGGGGCTCAGTATCTACTGCTCACTTACCTGAAACACAGCTCTACCAATCACATATTTATCTTTGTTCAGATTTAATTACAGAGATAAATCTTCAAATTTTTATTTTTTTTGTAATCACTTACCGAGACAATAACTAAAATATAGATGCAGTCAGTATAGACTCATTTTTGCATTTGACATATATGAAATGTAGCCAGTCATTGAAACATGTAAATACTTTTATGTATGCTCTTTAAAGAGACCACATTGCATATAACAAAAAGATGGTTTCTCAGAAATTTTAATAGATTATGATGTGTACTTGATTGTCATTGATATGAGATTCATATTTTTAAAACATATTTAATGCTATAAATAATCAAAAATCATGTACTTAGTTTTATTGTTATCAGTTCTTCTGCTTTTCTACAATTTATTATGTAGGACCCAAGCTTGACATGGTGGTCTCATATTGAGACATTAACATTATTGATAAATGGAATAATAGTCTCACATACTTTGTAGATAATATACTTACTATATGCTGGAATGGAGACATACAATTATCCATTCAATTAAGTATTCAGTTTTCTATATTAGCACAATTTAAGTTTAATATTTATTTTAAATAATTGTTTAATCGTGAATTTCCATTTATTCTATCTTTTCGTTTGACTTTTTTGGTCAGTTTAGTACTTTGCATTTTTTCTGAATTTTATGTTACTAAGTTCAGGTCACTTCTCCAATTTAGTAACTATTTTGTATTTCTCTTCTGTCCTCTGCAATAGTTGTAATCTAGAGCTAGAAGTCGTTCACAAATGCTAAATATACCTTTCTTTACATGAGGCCATTCACACTTTGAAAGATAAAAATTAATTTATATTTTATATGATTTTTTCATTAACAAATCCATACTGGCTGTCTCTTAATAACAATTTATAATCTTATTGCTTGCAAACTGAAAGTTCTATTGAATGACACAGTAAATCTGCAGAACGCAAGCTCTACCAGCTATCGATCCTCCTTTATTTTAAATAATAATAATACTAAATTATCATTATTATATTTATATATAAACTATTTATAATATATAATACATGATATACAATATATTTATAAATACATTTATATTTTTATATATTTATTTATAAATATATTTATAAATACATATAATAATAATAATAATAATAATAATAATAATAATAATAATAAAACTTTTCTTCCCATAGTTTGAGAAAATTTTTGAGATATTATATTCCCAGTAAGATTTTCATGTAAAGGTATGTTTAGACATGCTCTCATTTCAGAATGTAAAGCTATTTTATCAGAATGTATAGTTTTCTTATTTAAATAGAGAAAATATAAAAGTAATACAATTTTATGGATAACAACAGATTGTGGAAATATATATATATTTGTTTAAGGTTAAAACAACTTTATTAAAGAAGAAAAACACTGGGAAGAAATTTCTCTGACAAGCAAGACAAATGAATTACAAATAAATTTTAAAAATATTTCAAGAGAAAATAAAAGAATTCTAACTATAGGTCTGCTATTGATACCCATATATTATTAGGTAAGAGTGGAAAACAATGCTCATGTAGAAAAATCCTAAATGCACCATTTAAAATTATGTTTTACCTTTACTAATATTTTATTTTGGAGAAAAGCAAGGAAAAAAATGTGGGCAGGGGTGGATGGTAAAAAAGATAAACAGCCTAAATAAGTGGTAACAAAACTTAGAATATAAGGTTTATCAATGAAGCTTTTAAAATCAATACCAATGTCTCTGTAGAACTATTGGAACAATAGTAATTTCCAAAGTCAAGAATTAGAGATAATTTTGTTATAGCATTTAAAGAAGTTAATCTGGAAGACCCACATCATTATAAATTCATTAGTTTCAATCTTAGATGAAGTAATTGAATGGTTGATACCAGACTTGATTAATATCAAATAAAAAGTATGATATAATTAATGACATTGAATGAAAATCTAGTCAAATTAACTCTTTTTTTTTTTTTTATTGTTCTTTCTATGGAAAAGACAGCAAAGGTAGAACTCATGTTTGTAAAAGTACGCTTTCTATAAAAGAATTGGAAGAACCCTCCAATTAATTTGTTGTACAGTGAAAAGAATAAAAATTTACTTTTAAATATGATCAAAAGGAACAGGTCCCATCCTGTTCTGGATCCTTTTGATCAAGGATCCTTGATCAAACTGATTAACATTTTAATGGCTAAAAACAAACCAGTGCAGTTGTAATCACTGATCTACAGGAGATATAAAACTTGTCAGAGACCAATGTGCAGGACAAGTCACTGGTAAATCTGATTTGGATTGACTAACTGTGGTCCTCATATGAAAAATATGGCATTGGAAAATTCTGAGGAAGTTGTTTAATGCTCAGGAAAACACATTATTCTATAGAAAATAATATATGTGTGTATATATATATATATATATTTCTCTGGCAAAATGGCCAACAGAGTTTAAAGTAACATTGTTTGCTTTCCTTTTTTCTCATTCCCACTTTACGTCACTTTTGCACTCTGATCCTGCTCTGATATTAGAATTTCACAGAATCATAGATTCAGAAAATGGTTTGGTCTGGAATGGACCACTAGATGTCATATTGTCCAATCCCCCTGCTCAAGTAGGGCCACTTAGGTCCCTAATGTTATTGTCATTTTATATATGAGGAAATTGATAATGGAATTGAAGGAAGTGACTTCCCAGCAGTCATGAGTCAGGGTATAGATAAAGTGAAATCTCAACTAATATATAATTCTTTTAATTTTTAATATTATTGCTTCTCACTTGCTCTTCTTCACACATATAAATCACCACAACAAAACAAAAAATTTAGAACCAGCTAATCCTTAGGAGCTTAGAAGATGAAACTGGAGATGGGTAACAAATCCCAAATATTGTCTCTGAATGTGACTTTCAAATGTTGAAAGAAATTAGCAGTATAAATCACATAGTGATTCAGATGCTGAATGTGTAATGCTCAGCTCCTTCCTGGTATATTTTCTAGGCTTAAGCTTAGCAAGTAATTGATCATCCACTGCATCTTTCTGAACACAATGGAACATGTGAACAAATGCTTCAGAGGATAACATAAGAACAAATATGTAGTCCCCAAAACACAATTTTTAAGTATTAAGAATGACAGTGACAGATCATTTCCTTTTTTTTTCATCTCAATTAAAAATATCTCAAAGTGCATATGAAGAGGAAGATAAAAATCACATTAGTAAACTGCTCTAGAATGCCAATAACACTGTTCAACCTTGTTGTACAAATAAATCACTGCAAATATCCTGAGCAACAATCAATCATTTAAAATTTAACAATGTAGAGACTGTTACTCTTACCTGTTGTTACATATAGACAATACACAGCTGAGTCTCAGTGCATGTCGATCTGCACTGCTGGAAACCCAGTGACCTGCTGCCATCCATCTTCTACTTGTCACATTATTATTTAGAAATAATACATAGCCTTCTGTTGCCTTAATTGCAGCTTAGGACAGTGTCTCATTATTATAATCTCTCTTCCTCATCGCCAATACCATTAGCAGTCAAAGTGACACCTGATGTGTCACATTATATATATATATAATATATTCTTTCTCCATGTGACATAATATATATATCACATGGAGAAAGAATATATTTTTCCAACTCTTTCTGACTGTTGTTATAGTTATTTTAATAGAGATAGCATTACTAAAGTAATGTAAATGACAAGCAATTCTGCTTCTTCCTGTGTTGAATATGTGTAGTTTTCAGAACTCCAGTTATGTTTTTCAAAGCCCCTGTCCTTTCCCTAATATCTCCCCTAAAAAATGTCTATTTCAAAATTCATATGCTTAACAAATGAAATTTGATCTAAAACTGATCACTTTTGAAAATTTGGAGATATCTTCTCAAAGTTAATGGTTATAATGTTTTTAAGTTATATTCAGCCACCTAAAACAAGTTTTCTGATTCCTGCATAGCATCTGGAATGGGAAACTGCTTCAGAAAATTTCCTTTAGCTATCCATGCTTACACAAAATCAGAGGAGATGAGCAGAGTGAGTCAGAGGTACTAAGCATCACTCATCTACAGATGAGTAGCTCCCTGTCTGCATTAAGCAGAAAAGTTAAGCACTACTGGCTTATTTCTTACTAATCCTTTTGTTTGTTTGTTTGTTTGTTGTTCACAAAAATGTGTAAAATACTTAATTCTTTCAGCTGCATCAGTGGATTTGCCAGGGATTATATTCAATATGTATCTCAGGGAGTAAAATTAGGAAGCATATAAATAAATAGCATTCATACATTGAATCACAGGCCACCAACACTGAGAGGCCAGTGGGAACAGTACATATGTAATTTTTCTAAGCACATGTCTACATGGATCATTTTCATAAGCACATGTAAGTGCTTCTCATTGACCTTTTTTGACTGCAGTAAACAGAAAATGAATGCATGCAACTTCTGGTAATTTGCAACATCTGTCAACAAAGCCCTTCAAAATAAATAAGCCTGAGTCACAGCCTATCCATCACCTTAGCATTGTCCCAGATTTCTTTCATCTGATCTGGAGAAAGTAGACAGAGTCAACTCCTGTTAACTGTCTAACACTTCTGAACAGCACCACTGAAATGGAAAAGTTTTAAACCAGGCCATTGCCCAACAACAGTGATAGAAAGATCTCAGAAGTAAGTTTTCAGCTTTCTCTCACAGCCCTTCATCTTGCCATGGAGTTGGGTTGACTGATCTCAAGTCCTAAAGGACCTTGTGGTTCTTCAGAAAAAGTCAAACTGAGACAAAACATTCATCAATATTACCTATATCTTTCTTTCCATTCTTTCTTCTTCCTGAATTTTTATCCCTGTGGTCTCCACTGGAAAACTTGCTTAATTATTAAACAAGAAAAGTGTCATGAAAATTAACGCTTCAATAAACCAATAAATGAAGTGAAATTTTCCAGTAACATATTCTCTGCTGTAGGATAATAGCATCAACACAACAGGAAATGTATTAGATGGCTCATCACTGATGATTTTAACAATATTGGAACATAGCATGAGACCAGAGGAGATAGAAAAGGACAAGCAAATTATCAGAATTGATGGCTTCAGAAAAGGCATCATTGTGATTGGAAAGAAGATACTGTTCTACTGTTACTGCTCTGAAAAATATATTTGGTTTCAGAAAGTAAGGATGCATACTGGTTTGGTTTAGCTGTAACCATTCAGATTTCAGTCTGAAAGCCATGACATTAGGCTTATATCCATTCAGTCATTTTCTTCTTGATAAGTCCAAACAATTGCCTTTAACATAATTATTATTTAAGTTATAATTGCCTTCAGTTATTTTTGTATTGGGCAAGTAAAAGAACACATCCAGATATATGTTTCTAGACAAGTTCTAAGCGATTTCTAGTTTTACTTTTGTAAAGGAAAAAAGAAAATTAAATATCCAATATATATATATATATTTTTTTTTTTCCATACCATTTCTTTTATCTGCAACAGTACTCCTGAACTTATTAAATATAAGAAAATATGTCACATTAAGACCTGCATTACCTGAAATGATTGTATGATTGACTTTCATATCACACATATAAAATAAGGAATAACTGACATTATTGCATAGAGAATCTCATGGCATCTTATAGAATGAATATCAGAACTTACTCCTTTGGTAAAGACTGACTTCCTACCATCTTCAGCAGTTAGCTCTACCAGAATCACCATTGAATTTAGCTAACCATGCCTAAACTGGGAACAGTAAACAATTACATTTTCTGAAAACTCAAGTATCTTCATCCCTTTTCATTCCTTTAATATTTACTCACAGGGGTGATGGAGAGACTCCAAACCCTTAGAAATGAATAATTTCTCATGTCTTTCTCCTTATTATGCGTTCTCTTGTTTTAGCTGTCTGACCAGCATTGTATTTCTGGCTTCTTCTCCTTGGTTATATTGATTAATGTGCTCTCTTTCTTGCTATTGTTGTCTGTGATACGGAGAGGTAATTGGAATTAATTAGGAATTCTCTATCTGAAACAAAATAGACTTTCTGATATTTAACTGATGTGCTTGTAAAACTGTGTGTTGATCCTGCCACCAGCCTAATAAAACATCAGAACTAAGTAGCAAGTGGATTGTAACAGAAAACGTATTGTGAGAGAGTAACATTTGCAAGAACACTGTGCCACTCTATCTTTAATTGCTGTATGTTATTCCAATCTTAAATTTATTATTTTGGGGCTCCTTCCTTTTCAACGTTATATAGCCTGCAGCACAAAATAAATAAATAAATAAATAAAATAAAATAAAATTTGCAACTTTTTTTTTTTTTTCCATTTTCTGCTTTAATTGGCATTTTTACATTATTAGTTGCTGAGATGTGGTTGTGACACCATGAACACACATTTCTGTTAAACCTGGCATGGTAATGCTGTCTTGTTTAATCACTAGACTAAGGGGTTCCTGATAGTTGTATCTAATTTGTTGGGATATCTCAGTAACAGACTAACATTGTGTCTCCAGGGAAGAGGAGTTTGCCCATTACAGAAGCTTTTCATCATTATTGTCCCATATGCCAGTCTCTAAAAAATAGCCACATATGGCTGTTGCCTGAAAGGCCATAAAACATGAGTGTGAAAGCCAACATACTCAATGCATTTTTTAAAAAATTAATTAATCTCTTATGCTTCCTCCCTCTTTTCTTGGTATCCACTTTAATTCTCCCGAACTGGCAGCTGGGGAGTCACAGCTGGGGAGACTAGTGTCACTTCGTTGACACTAGTGAGGCTGTGAAACGACAGTAAATATCCCTTAAGCTGAGACCTGTCAGGGCTGCCCCTTCATCCAGCATTACGTGCTGGTTTAATTGGCCAAGGTCAACCAGTTTTCTCTCACTATATTTTCATAGTCCTTGGGGGGTAAAATGGTACGAGTCAGTGATCCACTGGGTCTTGGGCCACTAAACTTTCAGTTTCTAGTGTAGCTTAGTGCATTTTTTTTGGAAAGAATTATTAATGTTTTTAAGAGGATAGTAGTGGTGTATCAATAGAGATACCATTTGTAAAAGCTTTTTTTTTTTTTTTTTAAAAAAAAAAAAAAAAAAAACAAAACACCAAATTATAAGTTCTTTGAGGTAATTTACTGTGTTTGGATCACCAATACATTGCTTTTAATTTATTAATTTACAATTTATTTCTTAAAGGAAAATCTGGAATCCTATGTACAAAAATTTTAAATGGATAATAATTATTTATCCCTATGACTACTATACAGATATTGCCTAGAATTTGCTTCATATTCTGGTCATTAAAATGTAATTAAAGTCTAATTGCCAACACATTGCCAACAGACAGTGAGTATCTCCTCATTGGCAAACATCTTGCTGCAATGCTACCCTACTGAAAATTCTATAATTCCAAAACTCTTAAATTTCATATCCTCAGATGCATGCATCACCTTCAGCAAGACTGAGGAAATAAACACTATAAAGTGCTCCAGGGAAGTCAACAGCAAAATTGCTGATCATGTATTGAGTAATGAAAAGACCATATAAAAAAAAAAAAAAAAAAAAAAAAAGTGAAAAAAGTGAAATTAATTGTGTTTGTTCATTCCATAATGAAAACTACAAGACATAGTCATCAATCAGTCACACAGATAAATAATACAGATTGTTGTACTGAGCTGTGTTGGGGGCCATGGACATTTGCTTCAATGATAACACATATGGGAATTAGTATTATCAGACAATAACGTTTCAAAATCATCTTAGGGAAAGTGATAAAATAGGGGATGCAAGAGCAAAACTTCTTTATGAATCCTCCAGGACAAAATGTGGTGAAGAGAGGAGATGACCCTATGGAATGATCATGAACAGAGAATTAGGGCAAAAATAGAGTTTAATAGTACCCTGTAACTGTCTCCTAACATTTTTTTTTTTTTTTCTCATTATCAAAAAGCAAAGTTAAAGCTTTCCTATCATTCAGTCAAAGTCAAATAAACACAAAAATATAATAAAGCCCATGAGACTGGTACCCTTCAAATCATTCAGTTGGTAGGTGTGGCTCTTGAAATAATGCTTTTGAAATGTTTAATATTTACATTATAACAATTTATATGTTATGGGCATTTGAAGAAGGGATAAAGAAGTTGTGCCATCTTGTCCTGTATGTGTGACATATTAACTGTATTATTCTTTTCAGTCATGCACTTTTTTCCAATCATTTTCTAATACTGTTAGTTGTGGCCTGTTTCTGTTACTTAGCATCACGCCTTGATAATGAATAGAAATTCATGAAGAACAAACTATGCCATGCAATTATGAGAGAAACAAAGTAGAGTTAAGATGGGTGTCTCATATGTATTCATAGAAATCCCCTTCCAGGCCAACCGTTTGTTAAGTCTAGGACATCTTCCATTTTAACATTGGTATGTCTTAAGGAAAAAATAAAATAAAATAAATGTTTCTCTTATCCTCACTTTTGCTGGCAGAAAGAGAAGCATGAGGGCATTGGACAGTTCAGCCTTCCCAATAAATAGTTAGGGAATTACAGTTATGTACAGTGAATGAGAAATGTTCAATTTGTCATCACCTGCATCATATATATAGACTCTAAAAACTGTTAATAGAAGATACTGAGTGGAGAATAAATTCTACTTAGCTTAAAGGAGAGTCATGGCTGGATGCATGACCTGTGAAGATGCTGTTTTGAGAAGACTGTGGAAGGCTAATGTTTTGATTAGGAACCAGCAAATCAGTCTTATTCAATGTTCTCAAAGGAGAGGAGAAATGTGACTGCTTCACCTACACACTGGTTTCTCCTGGAAACAAATTATACAGCTTTCCACATTAAATTGATTTTAAAAGTCAGATTTGAAAAAGTATAGAAAACAAAACACACACACACAAAAAAAAGCAAACAAACAAAACCCTAGAATATTAGTTTAGTGTTTAATACACACAGAACTTTACTGATATCACAAATCATGGTCAGCAAGAAACCTCACCTGTAAAGACAGGCTAGAATGATGAAGCAGCACACACTGGTGACAAGAGAGAGATGGAGATTCAGTGATCTAAGTTCATGCAGACTTCCTATGATTTTAAATTAATTGGTAATGGCTAGATAAACATAGAGACTTAAGTTCTCTTATGCTATGCACTGAAATACCACTGTTAACTGCCTGGATCCTGGGACTGAATTCATATCCTTCATACAAACTTGTTGCTTCAGTATAAATACAGAAAGTGATATGTGTGACCTACATTCACAAAAGCCAGTTTAGTAAACAGACAGAACCATAAGATGTATGCATGCCTTCAGAACAGAATTTGATGTGGCATGAATGCAGATATCTTAGCCAACTGCCTGTAAACAAGCTAATGAGCATACTGAGGGCAGTCTAGTCAAATACAAGAAGCATGTTATTAGAACTAATTTGCCTGGAGAAAGTAATTTAGAGACTGCCCTGTCATTTGTATGTATTGTTCGTATAATATGGTCCCAACCCATGGACTTCTGTTCAACTTGATGGGATGCACCCACGAGTGCTGAAGGAGCTGGAAAATGTGATCTCAAGGCCACTCTCTATAATCTCTATAATCTTAGCTTGAACATGGCAACTGGGAGAAGTGCTCAAAGACTAGAGGAAAGAAAATGTCACTCCTATCTTCAGGAAGGGCAAGAAGGAGGACCCATGGAACTACAGGCTGGTCAGCCTCACCTCGATCCCTGGGAAAGTGATGAAACAGCTTACACTGAAAACCATTTACAGGCACATGAAGGATAAGAAAATCACCAGGAGTAGTCATTATGGATTCACCAAGGGGAAGTCATGCCTGACCAATTTTTATAATGGTAGATGGGGATAGAGCAGTGGATATTGTCCTCCTGGACTTCAGGAAGGCCTTTGACATTGTCCCCCATAAAATCCTCATAGAGAAGCTGTTGAAGTATGGGCTGGATGAGCCGACAGTGAGGTGAATCAAAACAGGCATAACAGAAAGACACAGAGGGCAGTGGCCAGTTGTGCAAAGTCTAGCTGAAGGCCAGTAATGAGCAGAATACCCCAGAGGTCAGAACTGGGTCCAATCCTGTTTAATATTGTCACTAATAGTCTGGACAATGGGGTAGGGTGCCCTTCAGCAAATTAGTGGATGACATGAAATGAGGGAGAGTGGTGGACTCAACAGAGGGACTCACAGCGATCCCAAGGGACCGTGGCAGGCATGAGAGTTGGACTGACAAGAATCTCATGAAGTTCAAGGCAGAGAAGAGCGGAATCCTGCACCTGGGGAGGGACAGCCCCAGGCACCAGAACGTGCTGGGGACCACCCAGCTGGAAAGCAGCTCTGCAAATAAAAGGACCTGGGGGTCCTGGTGGACACCAAGTTGAACGTGAGTCAGCATGTGCAAGTTGCTGCTAAGAAGGCTAATTCTTGGCTGCATTAGACAAAGGATCACCAGGAGGTCAAGAAAAGTGATGGTTCCACTCCACTCAACCGCATGGGCAAGGCCATACCTGGACTACTGTGTCCAGCTCTGGGCTTCTTGAGTACAAGAGAGACCTAGAGATACTGGAAAGAATCCAACAGAGGGCCACCAAGATGATCAAGGGACAGGAGTACCTCTCCTAGGAGGAAAAGCTGAGAGAGCTGGGACTATTCAGTCTGGAGAAGAGGAGGCTCAGCAGGGATCTTATCAGTGTGCCTGTGTCTGAAAGAAGGGTGTAAAGAAGACAGAGCCAGGCTGTTGTCAGTGGTGCCCAGTGCAAGAAGCAAGATACACAAACTGGAATGCAAGAGCTTCTGTCTAAGCATTAGGAAGCACATCTTCACTTGTGCGGGTGACAGAGGTTGCCCAGAGCAGTTGTGGAGTCTTTCTCCCTGAAGATCTTCCAAAGTTGCCTGGACTTGCCTGGGTGCCTAGTTCTGTGGTTCTGTGGATTTCGTTTCCTACTTGCAGGGGAGCTACAAGCCAAAGCAGCCATTTTAATGCAAACACGGTGCTCAGATTCCTTTTGCAGAATCTGAATGGTGAGAAGTGATTGCTTTGTGTATACTTCCAAAGTAGTTTTCTGTTTGTTTCTGAAGTACACAGAAATAGTAACTCAGTATAACTTATATATATAAGTTATAAATAATAATATAATAACTTATAAATTATATATATATATATATATATATATTATTTGATGTGACTTTTTTCAATTAACATGAGGACAAGAACAGCTATTTAGGAAACAAGAACTGGACAAACTATACAATGTCCAGAAGATGCAAGGGAATTAATGTATTTAAGAGATGTGTGGATCTGACATTGACACTTAGGAACATGTTTTAGTGATGGGACTTGTTAGGTCAGGTTGATTCTATGATTCTGTGATGTTCTGTGAATCATCTCTAATGAAAACTACTGTTTTATAACACTGAAGACGATGCATGAAAGATGCATCTTATAAAAGAGTTTTCAAACTGGGTAAGATCATAAGTCTGTTAAAAAGTGAGAAAAAAATCAATTTAGCATCTGTGCAGATGTTTCATACTGCCTCCATAGAGCAGCATCCTTTTGAGGCAGGATGGAGCATACATCTGCTTTCCTGGCTTGCAGAGTACAGCACATCCGCCCTACTCTAACAATGGGAATCTTCATTTGCTGTTAAATTGATACAGACAGCTTTAAATTAAAGCCTTAAAGAGCTCAGCTGAAAGTATTAATTCTGAAGGAAACATGTAAATCTTGATGAAATCTTCTTCATTTTTAATCTTGCTATGGTAAACCTTGTAATTAAGATGATTAAATGGCTGAAAAAAACCCTATATTTACATCCTTTAGAGTATTACAATGAAGAACCATAACCCTGTTTTTGGAAAAAAAAGAAAAAAGCAGCAGAAACCATTTTAAATAGAGGCATCAACCCAGCCTTGTTTTTTATGTGGTTAGTAATTAATAAATCTCTCATTTAGCAGGGATATGTAAGAGTTAACTTACTAGGAAAACCATGGAGAAGGAAAAGCTAAGGTAGGGCAGAGAAGGAGAAGCAAATATAATGTTTATAGGGGAAAAAAAAAGTCAAATGTGTTTTGGATGTCCAAGTTATCCACTATTAATATATTTCAAAAGGGAAAACTTCAGGGTTTGCAACAAATTTCGAATTAGTGAGAAACTTTCTGCAGTAGACACATTAAAATGATATAGCACTCACAGTGAAGTGAGATGCAACTTTTATTATTATTATTATTATTATTTTTTTTTTTGGAGTGACCATCTCATAAAAGCAGGATTTGAGAATCTGCCAGTAGCTCTTTGTCTTAAGGAACAAAATCCTTTTGTTTGAATGTATTTTCATTCACCATAGTGAAGAAGCAAATACCATCTCATGAAAAACTCCATTGTGCTGCTCAGCTATTTCTCAGCAAAGAGGACAATAACTTAAGAAAAACATCTAATAAAACCAAGACACTCTCTCTATAATTCTCTCATCTGAGTCTGCACTAAAAATATTCTGAATATATTTCGGGTGGTTTTTTTCCTCATTTTATCCAAAAAATAATTGAACAATTTAATGAACCTACGTGAATAATCTGTATATATTACAAGTTTGTGTTTATCTGTTGTAATACCTCTTGATAATATAACAACACATTAATAATCAGAAATCAAATTTGTATACATATGAAAATCTTCTTAAATTAATTGTAGTATTTTTTCATTCACTTTGTAAAAACTCAGACATTTCTAGAATTGTTTTCTGTAAAGAACAGAATGTGGGCACTATTCAAGCAAAAGTATTTATTTTATCTCCTATTTAAAAATAGGTTAATAAACTTATAACTCTTATAATATAGTGTCCATGCACTACATCATCTTTTCCCAAAATGATATTGCCATTTTCTAAAAAGGCTTAATCCTGAAATTCTTAGGCAAGCAGTTATTGACTTTTGAGATTGAGGAACGCGATTCTGTTGAAGGACAAATTGCTTATGAAGTTGTGGAGAATGATTATATATGATGTAGTATCATGGATTTCACTCCTGGGATAGCAAGTGAAAATTATTTCTAAAGGTGCTGATGAATGTGAATAAATCAATATAGCAGAGCTTGCAGTGTTCACCTACCAAAAAAAAAAAAAAAAATCTTTACCAAAAACACACCCATAACTCATAGTCTTATTAATGTAAGATGTTCACACATTTTGTATATGCTTTAAATAGTTTTTGTCATATCTGCCAAAACAGCTTAGAATTCACTTGTACGTTCGTCTACAAGGAGATTCTAAAGGTCAAAATTTATTAGGGCTACTTATTAGACAATGTCATTTTTCAAATCTGACCCAGAAACTAAAATGGAGTATTCAGAAATTGAATGCTTTCAAAAAATAATAAAAATATTTTAAACGTTCCTGCACACAAATATTTGATGATCCTCTCCTCTGCCAACAGGTTTGGGGAAGTTTCACATTTACTGCTTAATTTCAATATTGAGTTCACACAATTCCCCTTTAAGGTTTTGCTTGTCTATAATTATTTTTCACAAGCTGAGTTTGATCTGGCAATCATCTTTCATTAATGTCTTGTGTCCTATAACCAGAGCTTTATCAAATATTGTTGAAACATCACTAGATGTGGAATTTTTTGGAAGGTCCATGGACATAGCTCTCCCCTTTCCCAGGCATCTCTAGCCACTCTACTAATATTATTTGCTGTTCCACTGTAGTACCACAAGCACTTGCAACCCTTCAGTATTTTCCAAGAAGGGAGATGAAAGGAAATTGCATCTCATTATGCATTACATGACAAACAAAGGAAAGGAAATCCAATTCCCTTTCCCATTTAAATGAGCTTGTGTTTATGTTTGTATATCAGTACAATTTTTCAGCTTTCAGTGATTACTCTTCCACACTGAATAACTTTTCCTATGGTGAAAAAATTATGCTAACAGGGGGTTCCAAATATTTTTTTCAGAAGGAATTTTCCTGTTGGCATAGCATACCAATACTCAAACAATATAAACTAAAGCAGCTGAACATTGTCTTTGTACACAGCAGGGTTTTTGCTGGCCCACTGATGAAAATGAAAGATAATAGTTTGTCACAATCAAAAGCAGCGTGCTTCACAGTAAAACATTGAATTGGAATCTAGCTAAATATAGATTTAACAGCATATTTTTAGGGAAAATTTACTTTGATGGTATATAAGGTGCATTTTGTGGAATGACGTGTTAAGAGGTGTATGACTACTGCAGTATTGTTGCCCATCTATCTTTACATTGACAGTTTGTTTGGAAAAATGGAAATGAGCTCTCATGCTGAAACTGTTTCTCACTTTTTGTACCTTCTTCTTCTCTGTTTATTTATCTTAATTAAACCTTAACATCATGCACTCAGTTCATAAAATTGTAGTAACATGGAATATCCTAAATTGGAAGGGACCCAAAAGGATCATCGAGTCCAACTCCTGGCTCCACACGGAACCACACAGAAATCAGACCATGTCTGAGAGCATTGTCCAAATGCTTCTTAAACTCCTTCAGCCTTGATGCCATGACCACTTTTCTAGGTATCTTGTTCCAGTGCCCAACCACCCACTCAGTGAAGAACCTTTTCATAGCATCCAACCTGATGAAGGTTCATGCTCTTTCCTTGGGTCCTGCTACTGGTCACCAGAGAGGTGACCAGATCAGTGCCTCCCATGCTGCTCCCCCTCATGAGGAAGCTGTAAGTTGCCATGACACCTCCCCTCAGTCTCCTCTTCTCTAGGCTGAGCAAACCCAGTGGCTTCAGCTGCTCCTCAAACGTCTTGCCCTCTAGACCCTTCACCATCTTTGTAGTCCTCCTTTGGACACTGTCTAATAGTTTTATGTCCATCTTATATTGTTCTACCCAAAACTGCACACAGTACTTGAGGTGAGGCAGCACCAGCAGAGAGTAGAATGGGACAATCCCTTCCCATAACCACTTAGAAATGTTGTACTTGATGGATATGGTTAGTCCGGGATATGGTTAGGCCTTTTTGCTTCTAGGGCTCAAGTTCAAACTGCCACAGACAGAACCCCCAGATTCCTTTCTGCAGGGCTGCTCTCCATCTTCTCAACCTCCAGTCTGTATGTGTATTCAAGGTATCTCCATCCCAGTACTTGCTCTTGTTAAACTTCATGTGAATGCTCAGCCCTCTAATTTGTCAAAATCTCCCTGCAAGTCCTCTCTACCCTCAAGGAATTCAACAGTTCCTCTGAGTTCAGTGTCATCTGCAAACTTACTTACCTATAAGTCCTGCATCCAAGCCATTTATGAAAACATTAAAGAGCTGGCCATAAAATGGAGCCCTGGGGAATCCCACTAGTGACTGGCCACCAGCCTGATGTCACCCCATTTTCCATAACACTTTGAGCCTGACCTATCAGCCAAGTTTTCACCCACTGTATTATGTTTTTATCTATCTGTATGCTTGACATTTTTTACAGAAGGATACCATGAGAAACAGTATTGAAAGACTTGCTGTAATCAAAAAAGATTATATCAACTGTTTTCCCTGGTCAACTAGATGGGTAACCTTGTCATAAAAGGAATTTAAGTCCATTAAATAGGATTAAATTATAAACCCATGTTAGCTCTGACCAATGACTGCATTCTCTTGAGGTGTTTTTCAATAACTCCCAGAACAATCTTCTCCATAATTCTAACACTGAATTGAGACTGACAGGCTTGTAACTACCATGGCTATTTACTTTCTTCTCCTTCTTGAAAATCGGAGCAATGTTTGCCAGCTTCCAGCTGTTTGGGACCTCTCCGAAGACTATTGAAAATAACTGGGAGAGGTCTCAATGACATCATCCAGCCTTTTGAGTAACTTGGATTGAATTCCATCAGGTCCCACAGACTTACATGCATCCAGGAATGGCAGCAATTCCTATGCAAGTTCAGGATTGGCTGGGAGTTTATTGTTACCGCAGTCATGGTCATCCAACTCAGGGCTCTGAGGGTTCCAATGCCCATCATTTGTGTTGAAGATAGAAGCAAAAGGCATTAAATATTTCTGCTTTGTCTACATCCCTGTTTGTGAGGTGACCTGCCTCATCAAGTGTAGGACCAATGGTTACTCTGGTCCTCCTTTGTTGTTAACATATTTATATATATTAAATAAAGAAATAAAAATCTGTTGCCCAACACAGTACTGTCCAGCTTCAACTCTAATAGATATTCAACTGCATGAATTTTCTCCCTGCATTGCTGAAGAGTATCCCTATAGTCCTCCATATTGCCCAACCTCATCTCCAAATCTCCAGTGGCCATACATTTTTTTTTTTTTGCCTAAGCTCTAAAAGAAAATCTAGCCAGGGATCAGGTTAGGAAAGTTAAAGCCCTGTTAGAATTAAATTTGTCCAGGGACATCAAGGGCAATAAGAAAGGGTTCTACAGGTACAACGGTGATAAAAGGAAGACTAGGGAAATTGTAAGCCCTCTCCATTAGAGGGAGACCTGGTCACCTGGGGTACGGAGAAGACTTTTTTGCCTCAGTCTTCACCAACAAAAGCTCCAGCCACACGGCCCGGGCCCCAGAAGGTAAAGTCAGGAACTGAAAGAATGATGAACTGCACAGTGTAGGAGAAGCTCAGGTTCAAGACCAGCCAGGAAGCTGAAGGTGCACAAGTCCATGGGTCCCGAGGTAACAAGCAGATGAATTTGCTAAACCACTATCCGTCATATTTGAGAAGTTGTGGCATTCTGGTGAAGTTCCCACTGACTGTAAGACTGGAAACATAACCCTCATTTTTTAAAAAGGAAAAAAAGGAAGACCCAGGGAGCTACAGGCCAGTCAGTCTCACCTCTGTGCCTGGAAAGATTATGGAGCAGATCTTCCTGGAATCTACGCTAAGGCACAAGGAAAATAAGGAGGTGATTGGTGACAGCCACCATGGCTTCACTAAGGACAGATCATGCCTGGCAAATGTGGTAGCCTTCCATGATGTGATTACAGCATTTGAGGAAGACACAAATGTGGAAGAACAAATGATATCACCTACCTGGCCTTGTGCAAAGCTTTTGACAGTGTCCTGAACAATATCCTTGTCTCTAAATTGGAGAGACATGGATCTGATGGATGGATCACACAGTAGGTAAGTAATTGGCTGGATAGTCTCACTCAAAGATTTGTGGTCAGCGGCTCAATGTTCAGGTGGAGATCAGTAATGAGGGGTGTTCCTCAGGGGTCAGTATTGGGACTGGCACTATTTAACGTCTTTGTTGGTGATATGGACAGTCAAACTGAATGCACTCTCAGCAAGATTGCTGATAACACCAAGCTGTGTGCTGTGGTCGACATGCTGAGAGGAAGAGATGCCATCCAGAGGGACCCTGATAGGCTGAAGAGATAGGCCTGTGCAAAATTCATGAGGTTCAAGAAGATTGCAAGGTCCTACATCTGTGTCAGGGTAATCCCAAGCTGCATAGAGAATGGATTGAAAGCAGCCCTGAGGAGAAGGACCCTGGGGTGTTGGTTGACATGAAACTCAGCAAGCTGGCAATGTTCACTTGCAGCCCAGAAAGTCAACCAAATCCTGTGTTACATCAAAAGACGCATGACTTCTCCTCCTCACTACTCTTGTGAGACCCCATCTGAAGTACTGTGTTCAGCTTTGCAGCTCCCAGCACAAGAAGGACATGGAAATATTAAAATGAATGCAGAAAGGACAAAAAGATGATCAAGGGGCTGGAGAAGTTCTACAAACAGAGGCTGAGGGATTTAGGATTGTTCAGACTATAAAAGTGAAGGGAGACCTTATAGTGACCTTCCAATACCTAAAGGGGCTACAGAAAAGCACAAGAGGGACTCTTTATCAGGGATTGTAGTGATAGGACAAGGATTAATGGCTTTAAACTAAAAAAGGTTAGATTTAGTTTAAATATAAGGAAGAAAATCTTTCCTATCAGGGTAGTAAGACACTGGAACATGTTGCCCAGAAAAGTTGTGGGTGGCCCATCTCCCTGAAAGTGTTCAAGGCCAGGCTGGATAGGGCTTTGAGCAACCTGGTCTAGCAGGTAGTGTTCCCGACACATAGAAGGGGGTGTTGGAATGAGAGTATCTTTAAGGTCTCTTCCAACCTAAACCCTTCTATAATTCTATGCACATCTCTGCTCAGCCAAGACAGCCCTCTGCCCCACCTCCTTGACTTCTGACATTTTGGAATAGACTATTTCTGTTCTCTTAAGAGGTGGTACTTAAAAATTCACCAGCACTGATGGACCTCAATGCCTTCAATAGCAAAAACATAACCTCTCTGGAATATTTACACTTTCATTTGGAAATTCACTGACATTTCATGGGATTTGCGATATTTCTGGATTTCAGCAATGATGCTGTTGTACTGGAAACTAAGATATACAACAAGTGGAAACAACCATACTCATGGCTGTACTTCTGAAAACAAAAGCCGATTTGTATTCAACTGTATGTCAGGACAGACATTTGGAATAATTTTTGAAGATTTTTAAAATCTGAAAAAAATGTGACCTTAAGGCTGCATACATTTTTGTACTCAGCTCCAGTGAAGCTGCACCTTGAACACTGTGTTCAGTTTTGGGCCCCTTACTACAAGAATGACATCGGGGTACTGGAATGTGTCCATAGAAGGGCAATGAAGCTGCTGAAGGGTCTAGAGAAGAAGTCTTATGTGGAGTAGCTGAGGGAGCTGGGTTTGTTTAGCCTGGAGAAAAAGAGGCTCAGGGGAGACCTTATCATGCTGTACAATTACCTTAAAGGAGGCTATCACAAGGTGGGGATCAGTCTCTTCTCCCAAGCACCAACTGATAAGACAAGAGGAAATGACCTTAAGTTGCACCAGGGGAGGTTTAGGTTGGATATTAGGAAAAATTTCTTCACTGAAAGGGTTGTGAAGTATTTGAATAGGCTGCCCAGGGAAGTGGTTGAGTCACCATCCCTGGAGGTCTTCAAAAATGTCTAGATGTAGAGCTTAATGATATGTTGTCATGGTGGACTTGGCAGTGCTAGCTTAAAGGTTGGACTAGATGATCTTAGAGTTCTTTTCCAACTTAAATGATTCTATGATTCTATAATACACCACTGCTAGTATGGAGAATATTGCTACATTGAACTTTTACAGTGGGAATAAGACATTCTTATAGGGGAAATCTAGTAGCAATTCAGTGACATTTGTAGTGTATGAGCTTTAATTACTCCTTTGGTACTCCAAAACTGTCATCAGAACTGTGTATATTCCATCTTTAAGTTCCATAATCAAATGCACATTCTATCAACAATGCCGAGCATCCTATGATGAGCATGATATGAAGAACCAATGTGTGTACAAGTTGCAGCCTACTGTACCTGGTGAATGAAGTGGAGGGGAGCACATCAAAACAACTCCTTGACCTTCACGTACAGAGACAGCACTTCTTGTCCGACCGCTAAAATTCCCCAGATCTATTAAAAAAAAAAAAAAAAAAAAAAGCCAGCATTTTTATTAGAGGAAAAAAAATACATTTTGTGGCACCTGTGACTTATGATTTACTTCTTCTTCTAAAGCTGACAGTTCTTTTTTTTTTTTTTTTTTTTTTGTATCTTAATCTATAATAGGAGGGCCTTGAAAAATAAATATATTCCCATTACAAAGGAATCCTTGTTGCATCAGCACTTTATTATTCTTTTTAGCACACTTGGATATGGTGTTAAAAGCTATCAGGCAATATATATTGTTTAAATAAATATTTAATAGAGTTTTTATTTCTTTTTAAAATATCCTGTTTGTGACTTTTTTTTCCACCAGTAGGAATCATTCATGTACAGTGAAAAATGAAATGATAGTGGAGAGAACACCTCGTCCAACATCCAGACTGATGACTGTAGTTAACAAATCATCTGGAGAGTACACAACACATTGTAATGGGTAGACAGGAATATCAGCTGAATAGGTGCAAAAACCAAATCTGGTCCACAGCTTTATTCTTCTTAAACACATTTTACTGATTTCTGCAGTGTTGTAAGCATAATCCAGTTGTGGGTAAATATATTTTCCCTCCATAAGTTTCCCCCTAGAAGGTGAATAAAAAGTGTTTCATTTTTCATACAAAAACTTTTGAATGAAGATATAGGGTGCTGTTATAAACAGTCTATTGTGCTTCTTTAAAGCCCCTCTACCAGAATATCCATCTACTGTATTTACCTCAGGAAACACTGGATCTGTATTCAGTTTTGAGGTGGTTAGCTATGCTGTAACATGCTTATCTGTAGCAGAACAAATATGACAGTTCTGACATCACACTGATTCTTTCACCTTCATCTTCCCCAATGACAACAATGCTATTAAAGCCTCTTTTCACTCACATTTCTAGGTATGTTTCTTTCTAATGTGGATCAAGGGGAAGATAACTGAGTTAGTGGTACTTACAGATATCTTTGAAAAGGACATAGAAGTTTCAGCAGACACAAAATAAGGTGTTTAAATATAAACAGAATGAGCCTGGGCATCTCTTATGGACCTATTGCTGTACCTGTTCCTTTCTGAGTGCAGACCAAGGTGCTGGTAGGAGCTAAGCAGCACCAAAGAGTTTGATTAGGTTGAGTAGAATTATTACTTTCTTAACTGCACTCAGTTTTCTGTCAGGTGCTGGAGCTCCACATCTTCTGCCATGTCTAGCAGGATATAAAATTGAAGTTCATTGATTTTCAAAAGTAATATGAATTGATGGTTTTTAGAGTGTGGAATAGGTATAATTTTAAGTAGAAAGAGATTTATAATATTTCAGAATGACTATTCACATTTCTAAAAGATGTCTTAGGCATATGCAGAAGCCTAAAATTTAAATGTATCTAAACGTGCCCTGTCTTTGGCCAAAAGAAACGTGTTCTTGTTTCATTAATAATGCTTGAACAGGGAAAAGATGAATGGGCTTCAGAAACTATACAAAATTTTGCTAGGTAATAGTTAATTAACTATTATTTTATATTTTAGAATAAGCCCATCATGGGTTATAATACAATCTGGTGTAATTTCATTTAAAATGTCACCTAATGATTCTGCAGGAATGCAAATATTATTATTTTATATTTAGAAAGTAGTGGACTGGTATAGTCCTTTGTAGTCAGTTGTTTTGGATGGGAGCACAGCTTGCAATGAAAAATTTTCTTAGGAAATGTTTGGTTTCCATTATCATGTGACTTAGGGACTATAACTTTATGCTTGTATGCATGTTTGTGTTAAGTTTGTGTATATTTCTAAAAGAAAGCAGATAAATCAACAAATATTTTCTACTATCTGTTAACAAGCCAACGGTTAACTTTCATTTTAATGCACAGTTTAGGAATATAATAAACTTTTAAAATGTATTATTGCCAAATCCTTTTAAAAACAGTGTGTGTCCTCAAAGATTTTTTTCAAGGGCAATTGTTCAGGTAAGAAGAATGTCACTGGATTTCCATAAAATTATTCTTTTAGCCCTCCTTCTCAAGAAAAATGTGATGAATCTTCTCTGTATGGGTGCCTTAAAGCATGCTGTTTGATTTACTCCTCACATACTTTCAAGGATCCAGACTGTATTCATTAACAGACCTCACTGAATTTAAAACATGAACAAAACTCAAAATGATATGTCATGGCTTCAACAAGTTTTGAGATGTTCTGACACCAGACTTTTTTTCCTCTGGGAGAAATATGTAAGCCATTTATCTATATGTTGGAATAGATACTATCACAGTAATACTTCCTTTTGAAGAATTGGGGGGGGGGGGGGAAATTAACACTATTTTGCATTTCTCTGACACCAGAAAAGAACATTAGCACTGCTGACTACCCGAAACTCATACAACAAATCTGCTATATGCATTCTGAAAAAAAAAATAAAATAAAAAAATAAAACCACTTGCTACAGGGAATTAAATAGCTAAACAAACAAATATTGTCAGTTCAATAGTGAAAATTCATACCAGTGTAAGAACAGATTCTCTACAATGTATTGTCCTGGTTTCAGTTAGGACAGAGTTATTTTTCCTCCTAGTAGCTGGTAGGGTGCTATGTTTTGGATTAGGATGAGAAGAGTACTGATAACATGCTGATGTTTTAATTGCTGCAGAGCAATGCTTACACCAAGCCAAGGACTTTTCAGCTCCTCGCTCTGTCCTGCCAGTGGGCAGGCTGGGGGTGCAGCAAGAGCTGGGAGGGGACAGACCCAAGACAGCTGACCAAACTGGTCAAAGGGGTATTCCATACCATCTGACGTCATGCTGAACGATATATAGGGGTGGCTAGCCAGGGTGGGGGGCCGGTGCTCAGGGTTGGGCTGGGCATTGGTCAGCAGGTGGTGAGCAATTGCATTGTGCATCACTTGTTTGTACATATTATTATTATTATTTTCTATCTTAATAAACTGTCTTTATCTCAACCCACAGGCTTCACTTTCCCATTTCTCTCCCCCATCCCAGAGAGGGAGGGGGGAGGGTGAGCGAACGGCTGTGTGGTGTTTAGCTGCCGGCCGGGTTAAAACACAACAGTCATTTTAGCACCCAACGTGGGGCACAAAGGGTTGAGATAATGACAGATCTGACCAGAGTATGTTAAACTAAAATTGGTATAAGTATTAGAGTGGCCCCACCTGGAGTCTCTGGCAGAAAGAGCCTGGGGAAACTCGAGGTCAACCCCTAGGGTTTTGGAGTCGGGGATACGGAGGATCTGAGGCCCGCTACACTCCAACCGTAAAGGAGATGTTGGCAGCATATGAAGGAGTTCGATCTGCTTCGGAAGGGGTCAGTACTGAAGCACAGCTCCTCCTGGCATCCCGACTGCCAGTACTGGGCTGGATGTTCAAAGGAAGGGTCCCCTCTACACATCATGCAACTGATGCTACATGGAGCAAGTGGGTTGCACTGTTTACTCAGCGGGCTCGAATAGGAAACCCCAGTTGTCCAGGAATCTTGGAAGTGATTATGGACCTGCCAGAAGGTAAATACTTTGGGATGTCATCAGCACAGACCACCTCCTCCTCTGAAGAAGCCCCACTGTACAACGAGCTACCAGAAAATGAGAGGAGATATGCCCTGTTCACCGATGGGTCCTGTCGCATTGTGGGAAAGCATTGGGGATGGAAAACTGCTGTATGGAGTCCTACACGACAAGTTGCAGAAGCTGCTGAGGGAGAAGGTGAATCGAGTCAATTTGCAGAAGTGAAAGCCATCCAGCTGGCTTTAGATATTGATGAACGAGAAAAGTGGCCAGTTCTCTACCTATACACTGATTCATGGATGGTAGCAAATGCCCTGTGGGGGTGGTTACAGCAATGGAAACAGAACAACTGGCAGCACAGGGGCAAACCAATCTGGGCTGCTGCATTGTGGCAAGATATTGCTGCCCGGGTAGAGAACCTGGTCATAAAGGTATGCCACGTAGATGCTCATGTGCCCAAGAATAGGGCTACTGAAGAACATCAAAACAACCAGCAGGTGGATCAGGCTGCTAAGATTGAAGTGGCTCAGGTGGACCTGGACTGGCAACATAAGGGTGAATTATTCATAGCCCGATGGGCTCATGACACCTCAGGCCATCAAGGTAGAGATGCAACATACAGATGGGCTTGTGATCGAGAGGTGAACCTGACCATGGACACTATAGCACAGGTTATTCATGATTGTGAAACATGTGCTGCAATCAAGCAAGCCAAACGGTCAAAGCCTCTTTGGTATGGAGGATGATGGCTGAAATATAAATATGGAGAGGCCTGGCAGATTGATTACATCACACTCCCTCAAACCCGCAACAGCAAGCGCCACTTACTTACAATGGTGGAAGCAACCACCGGATGGCTGGAAACATATCCTGTGCCCCATGCCACCACCCAAAACACTATCCTGGGCCTTGAAAAACAACTCCTATGGTGACATGGCACCCCAGAAAGAATTGATTCAGACAATGGGACTCATTTCCAAAACAATCTTATAGACACTTGGGCCAAAGAACATGGTATTGAGTGGGTGTATCACATCCCCTATCATGTACCAGCCTCTGGGAAAGCTGAGCGATACAATGGACTGTTAAAGACTACACTGAAAACAATGGGTGCTGGGACATTCAGAAATTGGGATACACATTTGGCAAAGGTCACCTGGTGAGTCAATACTAGGGGATCTGCCAGCCGAGCTGGACCTGCCCAATCAAACCTTCTACGTACAGTAGAAGAGGATAAAGTTCCTGCAGTGCATGTACGAAACATGCTGGGTAAAACAGTCTGGGCTACTCCTGCCTCAGGAAAAGGCAAACCCATTTGTGGGATTGTTTTTGCTCAAGGACCTGGATGCACTTGGTGGGTAATGCAAAAGAATGGGGAGGTCCGGAGTGTACCTCAAGGGGATTTCATACTGGGTGAGAATAGCCCAGGAGTTGAGTTCTATTATGTTAATTACTATATAATACTGTGTTTCATTGCTACCATAGATGAAAATAGCGATTAACTAGAATGTATTGGAAAGCGTGTAACCTGAGCATGACATAAATGGTATGGAATAAGGGGTGGATATATGTCCTGGTTTCAGTTGGGACAGAGTTATTTTTTCCTCCTAGTAGCTGGTAGGGTGCTATGTTTTGGATTAGGATGAGAAGAGTACTGATAACATGCTGATGTTTTAATTGCTGCAGAGCAATGCTTACACTAAGCCAAGGACTTTTCAGCTCCTCGCTCTGTCCTGCCAGTGGGCAGGTTGGGAGTACAGCAAGAGCTGGGAGGGGACAGACCCAGGACAGCTGACCCAAACTGGCCAAAGGGGTATTCCATACCATCTGAGGTCATGATGAACAATATGTAGGGGTGGCTAGCCGGGGTGGGGGGCTGGTGCATCACTTGTTTGTACATATGATTATGATGATTATTATTATTACTTTCTATCTTATTAAACTGTTTTTATCTCAACCCACAGGCTTCACTTTCCCGTTTCTCTCCCCCATCCCAGAGAGGGAGGGGGGAGGGTGAGCGAATGGCTGTGTGGTGTTTAGCTACCGGCCAGGTTAAACCACCACAGTGGCAAAGATAACACTTAAGGTATATTTTCAAAGCAGTTTCTGGGGTATTAGCTACCTGGCTTACATATTCTTTAACATGCTCACATGGCAAAAGCACAACATTTGCCTCTTTGAAAAAGTCAGTCACCTTTTCTAATGTGAAGACGGTATTAGCAACATATCTGACAAAAATGCAAAGAACATTTTAGGATGTAGTGTGTGTGTGGGGGGGGAGGTATATCACAATAATATTTTTGCTAAATAAATAAATATTGCAATTCAATAAATCTTATGCAGTGTCACTAGCGATTAACCTGTGACATGGGTGTGGTCTCCATGATGGGAAAGAGAGTACAGAAATTCCAGAGGCAGAGAACATAACAAGACGTTAAATCTAATGGTGTAACACTTTCTGGATGTCCTATTTCAGGTGTAAATAGTTCAGTGCATTCCTTGATCTTTGATGGAATTTATAACCTTGGCAAAAGCATTCAAATCTCTGTTACAAAACATCTCCTGGACCGTACGTTTCTCTCTGCAATGGCTACTCCCATTCTTCTGAAATCAGCTAAAGTACGAGTTTCTCTCAGAATACAAATGTGTATTGATGTGCGTTATGGGAGAGTGACATTCACCCCAGCAAGAGTATCTCTTTAAGGAAGACCAACAGACAACAAAACACTTCAGTGGAAAGTGAAAGGAGTAATGGAAAATAAATGAGAAAAATATCAATGCAGTCAAAGAAACAGAAAAGCAGTGCAGAACTAGCAGCAAATTAAACAACTAAATAAAGGAGGAAAAGGATCACTTACGAAGGAGATCTAGTATGTATTTTTCTGTTAGTAGATGATACATGTGTGGACAAAAATAGGAAAAGGAGAGTCAGTTACATTAAGATCTGTTAAGATATTTGGCAGAGTTGGCAGAACTCATAAAAAAGCTGGAGTACCTTCAACTCTTTTTATCCTTCCAATACACCTCCAGCGTGCTTTGCCTTTTTCACAGGAGAGATAATTAAGTCCTGTGTTCATCAGTTGGGTGTTGCTGATGCAAACATTAAAAAGGCATTTTTTTCTGTGGCCCAGACAACTGTCCACTGACGGTTGTTATAAAATTAAGATCAAGTTAAAAATGAAAAAATCTTGCGTTTGGGTGATAAGAAATATAGAGAACCATGGAATCAGTTAGATTAAAAAAAACCTTCATGATCAAGTCAAACCATCAACCTAACACTACCAACTCCACCACTAAACCACGTACTTTAGTGCTACGTCCCCATGTCTCTTAAATACTTACAGGAAAGGGGGAAGCTTGAGCAGAGAGCTCCACTCTCTGGGAAGCTTGTTCCAATGCTTAAACGCCCTCTCCATGAAGAAGTTCCGCCTAATATCCAAGTTAAACCTCCCTGGGCACAACTTGAAGCCATTTCCTCATGTCCTATCACTTGCCACCTGAGAAAAGAGACTGCCACTCTCTGCTACAACAGCCTTTCAGTTAGTTGTAAAGAATGATGAGGTCTCCCCTCAGTCTCCTTTTCTCTAGGCTAGAAACACCCGGTTCCCTCAGCCACTCCTTATAACTCTTGTATTCTAGTCCCTTCACCAGCTGCTTTCTTCTTCTCTGCACAGGCATGAGCAACTCAATAGTCTTTCTGTAGTGAGGGGCCCAAACTTGAACACAGTAATTGACATGTGTTCTTACCAAAGCCATGTAGAAGGGGACAATCATCTTCCTTGTCCTGCTGGCCTCACTGTTTCTGATGAAGGCAAGGATGCCATTGGCCTTCTTGGACACCTGGGCACACTGCTGACTCATGTTGACCAGCACCCCTAGCTCCTTTTCTGCTAGTCAGCAACTCTTCCCCAAGCCTGTACCGCTGCCTGGGGTTATTGCCAAGTGCAAATAAGCAGCACCTGGCACTTACCCTTGCTGAATGGCATATAATTCAGCTCAGCCTATACAGATCTGTCTGCAAGCCTTTCTACTCTCAAGCTCATCAACACTCCCACCTAAACTGGAATTGTCCACAAATTTTGTGAGGTTGCACTTGATCCCCTCATCCAGATAACTGATGAAAATATTAAATAAAATTGTCCCCAGTACTGACCCATGGAGAATGTCACTGATGACCACCTGCCAACCAGATTTAACTCCATTCAAAATGACCCTTTGGGCCCAGTCATTTAGCCAGTTTTTTACTCAGTGACTGGTACATCCATTCGATCCATGAGCAGCCAGTTTCTCTGGGAGACTGCAGTTGGAAACACCATCTTGGACTTTGCTAAAGTAAACAGCATCCACAGCCTTTACATTATCCAGTAAGCAAGTCATCTTAACACAGAAGATACAGTTAGTCAAGCAGCTTTTCATAAACCCATGCTGACTGGGTCTGATCACCTGTTTGTCCTGTGATTACATGCCATGTGATGGCAGTCAAAATTATCTGCTCCATGACCTTCCCTGACAGCCAAGGCAGACTGACAGACAGGCCTGGAATTCTCTGGATCCTCTTTCCTCCTCTTTTTGTAGTTGGCCATCACAGTTGCTAACCTCTAATCAGCTTGGAAATCCCTGGTTAGCCAGGAATGCTGATAAATTATTGAAAGTGGCTTGGAGAGCACTTCTGCCAGCTCCTTCAGTACCCTTATGTGAATCCTATCTTCTCATAAATGCAAAGAAGATAATTAATTTTTATTTACTATTCTGTACCTGTTAAAAGGGAATACTACATTTCAATTAAACTATTCACTACCATCATGTGATCATGTATACATATTATATAAAATAGAAATTGAAATGTTTCCTCCACAGTTTTCTCTTGACCAGGTACTCATTTTTAATGTTGTCTAATAGTTCATGGAAGGCTACCATGGAAGTCTTATGTATATTGGGAGCCTAAAATATTTTTTATTTTGTTGTACCTGGTTACAATAACAACAATGAATACCATCAGTACCATCAATAAAACTAAATTCTTCCCTGAGTCTTGAAGAAAAAGGGGAATTTGCAGACAGAAAAATCTCCCTGAACTTCAATAGGATTTTTGGATTCACAAATCCTGAAGTACTAGGTAAAAGTGAATTAGAAAATGAAATGTTTACATCCAGAATCAAAATAACAAGATTAGGTTGAAAATTACAGAGTTACTATATGATTCAACTTGCCATATTAATTGCATAATATTTGGGATGTTTGCGGTTACAGTTGTTGATGGCTATGTTTAATTAATTACAATCATTCTGTGTCTGTCACATTTCATCTGTTCTCACAAGAATTATTTCAGCATGCTCCTTTTCAGCGTTTTCATATCTGCATACTACAACATTAAGGTAAAACACAGAACTAAGTGTGAATATTGTAGTTAAGACTTTTTCATCCATTCATTACATTCATGATTTTTCATTTAAGATCTGTGTTAACTTTACTTGGCAAGCTTTTCATAGCAGGGTGGCTGCAGAGGTGGCTTCTTTGAGCAGAGCTCAGTAGCTCCTCCAGGTCAGATCAGAGCCAACTCCAGACGGCTCCAAAAGGGACCCACCACTGGCAACAGCCAAACCATGAGTGATGCTGGTTGCGCCTCTGGGAGAGCAGATTGAAGAAAGGGAAAACCTACTGTGCTACAGCAGCTGGGAGAGAGGAGTGAGAGCTGAGATAGAAGTGGCCAGCAGCCCCCAAGGTCAGTGCAGCAAGAGGGCAGGAGGTGCTCCAGGCATGCAGCACAAGTTCCCCTGCAGCCCGTGGAGAGGCCCCTGGTGGAGCAGGCTGTCCCCCTGCAGCCCATGGGTCCCACACGGAGCAGATCTCTGCACTGCAGCCTCTGGAGGAGCCCCTGGGGGAGCAGGTGGATGTGGCCTGGAGGAGGCTGCAGCCCATGGAGAGCCCTGGCAGGAGCAGGCCCCGGGCCGGAGCTGCAGCCCGTGGAGGGAGTCCATGCAGGAGCAGGGGGCCAGGGGGGAGGCTGCCACCTTTGGGGGACCCGTGTTGGAGCAGTTTGCTCCTAACGGATGAACCCTGTGGTACAGACCCAGTACGGATCAGTTTGGGAAGGATGGCATCCCACAGCCAGGCCCCAAGTGGATCAGGGGCAGAGAGTGGCCATGAAGGAGCAGCAGAGATGAAGTGTCATGCACTGACTGCAGCCCCCATTCCCTGTTCCCCTGTACCACTCGGGGGGAAGACATGTAAGGGTGTGGGTAAGGGGGAAGCTTTCTGTTTGTTCTCACTGCTTTAGTTTGTAAGTAATAGGCAATAAATTCTATTGATCTCCCTATGCTGAGTCCGTTCTGCCCATGATGGTAATCGATGAATGATCTTCCTGTCCTTACCTCTAACGAAGAGGTTTTTTTTTCATCTTATTCTTTCTCTCCATGTCCTTTGAAAAGGGTGAGTAAGAGAATGGTGTGGTGGTGCTTGGCTACCTACTGGTGTGAAACCACCAAAGGAGCAACAGGTAAATCCAAATAAATAATCAACCTGCCTTAAGTAACAAATGAAAGAAAAGATTTTCAAATATAGATTTCAACATGTAATCACCAAAATAAACTGCATCAATAAATGGTTCTGTTTCCAGAGCTGCTGAGCAAATATCTTGCACTTGAGTAATATATATAATGTAATTTTTTATTTATTTATTTATTTATTTTGTAAAAACATTGTTTTACATAACTGTCTGCTTCCTGAGAAACACATATACACATTTCTATTTGATTCCTTTTTAATACTTTTTCCTGGCACTGGGTAGCATACTAATCTATCAAAATTCTATATACATGTAATTTACAATTCTACTTTCTTACTTCTTCCTTTGTACTTGCAAGTGTTTCTTTCATTTTTTCTTATTTTCTCTTTTAGTCACTTTTTTAAATTAAATTAATTCCAAACATTCAAGGATATATTGCCAGTTCTATTTCATTTATAGTAACTTTCTTCAACTATATGTGACTTTTCCTTCCTTGAATTAGTGACTAAAGACAATAATGGTAGTTAGAATTTTGCATGGGATAACAGTTTCTTGTTTTACAGTGTCATCACTGGCAATGCAACCTACCTCCCGCATTGCTACATCATCTGTCAAAAAAAGAAAGGGTTATTGTCATGGGGGACTCCTTTTGAAAGGGAGAGAGGGCCCAATATGCCGACTGGACCCAACCCACAGGGAAGTCTGTTGCCTCCCCGGGGCTCGGGTGAGAGACTTCGCTAAGAAAGTGAAGTGCCTGGTATGGCCCACCAACTAGTACCTGATACTGGTCTTTCAGGCTGATAATGACGAGGTAGCAACGAGAAGTCTGAGGGTGATCAAAAGGGACTTTAGGGCTTTGGGGCAACTACTTAAAGGATCAGGGGCACAGGTTCTGTCCTTCCATTAGGGAGGATTGATGCTGAGAAGCAAGCTCATCACATTAACACATGACTTCAGGACTGGTGCAACTAGCAGAACTTTGGATTTTTTGACCACAGGAAGATCTATGTGACACCAGGCCTGCTGGCACCATATGGGATGCGCCTCTCTCAGAGAGGGGTAAGGATTTTTGCTCAGGAGTTGGCAGGGCTGATAGATAGGGATTTAAACTAGAGTCAGAGGGGGAAGGGGATAAAACCAGGCACACCGGTGATGAGCTAAGGGATGGTGTGCTAGAATCAGAGGGACTGTGTGCCAGTAAGGTCCTTCGGTCAGCTCCACAAGGTGCTGCTTGTAGGGAGGTGCATTTGAAATGCTTCTACACAAATGCATGCAGTATGAGGAATAAAATGGAAGAGCTAGAAGTCTTGGCCCAGTCCCACAGCTACGACATCATCAGCATAAGCGAAACCTGGTGGGATGAGTCCTGTGGCTGGTGTGTTGCGATAGATGGTTACAGGCTCTTCAGGAAGGACAGGCAGGGTAGGTGAGGTGGCGGGCTGGCGATGTATGTGAAGCAGGGGCTGGACTGTGTGGAACTTCAGGTTGGCGATGGCAAAGTTGACAGCCTCTTGGTAAGGATTAAGGGATGAACAAATAAAGGGGATGTTGTTGTGGGAGTCTATTACAGACCACCTGGCCAGGATGACAATGCCGATGAATTATTCTTTGCGGAACTGAGAGATGCCTTGAGATCAACTTCCCTTGTCCTTATGGGGGATTTCAACCTGCCAGACATCAACTGGGATCACCACACAGCCGACATGAGCAAATCCAGGAGGTTCATAAAGCACCTAGATGATAATTTCTTGGTGCAGGTGCTAAGGGAGCCAACTAGGAAGGGTGCCTTCCTAGATCTGTTGCTGGAGAACAGAGAGGGTCTTGTGGGAGACATGGCAATTGGCAGCCATCTCAGTCATAGTGACCATGAAGTGGCTGAGTTTAGAATTTATGGTGACAGAAGGAAAACTGCCACTTTCAGCCCTGGATATGGGGAAAGTAGACTTCAGGCTGCTCAGGGAACTAGTCAGCAAGGTCCCCTGGCAAATTGCTTTTGAAGGCATTGGTGTCCATCAGTGTTGGTAAATCTTTAAGCACTGCCTCCTAAAAGCAAAAGACTGGGCAATTCCAAAATATCAAAAGTCAGGCAGTAGGGGCAAAAGGCTGGCCTGCCTGACCAGGGATCTTCTACTGGAACTTAGGTGAATAAAAGAAAGTGTACAGCTGCTGGAAGGAGTGTCAGGAGATGAGGAAGTAATACAGGGATGCTGTTCATGTTTGTAGGGAGAAAATTCGTGTGACCAAAGCCCAACTAGAGTTGAAGCTGGCCGTGTCTGTGGGAGACAATAAAAGGTTTCTTTTTAGATATGTGAACAGGAAAAGGAGAACCAAAGAAAACACAGGTCCACTACTTGATTGGGAAGGTCTCCTCACAGACAATGACATCAGCAAAGCAGAGACCTTTAATGTCTTCTTCACCTTTGTCTTCAACATTGATGAAGGGGTTCAGGACCCAGGGTGCCCTGAGCTGGAGGACCATGACAGTGGGAATGACAAACTCCCAACTGACCCTGAACATGTGTGGGATTTGCTGCTCCACATGGATCCATACAAGTCCATGGGTCTGGATGGGATTCATCCCAAGGTGCTTAAAGAGCTGGCTGACATGATCGTGGGACCTCTCTCAATTATTTTTCAATGATCTTAAGAATATGGAGAGGTCCATTTGACTGGCAGCTGGCAAATGTTGTGCCAGTTTTCAAGAAGGGGAAGAAAGAAGACCCTAGAAATTACAGGCCTGTTAGCCTCACATCAGTGCCTGGTAAAATTATGGAGAAGATGATTCTTGAAGCTACTGAAGTGTACCTCGGGGAACGATGCAGTCATTGGTCCCTGCCAACATGGGTTCATGAGGGGCAGGTCCTGCCTAACAAATTTGATTTCCTTTTATGATAAGATCACCATCTAGTCGATCAAGGGAAACCAGGTGATGTGATCTTTTTGGACTTCAGCAAGGCTTTTGTCGTGATTTTCCATAGGATCCTGCTGGACAAAATGTCCAGCATACAGCTAGACAAAAACATCATACAATGGGTGAGAAACTGGCTGATGGGCAGGGCTCAAAGGGTTGTGGTAAATGGGGCCACATCTGGCTGGAGGATGGTCACTAGTTGGGTCCCTCAAGGCTCTGTTTTAGGGCCAGTCCTCTTCAATGTCTTTTTAAATAATTTGGATGTAGGAGTAGAAGGTGTTTTGAGCAAATTTGCCAACGACACTAAACTTGGAGGAGTTGTGGACTCAGATGAGAGTGGAAAGGCATTGCAGAGAGATCTGGACATATTGGAGAGCTGGGCAATCTCCATACACATGAAGTTTAACAAAAGCAAGTGCCAGGTCCTGCACCTGGGATGGGACAACCCTGGCTATACGTACAGACTGGGCGACGAGACGCTGGAGAGCAGCCCCGCAGAGGGATCTGGGAGTCATGGTTGACAGCAAGTTGAATATGAGCCAGCAGTGTGCCCTGGCAGCCAGGAGGGCCAACTGTATCCTGAGATGCATCAAGAACTGCAGTGCTAGTCAGTCGAGGGAAGTGATTGTCCCGCTCTACTCTGCTCTAGTGCAGCCTCACCTTGAGTACTGTGTGCAGTTCTGGGCACCACAGTACAAAAAGGACATTCAGCTGTTGGAGAGTGTCCAGAGGAGGGCGATGAAGATGGTGAAGGGCCTAGAAGGAAAGACATATGGGGAGCGGCTGAGGTCACTGGGCCTGATCAGCCTGGAGAAGAGGAGGCTGAGGGGGGACCTCATCGCAGTCTACAACTTCCTTGTGAGGGGGAGTGTAGAGGCGGGTGACCTATTCTCCATAAACACCAGTGATAGGACCCACAGGAACGGTGTTAAGCTGAGGCAGGGAATTTTAGGCTGGACATCAGGAAGAGGTTCTTCACTGAGAGGGTGGTTGTGCACTGGAACAGGCTCCCCAGTGAAGTAGTCACTGCACCAAGCCTGTCTGAATTTAAGAAGTGATTGGACTGTGCACTTAGTCTCATGGTCTAAACTTTTGGGTAGACCTGTGCAGTGCCAGGAGTTGGACTCGATGATCCTTATGGGTCCATTGCAGCTCAGAATACTCTATGATTCTATGATCTAGAATCAATTGTGACTAACATCCTCCCCACAGTTTATTCGAAAATCACTGTGTAGTTATTGTGGTTGATAGGAGGCTGATATCACAGAATCACAGAATCATCTAGGTTGGAAGAGACCTCCAAGATCACCTAGTCCAACCTCTGACCTAAAACTAACAAGTCCTCCACTAAACCATATCACTAAGCTCTACATCTAAACGTCTTTTAAAGACCTCCAGGAATGGTGACTCAACTACTTCCCGGGGCAGCCTATTCCATTGCCTAACAACCCTCTTAGTAAATAAGTTCTTCCTAATATCCAACCTAAACCTCCCTTGGCACAACTTTAGCCCATTCCCCCTTGTCCTGTCACCAGGCATGTGGGAGAATAGACCAACCCCCACCTCACTATAGTCTCTTTTAAGGTACTTGTAGAGAGCGATAAGGTCGCCTCTGAGCCTCCTCTTCTCCAGGCTGAACAATCCCAACTCTCTCAGCTGCTCCTCATAAGACTTGTTCTCCAGACCCTTCACCAGCTTCATTGCCCTTCTCTGGACTCACTCAAGCACCTCCATGTCCTTCTTGTAGTGAGGGACCCAAAACTGAACACAGTACTCAAGGTGCGACCTCACCAGAACTGAGTACAAGGATTAGTAACAAAGGAAAAAATGCTTTTGTAGCTAATTTGTGTTACAGAGCAGAACACTGCTTATAAGCATTTAAAATTTTTAATTAACATTTTTCTCATTAAGATAACATTATGCTTTCAATTCCGTATCTACAGGACAATAGTGCAAACCTTGACGATCAAAGATCCTTTCTCTTGTTTCTCTTAAGTTACAAATCAGGCTTTGACACAGCTGAAGTTTATTATAGAAAAGGTATACAAAATATGAAATTATTCTAATCAGAGAAAGTTAGTAAAGCAAGTAAGCTTTTCCAGGTTTTTGACATGGTGGTGTTGATTTCACCTAAATTTAATTCTTTACATCTTCCGCAGCTGCTACATTTGAGGCTATCTTGCTTTTTACTACACTGACGAACACCATTGTATTTCCATGACTTGTTTAATTTGGCCCAGTATAGGTCTGTAATTTAAGAAGAGATTAATGCTACCCATGAATTGATTATTCCTCTGTAATGACTACAAAGGAGACTTAGTTTTACAAATCAAGGCAAGGCTTTCTTTTAACCTCATGGATATGTTTATTTAGCGGCATGAATCTAACAGTTGCTACAAAGACTGCAAAAAGTGAAAGAAAAGTCTGCACTACCAGGGTCCAGTTTTGAAGATAACAACGTAGAGATGTTTGATGGTATATATATATTTCTGATTAAGTAATATTTTGTGTAAGTGGAGGTTTTGTTTCAGAATTGCAGGTTCTGTGTGCATGAACTAGGATAAATATATTATATAAGAACTGAAGTTAACATCTAAAGCTAGGGGAATGGCATGACTGTCACAACTATCCAGATTCAGGTAACAGCAGGAGGCTGGAAGACACAATTCCTGTGAGGTATGACATATTCTATTCTGACTCCACTCTAGACAAGTGATTTCACAGTCCTCTCCTCTCCTCTCCTCTCCTCTCCTCTCCTCTCCTCTCCTCTC
>CM021731.1:193759850-193777395 GCA_011075105.1 Heteronetta atricapilla
CCTCTCCTCTCCTCTCCTCTCCTCTCCTCTCCTCTCCTCTCCTCTCATTTTTCTTGATACTTACTACTTTAATGAAAATTATATCCTACCTGATATGTATATAAGAAACTGAATCAAGACACAGATGCATTAATACTATGCATAGACTGCTAGTTAACAGTTGCACAAAAAAAAAAAGTGATCACAATCTTTTAGAAATGTACTTCAGACAACAATCCCTCAATATTTAATTTCATCATTTAAACTCTGTATCATTTGTCACAATTATATGTTATTGTCAGTTGATCAACAGAAATAAAAGTAAATTATTTTTCCTGAACTAAGTCAGATGCTCCACAATATGGATTGATTTCTTTAAGCAATCTAATAACTACTTCTGTTTTTAACTGACCTTCCTAGGGCAAAACAAATTACCACCCAGTATGTCCCTGCTGACAGAGACTTATGATATTCAAACTAAGTGCAATAGAATCTGGAAAAAATTGTAGCTTTGGAAGTTATGAGTACTTTAGCAGTACTAGTAGTGCAGCACAGAAGAATTGCAGGTCAGCTTCTCTTCTCATATGGACTGCTGCCCACATGGCATGCAAGAGGGAATCAAACACATTTCATGCTAACCAAGTCTGCAGTCATGTGTAAACACAGTATCATGCAAAATATGAAGAAAAAAAAAAAATCCGTAAAGGTAGGTATTTCTGTGCAATTTAACTGAATTTGCTCACAGGACACGTCTGGATGTCCTATCATAGAACTATACTTTCTCATACAATTCTCCAAATACATTATGCAGTGCTTGTTAAATCTTAAAGCTGTAACTTAACATGATCAAAGGCTTTATTTAGACAAAGCTTTGCCACAAAAGAACACTGGGCTCTATGACACAGGTATTAAGCACTGTGGGCAAAATCAGCTACTGAGAGGTATAAAAAATAATTTTTAGACCAGATAAGTTTTGAGTTCTGAATGCATAAATTTTCGACATAATAGGAAAAATCCTGTTAGAGAAATTGAATGTTAGGAACTGGTCTTGTAGTAAGCTACTATAAAGCTTAGTAGCTTTATAGTACTAAAAAAATATGACTCTATGAATGACTACAGTCATTCAGAGAGACAGACATAAAAGAGGACATGGGGAAAAATGTTAAAAAGAAATTGAGCCATTTCAAATATATGGTGTGCATTTGGTAGAATAGAATAAATACAAAATATATTTTTGTCCTCAAGGAAAGAATACAAGCTGCTGTGGTGGATACATTGTATGAAGAAATTGAAAGTTCACTTCAGCAAAAGTGGCTATATGTTGAAAATAATGTCTGGACTTTATACTGGACCTTGTAATTAGAGGCTGTGAAATGAAAAATATTAAAGTGGCTGGTCAAGTTTTGGTATTAACAAACAATGTAAAGCATGAATTAGATATTAGTGAATATTGAAGGAAAAATAATTAAAAAAAAAACAACAACAACAACAAAAAAAAAAAACACCAAAAAACTACAGATGTATTTACAGGACAACACTTTCTGCAGAAATATTATTAGATAATCACTCAATGTCTTAGAATAAGCAGGTAAGTAACCTAAGAGGTTCCGAAAGATTTTTTTTTTTTCTGAATATAGGGCATTTGTGCACAGTGGACATGACACAGTTGAAGAACCTTACTAACAAAAAGTAATGGGTCAAATTCTGATTATGTGAATCAATAATATATCAACAATAATATCTTATTCATATCAGTCAGGTTCTAGCTGGTTACCACTATATATTACAAAAGTAGTTTGTCTTGCCTACCCCTCCAAAAGTTATAGTTGTTTTTGACAAAAAAGGGCTGAGTTTTTTTCTGTCTGAATATCAGATCCTTTGAAAAAATTCTCTGATACATAAGTATGATATGTTGTTCTGGTGAAATATGTGCAAAAAGGTATTGACAAATCTGAAAGGCTGAAAGTTATGAGATTAATCTGCATTACAGAAAATATCTTACAATGATAAATTATAAGAAAAGAGAGCCTAAGAAAAAACATTCATGTAAGCCTAAGAAAAAAACATTCTGAGTAGATAAAGGTGAGAAAAGGAAAACTTTTCCATCATTTCCTTTTCTTAAAAGAAAATATCTGAGCTTATGAATCAATCTGCTAGTGAATCTAGCTGATCCTACAAATTAACATTGGGTGATATTTTTTAATTTCATTCCTAGGAATGGTTCCCTTCAAATCAGTGGGTTTACACAACTGATATAAATAAAGGAATACATGTTTGGAATATTATTTTTAACATAGTTTTTATGCATAAATCGTAGCAAAATCATGCAAAATCATAGCAAACTAAGAGATACTCTTAGAAAAGATGAAGAAGAAATAACATTGAAAGTAGTGATGTGTGGGAAAGAATAGGAAAATGATTATTACAGTGGTATCACCTTAACAATGATTGAAGAAGCTTCATTTGAAGGACTGTTATTTAAAGAAGTGGTACCTAAACATCTGAGGAGAATTGCATTTATGTTATCAATATAATTTCATATAAACTATTTTGCTTAATTCCTTATAACCCATTTCACTCCGACGAGATGAAATGGGATTTTTATCAGTCTTATTGCAAATTATTGAGAAGAACAACTACCGTGGTAGCATACATTCATTTTATCCAAGTCAGTTACCACTATTACATGTTTCCAGTTAACAATACAAGCATCGATTGTAGTTTAGAATTAACCATGATTAAACTCAGACCAAGTAAAAAAAACGTGTTAGAATACTTACGCTTACTGATTCAGACAAAGGCATATCGCAAATGCTTATGGTCTACCAAATATGAATCAAATGCAAGCAAAAGTAAAATGTACACTACTGCGACTAAGTAAACATAAC
Source organism: Heteronetta atricapilla (assembly GCA_011075105.1). NCBI lineage: Eukaryota > Metazoa > Chordata > Aves > Anseriformes > Anatidae > Heteronetta > Heteronetta atricapilla. The sequence goes on from CM021731.1 coordinate 193,762,718, forward strand.
TAGTCAACAAGGAGCTTCATATATGATTCTGCTTTAAGTTAACAGGTTACTGTTAATGCTGAGAATCACTCTCTTTTGTATTATTTTTTACACAAATTATTTTTAATGTAATAGAACAACATTTTAAATTGTTATCCATAATCTTCGGGAGTATTTTTGCTTGGAATACAGATGAGAGAGTACAAGTTCTCTTCTAACATGACAATAACACAAAAACAACATTTGTGTGTTGAACTAGTGTGAGATTCAGTTTTCTGATAGATACATCTGATCCAGTCATCCTAATCTTCCCATAAAGACAATGCAAAGAAATAGACACTTCAAAGACCTGATTCATTTGACCTATGTCAATTTGACATAAATGAATTGCATACTAGGAGTTCAGTAGATTAAGTAAGGAATCTAAACAATTATATCAGTTGCAGCTGCCTGTAAGTGTAGGTATCTGACATTAAAGGAAAATGAATAAAGTGCCTTTGGAGGTACTTTACTACTTCCTTGATCTCCAGATTGCTTTCTGAATGTTTCAATGTCTATAATGATCTGATATAACTGAGAAGAAGTTAGCAAAGGATTCTTCTGATCAAATACATGAAAGAAAAGTAATGAAAGACAAATTTAAAGTCCCTTAACTCTTTTGGTCCTTTGCTAGTAAAAGGGGAAGCAACAGTTTTTCACTCTTATCAGTACAACACTAAACATGTTTTTTAAATGGTACATATGAGATTAGGATATAGATTTAGTACTTTTCCAAACATTTTCAAAATAAAGGTAAAATTCAGCCTTTAACATTTCATAGACTTTCTTACTGAAAACAGTGACATTAATTGTATTGTAAAATACTGTTCCAAATGATAAAGTAGATAGCTTTAGATGTAAAACAACCTGGATCACAGAATCACAATCCCAGCTCACTCAGCATCTCCTCATACAAAAGGTGTTCCAGTCCTTTCATCCTCTTGATTATCCTATGCTGGACTCTTTCCAGTATGTCCAGATTTCTCTTGTACTGTAGCCAAGAATACTATTAGCTTTCTTAGTGGCAAGGGCACATTGCTGACTCATTTTCCAAATATATACATTATATACACATTAATTTTCACACTTAACATGTTTCATTGTTTTACAGTATGCACATTTTCATTTTGAATTTATGGAGAAAATCTAAAAGCCACATGTATTAAAGTACTTAAGAATGTAGTGAGCCCCATCTTATTGGTGATTAATAGACATTCAGAAAAACCTCCAGCTCAATCAACTGAGCCAGTATGATGCTTAGAAAACCAAAACTACTGCATCTCTGGAAGACAATTATTGTGTAAAAGATGGTGGCAGAAGTGGCACCACTGATGCCATGATGCTCCATTAAGTGCACAGTTTCAAAAGACTAGCAGACTGAATTCAGCAAGCACAAAATGAGCTAGCGTTTCATATTTATTGCATGTAATTTCAATGGAAGCAAAAGGCATTAAAAATAACAAGGAAGGAATAGAAGAGCCTTTGTTATGCACTTACATTGCTGCATTGTCTTTGTAAAGAGTTAAGGAAACTATTTTCCTGTCTAGAAAGACCTGCAATATCAGAGAAGCAGTGCCTTTGGATAGGTATTGATTTTAACTAGACGTAGTGATGACTATCAAGAGAAATATTATAGTTATCATCTAAACCTGCTCCTTAGCCTCGTAAATGCAGCTTAAGTATTTCTGCCTGTTATATTCTTCTTTCTTTCTTTTTTTTTTTTTTCTAAATGACACCACTATTTAAATACTTCCAAGTTATTTCAGTGTTTATTTCTCTTAAATAATAAATTAGAATTGAAAATGAACTTAATATATCACATCACATACAATGTGATATATAAACAAAAGCAGGAAAAGCTTCATAATTAAAAGTGCAAGGAGGTTCAATATTCTTTTATTTGTAAAAGTTTTTTTTGTTTGTTTTTTTTTTTTTTTTTTTTTTTTTTACATACACGTAGTGAAAGTAATGGGAGACACATGTCCTAAATGCTCAAAATATTTTTTCAGTGTCACGCTCTATTGATTTGCAATCCTACCAGAAATTTTCAGGACATATCCTGGCCTCCCCTACAAAATTTAAATACACTAATATATTTTAGTGTCTATAATCAAACTACAGAAATAGCATATGCTGACATACATACCTATCATAAATCAAAATGTGAAAACTATTGCATGTAAAAGGATCTCACTCCACAACCTCTCTGGGCAACCTCTGCTAGTGCTCTGTCACCCACACAGCAGAAATGCTTCCTGATGTTTATATGGAACCTCCTACCTTTTGTCCTGACCCTGGGTACCACTGAAAGAAGCCTGACTTCATATTTTTGCATTCCCCTTTCAGGAATTTATTCACATTGGTGAGATCTCTACTGAGCTTCTTCTTCTCCAGGATGAAGAATGCCAGCTACCTCAGTCTTTCCACATAGGAGAGATGCTTCAGTCCACAGCTGGAAATACAGTCACCTCTCACTGAACAGAAATCAGTTCTTTCAAAAATTTTATTTAGAAAATGATGAATATTAATACAACATAAATCCATGTATAGAACAAACTGTACAGATGCAAATAAAAACTGAAAAAAAAAACACAGCAATTTATACCAAAAAATGCGTCTTGCTCAATAGTTTTACAGTACTTTCTTTATCCCAGCTTTGACTTAGGCCCATTGTTTTCTAGTTAACTTAATTGTTGTATTCCTGGCCATTGGGATCACTGGGAAAATACATGTAGTTCCAGATTAATTTTCTCTACAGTTTTCCTTAATTGTCATATTGTCCTCTTATATTACTGCAATAAAATTCTCTAGATGACCTTTGAACCTTTCCTGAAGCATTTTTTTAAGTTAAGACAATGATTGGTCAGTCCTGTTAGATGTTATAGACACTGCCTTTTAGTAGAGATGATATAGATACTCACGGCACTGTGCCTGTAGAGAAGTCATGTCCAGTACATCATCTATGAATGGGATACAAATTTTATTTTCCTCCAGCAAACTGCTCAACAGCTGTTCAGCAAAATAGCTGTTGTCCTTCCTTTTATTATATAATGTGAAATGCAATGCCCAGAATCATTAATTTTATATAATCTGTGAAAATGAAAGCATTTACATAATTTGATTAAAAACAAGTGCCAATTGCTCATCTATTCTTATCCTAAGCATCCACCTTAATGTATATAAGGTATGAAAAATCTCAGTGAAGGCACAGATCTTACTGTGTCCTTTATTTCATCTTCATATGCACATAAAAAAATGCAAAACTGTTCTGTGTTTTGGGATATAAATATGAATGTATTTGAGAATACATTCTAAGAATGTTTTGCACTAAGTCTACACTAGTCAATTATATCAATGATCAGAAATGTATGCATTTTTTTCAATCATTATGAGAAAAGCACTGATACACTTTGCAGTGCTTAGATGTTCAATGCATCCTCTTTACTTGATGACAACTTGTCATTCAGAAAGCACAGATCCAAACAACTTTTCAGAAGCTGTCATTCAGATTGGTTCTGAAACTGCGTTCTTGCTCATCTGGCTCTCATGAAGTCACAGAATGATTAAGGTTGGAAGGGATCTCTGGAGGCCATGTGGTCCACACCACTACTCAAGAAGGGACACCTACAGCAAGTTGCACTCGAAAACCATGTCCAGGCAACTGTGGAAGATCTTCAGGCAGAAAGACTCCATAACTGCTCTGGGCAACCTCTGACTGGGCTCTGTCACCTGCACAAACAAAGATGGGCTTCCTAATGCTTAGACAGAAGCTCTTGCATTCCAGTTTGTGTATCTTGCTTCTTGTCCTGGCACTGGGCACCACTGACAACAGCCTGGCTCTGTCTTCTTTACACCTTCCTTTCAGACACAGGCACACTGATAAGATCCCTGCTGAGCCTCCTCTTCTCCAGACTGAATAGTCCCAGCTCCCTCAGCCTTTCCTCCTAGCAGAGGTACTCCAGTCCCTTGATCATCTTGGTGGCCCTTTGGACTCTTTCCAGTATCTCTAGGTCCCTCTTGTACTCAAGAAGCCCAGAGCTGGACACAGTAGTCCAGGTATGGCCTTGCCCATGCAGTTGAGTGGAGTGGAACCATCACTTTTCTTGACCTCCTGGTGATCCTTTGTCTAATGCAGCCAAGAATACCATTAGCCTTCTTAGCAGCAAGGGCACATTGCTGACTCACGTTCAACTTGGTGTCCACCAGACCCCCAGGTCCTTTTATTTGCAGAGCTGCTTTCCAGCTGGGTGGCCCCTAGCATGTTCTGGTGCCCGGGGCTGTCCCTCCCCAGGTGCAGGACTCTGCATGAGGGAGTGGCTGGTGGGGGACATGCTGTGTTTCCTCCACAGCCCCTAGGATGAGCTGAGGACAAGATAGGAGCCCAGCCTACTACACACCCTCTGCACCAGCTCCTACCCGAATGTGGAAGAAACCACCCACTGGTTCCAGGCCTTGGTGAAAGCAGCCTGGGAGCGTCTGCCACAGTCACACCACTGCTGCCTGACGGTGCTGCCCTCCTGCTGCTCCTGCAAGCTCAGGCTGGCCAACACCTCCAAGAGCACCCTCTCCATTGATATCATGCTTTGGGTCCAGGTAGATGACTCGGACACCTTCCTAAGCCGGGAGTAGGCCACGGACAGCTTTACCAGCAGCAAGGTGCAATTGCACAACACCAGTTTCTCCAGCAGCGCAACAGAGACAGCTGTTAGCAGCCGGGCAGTGACCACCCAGACCCTTGGAGAGACTCCCTTCCATCCAGGAGCTTCAGCCTATGCAGCTGCCAATAAATTTCTCATGTTAACATACACTCTGTCCATGACTGTCTGTGCAGCACTTTGTGGGAGAATGCGGATATTCCCTCTCCTCAAGCAAGGCCACCTAGAGTAGGCTGCCCAAGACCCTGCCCACGGCATGGTAATTACATCATAGAAAATGCTCACATCCTAGGAGCAATAAGGTTGTAAAAGACCTCCAAGATCATCTGATCCAACCATCACCCTGCTACCAATGTCACCCACTAAACCATGTCCCTAAGCACCACATCCAACCTTTCCTTGAACACCTCCAGGGACGGTGATGCCACCACCTCCCTGGGCAACCCATTCCAAAGCCTGACTGCTCTTTCTGAGAAGAACTTTCTCCTAATTTCCAACCTAAACCTCCCCTGGCGCAACTTGAGGCTATTCCCTCTAGTCAGTTAACTACGGAGGTTTATATATTTATTTATTTATTTATTTATTTTCTGGGAGTTATTGAAAAAACTCCCAGAATTGAGTTTATTGAGGCCTGCTGATGGGCCTCAGTGTGCCTACCAAGGGCCAAGCTGGAGAATCTGCCTGTTCCAGACTTCCCCTTGGTGCTGGTGCCTCAGGACTGAGCACATTGGACACACAGAAAACAGTGTTCCACAGGCAGTGGGAATTGCTCTCAAACAGTTTCTCTGCAGCCAAACCATATTTAGGGTCCTGTGCAGCTGAGGAAGATGTTGTGTGGAGGCTTGCAACCGGGACAGCTGTTAGCAGCCAGGCAGTGATCATACACTTTTGGAGAGAGTCCATTCCCTCCAGGAGCTTCAGCCTATGCAGATGCCAATAAATTGCTTGTGTTAACAAGCGCTCTGTCCTTGACTGCCTGTGCAGCACTTTGTGGGGGAATGTGGACATAGGGTACAGAGTACACCACTGCCACACAATTGGGAAGCATTTTCCAAAAGAAAGAACCACAGACCAGCTTAAGTTGGAAGGGACCTCTGGAGGTTACCTGGTCCATTCCCCATTCCCCCTGCTCAAGCAAGGCTACCTAGAGCAGGCTGCCCAAGACTGTGCTCAAGACGTTGTAATTACAGGCGTGTCAGTCTCACCTCAGTGCCAGGTAAAATTATGGAGAAAATTATTTTAAGAGTTACTGAAAAACACTTGAAAGACAGTGCAGACATAGGTCATAGACAAGACAGGTTCATGAGGGGAAAGACCTGCGTAACAATCTTCATTTTCTTTTACAACAAGGTTTCCCATCTAGTTGACCTAGGGAATCCAGATGATGTCATCCTTTTGGATTTCAGCAAAGCTCTTACTGCTTCACTTCTGGACAAAATGTCCAGCCTACAGCTAGACAAATGCATAGTATGATGGGTGAACAATTGGCTGAAGGCTCAGGCTCAAAGGGTTATGGCAAATGGGGTTTCATCAGGCTGCTGGTCAGCCACTAGAGGGGTTACCCAGGGCTCCATTTTCAGTCCAGTTCTCTTCAATGTTTTCATAAATGACTTGGGCATAGGACTTGAAGGTGTTTTGAGTAAGCAACACTAAACCAGTCTTCCTGATAAAGAATGAAGCAAGGAAGGCTTTTAGTACCTTGACCTTTTCTCTGTCATGGTTAACCAGGTCTCCTCTTTCCTTCAGGAGAGGGCCCACACTTTCCCTATTTTTCCTTTTGTCACTGAAGTACTTATAAAAGCCCTTATGTCCTTGCCCAAATTCATTTCTACCTGGGCTTCAGCTTTCCTATTTTGATCCCTGGCTGCTTGGAAAATGTCTGAATTCCCACCTGGTTACCTTCCCTGGCTTCCACCCTATCTAGGCTTTTTTATTTTATTTTATTTTTATTTTTATTTATTTATTGGTTAGGAAGTCCTTGTTCATCCACGCATGTCTCCTGACATTTTTGCCTGACTTCCTCTTTGTTGAGATGCATCACTCCTGAGATATATTATGAATGAAATAGAGGTGGACTAAAATCACTTCCATTTTCTACATACTGTAACTTACAGTAAATAAACTTGCCCATAGTTAATGTTTAATGTGTGAAGTTGTATACTTTTTCTTGACATTCAAATCACATCACAGAAAGAGAATCAAAAGGCGGACATTTTCAATTGCATTGAAATTCTTAATGTAAGTCACTGTTGAAAGAAAAAATGCATTTGGACTTTAATATTTATTAAGTTCCTCTGTATGTTGTCCTATCCACAGACCTTGTCTGTGGTCTTAAATCTGTTCTTTCATAAACCAAGAACGGTCTGTGCAAGAGCAGGCGGACCTGAATCTTATGATCCAGATGATATGTAGCAATGTTGGCCTGGTGCTGAGCAGGGGAGAATGTGCTGTCTCTAAATGACAGACATCAGTACTTGACAGGGTATATACCATATCCAAACCCTGGTTATATGTACAGACTAGGGGATAAGGTGCTGGAGATCAGCCCCGCAGGAAGGGTTCTGGCTGACAGCACGTTGAATATGAGCCAGCAGTGTGCCCTGGCAGCCAGAATGACCAACGGTATCCTGGGTACATCAAGCGCAGCATTGCTAGCTGATCGAGGGAAGTGATTGTCCCACTCTATTCTGTGCTGGTGCAGCCTCACCTTGAGTGCTGTGTGCAGTTTTGGGCACTATAGTATAAAAATGACATAAAACTGTTAGAGGGTGTTCACAGGAGGTCTACAAAAATGATGAAGTGTCTGGAGGGCAGGACATATGAGGAGCAGCTGAAGTCACTTGGATTGTTCAGCCTAGAGAAGAGGAGACTGAGGGGAGAGTTCATCACAGTCTACATCTTCCTCACGAGGGGGGCAAAGGGGGAGGTGCTGATCTCTGCTCTCTGGTGACCAGTGATAGGACCTGAGGAAATGACGTGAAGCTCCAACAGGGGCAGTTCAGGCTGGTTATCAGGAAAAGGTTCTTCACTGAGAGCATGGCTGGGCACTGGAACAGACTCCATAGGCAAGTGGTCACAGCACTGAGTCTCCTGGAGTTCAAGAAGCATTTGGACAATGCTCTCAGACACACAGTCTGAATTTTTGTGTGGTCCTTTGGGGATCCAGAATTTAGATTCAATGATCATTGTGAGTCCTTTCTAACTCAGGATATTCTATGATTCTAAGATCAGGAGGAATCCAACTGCTTTTCATTAGAGACTGGGTGTCCTTCAATATTTCCCCAGGAAGCAGAGCATTTGCTTCAGATGCACTGTCAGAGTGATGGAGCCACTTTTATCATTTGTCCCTCTACAGGGAATTCTCTAGCTGATGGAGACTGAGCTTTCATTGCAATTTGCCCTTCAAATGCTACTATGTCACATAAACAGATGATGCAAGTCCAAGTTTGTAGTTGTTTCTTTTCTCTTGTATCAAATAAGCTTTAAAGTTGTATTTCATTTTTTTCCATGGCACATGTAAAAACACTGTTTTAAAACTCGACTTGATATTTCTTGAGGATACTTTATGTCTTCTACCCTTTAACTCTACATTCAGTCAAATTCCATGAAGATGAATAAACAACTTGTCATTTAGGTACTCTGTCATATCAACAAGCTCACTACCAGGGGAAAAATCCCTTACTGTTCTCTTACTTTGGCTTTTTCCCCTAAACAAGTATCAGTTACTGAAATTCCCAAACTGACAATTAAAACCCATTAGTAATAAGTTTAAAAATATAAAGCTAGACTTTTAATACTCTATGTTCTTGCTATATCAAAGGACTCAAATCATCCTTACATTATTATGTTTAAAGAATTTTGTTTGCTTAAATAGATATGAAAAGATGAATCTTTTTCTTCAAGTTTTTTTGTGTAGTACAATTAGGTGTCAAAATGCTGTCAGTCAATCCTGTCTTTCTGAACGTGAGAATACTTGTCTTTGCTTGTCCTCAGAATAAACTGAAAATATTATTAACAGTCCTACCCTGAAGTAAATAGACATATGATACTTATTGCGAGACCAAAGTCAAAGCTATTTAACAGATAGAGGGCCTTTTAGAAACTGGAAATCAGATAGATCATAGGGTCATAGGGTCATAGCATAATTGATGGAAGAGACCTCAGGACCTGATCCAATCTTCTTTTTGACCAGGGTCAGTTAGATCATCAGATGAGGTTGCTTGGACATTTATCCAGTTGGGTCTTGAAAACTTCCAAGGAGTGACAATGTACAACCTCTCAGAGGAACCTGTACAACTGCATGGCTGTCCTCATAGGGAAAAAAAAGTTTCTACTTATAATACTGTTGGAACAGGTTGCCCAGGGAAGTGGCATCACTGTCCCTGGGGTGTTCAAGGAAAGTTTGGAACTGGAGCTTAAGGACATGGTTTAGTGGGTGACATTGGTAGCAGGGTGATGACTGGACCAGATGATCTTGAAGGTCTTTTCCAACCTTAATGATTCTATGATTCTATATAAGAAAGCTCTGTTTCCTGGATGTCTTCTCTTTGCCCCTACTCCTGAAGCCTAGGTTGCTGTTGTGCTGTTGGCCTATTTCCTCTCAGTGTCCCTGAGCCTAAGGCTCAGCTTGTTACCCAACAGGACACCTAGAGCCCTTCCACCTAGAGCCCTTCCACCCTTCCACCAAGTTCTTGTGAAACCCAGCTACCCCTTGATAGCAGGGGTCTTATCAGTAGGAACTGTTTTCTGCTAAGTGTCTGCGTTTTTGATTTTTATCTCTTAGACTTTATCCTGTTATAACTGTAATTACTTAAATTTAAAGAATATTTAATGTAATTAAAAGTATTATTGAAATAATTGAAATAGAAGTATTTTCTTGACTCAATATTTACACAAATGCTCGAATTTAAGTACCATGACAAAGGCATTCAGAACCTCTTAATGCTAAAAGCATGAGACACTACAATATGAGAAGGCCACACTTTAAAAATGACAAACACAAGCAATTCAAGGGACAGCTGTGACATTCAACCCACTCTGGTGATAAATTTCATTTCTCTCAGACAAATTAACTGATTTAGTCATTGTGTGGTCCCTTTTAGAATGAGGAACATGCTATTTTTCTTTTAAAGTTTTATTTTTTTTTTTCTCTTGTTTACATCTGTGAGGATTTTATCAATATTATCTCCTCAGAAATCATGCCCCGAGTAATCCATTTATTTATTTATTTGTTTGTTTGTTTATTTTCTAAATCCTTTCTGAAGATCCAAGCCTTTCTACTGAATTAGTACCAAGAAATTAAAAACACAAGGTACAGCAATATTGGAACTACATAGGCCCTCTGCATAGATTTGATCATCTTTCCCAAAAAGTTTTCACACTTCAATAGGTAATTGCAGTAAGTCCTTTTCACACTACATCTCTAAGAGATGATTCTCTCATACTCTCCGTGTCACTGAACTAGACTGAGTTATGCAAATATACCCCATGGGTATATCAGTTTCCTTGTGTTGTTATTATACAAATAAACAAAGCACAGAGGCACAAAATGTCATTCTCTGATATAAATATTTTCCAACAATCTAATGCTCTGTAAAGCACAATGTACAAGACAGAAAAAATGCATTTGATGAAAAGTGCTAGAGATAAAATTAAACTACAGTTAATTAATCTCTTGAAACTGCAGATGAAATGGGTCATATTAATGATTTATCATTCCACTGGCTTGATGGAGTCTGACAAAGGGTAAATTTAACTGTATATTCAGCTGCAAAATGAATGGTATCTTATTGATTGCTTTGTGACCCTACTTTACTGTTATTATCAGTATTACTGAAAAGCAACACGAGAGTGTAGAACAGCATTTTGTGAATGATGCATATTTATGTAATGCTTATAATGGGAGAAATATTTTTTTATTATTATTATTTTCAAAGAATAATTCACCAAACAAACAAACAAACAAACACTTTCTAGGTTTCAGATCCAAGTGACAATCAGATAAGTTACTATGAAGAGACTCAGAACCTGAATTCTGTCCAGAGTCAGGCACTGTTCTTAACCTCCCCTAAAGTGACCCTTGCTTTCTACATTATGCAAAGTACAGTAACAAGTAAGACTACAATATAGATATTTATTCAGGAGGCTTAAAAGGTTTTATATAGGCATCCTGACTTGAAAATTGTTGTATGTTTTTCATAGGGTAATCCACAGACAATAAGATCATAAGCCATGCAGTGAAGTAACATGCTTGTGTATTCACTCTCTCACCAAAATCAATGCTTAAAATATGTGGGTATGTAAAGGTATGCAATTGGCATTAGTACTACAAAAACAAACAAACAAACAAACAAACATAAAGGCTCAGGATCTGCTGCTCAGCACAGTATGTACCTCTCTGAGGTACAGCAACTGCTAGTTTTGACCTCCCCCATCCCCAGAAACTGGAAATGCAAAAAAGCTTTGCTTTGTGCAGAGGCATGACACCAGCTCTTCTCTGCACATGTATACCTCTATGTATAAAAATAACATATAAAGAATCTTCTCTCCACCTTGGAAAGAGGAATTATATCCAGATTTTTTCCTAACTTTCATCACTGTATGTGTGTGTACAATTATCAGAGGGAGCTCAAGCCATTTCCACGTTTTCTTACTTCATTCTCATGGAAGAAAAATATGACAGCTTATGTTACAGACAGCATTTTTGCATTGTGCTGCTGTTTTGGATAGTATACTAAGTGTGGACAACCAAATGTGAGTCACAGGTATTGAGCCTACTATTCTTAAGAATTTGAATTCACTTTGTTGGAGCTGGAATCTGATTCTGATCAAGAAATTTATCCCTTCTCCCCCACAGAATTGTCATAGAGTAGTTTGGAAGGCACCTCTGGAGATCATTTACAACCCTCTGCTAAATGGAGGTCCAATTTCGATTCAGCTATCCTGTCTGATCGAGTTTTGAATGTCTCCAAGGAACTTTTCTGCCATAAAAGCAGAGTTAGCAAGTTGCCTCTGGGGGCCAGACAATTTAGGTCTAAAATATAGGGAAAATAAAAATATATTACTAATAATTTTTGTTACATTAATGGCTACTTAGTCCATGTCTAAATGTCTGAATTTGTTTTATATGGTCAGACACGGCACAGTTAGCACAGTGATTGTCACAGAGAATAAATCATGTACCTTATATCTAGTGGACTGGAGGAAAGGGAATGCATGAAAGTAAATTTCAGAGATCCTGTGAATAAAAAGATGGTATGTCGAAGTCAAGCAGCTAATCAGACTACATACCCTAAGGCATACCAATAAATCAAGTTGTTGTGAGTGCTCCTAATGAAGGACCATTTCTGAAAGTTTTACTTTTATTGTCTTCAGCTAGTATTCAGCGAGTGAATAATTGCCATGTTGTTCCCAATAGAACATGCAAAAAATTCAGAAATACAGAATGCAATTTTTAAACATCTGTAGATACATTAAGTGATAAAGAAATGACCATTGCAATCATCTGCTGTAACTCCTGTGTAACATGAACTGTAGGATTTCTCTAAATTAATTGCTATTTAAAATAGCCATCTCTTCCAGGAATAAAATAAAATACATGTAATATAATTATGATATGTTATGGTATATATATAATATAAATAATATAAATAAAATAAAATAAAATAAAATAAAATAAATTTGCACTACTTTCCTAGTCAAGGTATTTCAGTGTTTATTTCTTTCTCTTTTTGAAGCTGAAGCTTACTGCTAATCTAAAAGTTTAGCTTTAAGTTTCAACTGCTGAATTTTGTTCCTGCTTCTACTGGTATATTGTGGAGGCCATTGTCTTTTCATTTTCATTGTCTGTGTATCAGTTCATCAGCAGCATTCCTTTTGTTGAACTAAGAAAAACAAATCCCTTGTTTTTTAGACCGCACTCTGGCTTTCTACTCAATCCTCCAAGTCCCTGCCCATCTCACCCTTGTTAACTTGAAGTGTCTGTGTCTGTGTGTCTCGGGGACATGTGCTCAGCTTTGGTACTGGTTGAACCTCCAAAGGTTCTCACAGCAGCAGCAGTGACCCCCAGCCTGGGAAGTGACCCCAGGTCCCCAGATGGTGGACCCATTGGCAAGGTAGGATCGGTCCTGGGCTGGAGTGGCTGGAGGAGGAGGTCATATTCTTAACATCACTTTAATAATGTTAATTTCTCCATTCCTAATTTTGATTATATATATTATATTATTATATTAATTTTATTTTTTAATATTTATTATATATTATAATATATATTATATATTATAATATATATTATATTATATATATATATATATATATATATAAATCAGGATTGCAGCTTTACATGAAAAGATTTAAGCTTCTACCTCCTGGGAATGAGACATTATGTAATAATTTGAGCAGAAGTCATGTAAATTAAATGCTGGGACAGCACTAGTATCAGCACAATACTCTTTTAAATGTGCCTTAGCTTTGCAAATGAAACTCGATCACTTAGAGTTCTCATTGAGATAATTTTCCAAGCCATTAGATGATTATCCAGTCCTGATGCCAGTTTTTATTTGGCAGTGAGTAAAACATCTCATGATAATAAGGATGACTCAGGCAGGTAATGACTACAGCCGTGGCTACAACCTAGGCCTTATTCATGCAGACAGCAAACTCAATACTGGCTCAAAGTGGGTGCTAGAGGAACTGAAGGACAAGCATCTCGTGTGTTGCTCAAATTCCACCACCCATTACGTTGCTCATCTTTACATTTTGGTTGAATATCCATTTCTGTTGATTTTTTTTTTTTAATTTTTATTTTTTCAAAACACTCCATAGAGCTTAGGGATCTAGAACACTTACTGCTTAATGCACTAATCTTATCCTTTGCATGCTGCCTTCCTGATTTATTTATTTATTTATTTATTTATTTTGTCTGTTTGTCTGCTGTTATCTCTTATCTTTAATTTGTGGTGTAAAATCCTTTAGTTGTTAATTATGTATTCACCATATGATGTATTAGATTTACATGGCACAATTTTGGTAGCAAGGGGGGCTATAAGGGTGGCCTCTGAGAGAAGAAACCAGAAGCTGCTCCTATATTGGTCACAGATGGTTCCAGATAATACCAAAACAGACCCACTTCTGCCAAAGCTGAGCCCATGAGTAACACTGGTGATAACATTTAAGAAGAGGTAAAAACACTGCACAGCATCTGGGAGAGAGAGGAGTGAGAAATTGTAGTGATCTTGCAGACACCAAGATCAATGAAGAAGGAGGGGGAGGAGGCTCCTGGTACCAGAGCAGATATCCATGCTGCAGCCCATGGAGAGGCCCCTGGTGGAGCAGTATCTCCCCCTGCAACACATGGGTTCCATGGCAGAGCAGATCTCCATGCTGCAGCCCATGGAGGAGCCCCCGGTGGAGCAGGTGGATGTGGCGCTGCAGCCCATGGAGAGGAGCACACTTAGAAAAAGGTTTTCTGACAGGAACTGTGGCCCATGGGAGACCCATGCTGGGACAGTTTGATCCTAATGGTCTGTACCTTATGGAAAGGACTCAGTCTGGGGCTATTGTGATTTTCTTCCCCCTGTTCTGTTGTGGGGAGAGAGTGAGAATGTACCTGGGTGGGAGTCTGGCAGTCAGCCAAGTTCAATCCACAGCATAGGTTTATAGGGTATCTCAGACAACAAGGCCCTCATTCCTGTGCATTTTGCCTCTTCATTATTATAGAAGACATAGTGGTATAAAATAATATCCTCTTCTCTCTCCCAAGTCATCTACATGTTAGAATTTGGAATCATTTACATAAGTGATAATCACATTTCTTTTTTTATCTCTGTTTTAAATGCTACAGATTTTAGATATTTTAGATATACTAGGTATATTAGATATCAAAGTTCTCATGGGTAACAATTGCCAGCAATCTAGATGACAGCTAAGAAACTGTCCTAGTATCTTAGCACTATTTTGTTTAAAAACCTGTAAGGAAAAAAAAAAAAAAAAAAAAAAAAAAAAAAA
>CM021731.1:193795546-193833695 GCA_011075105.1 Heteronetta atricapilla
ATATACATATATGTACATATATATATATATAAGATCTTCCCTCTCCCAAACGCAACTGTTTCTCTCCTATTATATTTTTACAACCTCATTTACATTTGTTATATTGAAGAGTCATATGAAATAATATAATTAGAAATACAAGGCATTCTAAATGAACTGTGGATGTAGCTGCTGAAATTCCATAGGCCTGTTTGAGCTCCAGCTCTCATTTTCTTGTTCATTTTTTTCAGCTGGAGGTCAAACAGCCATACTCTTTAACTTAATTTAGGAATGCTCCCGAAATGAGAACAGAGACCTAAGGTTCAGAGCCCTGGAACAATATGATGTTACCAGTTGCCAAGTTCTGTAAACAACTGATTTGTTCTACAAGTTATCTTGTCGAAAAGACAAAATGCAGAAGAATTTTCTTATAGCAAAGTTTAAGAATGAGCTCTAATAACATCCAAGGACAGGAGTGGTGCTCCAGCCCTTTGATCATCTTCCTGGCCCTCCTCTGGACTTTTTCAAATATGCCCATGTCCTTCTTGTGCTGGGGGCCCCAGAGCTGAACACAGTACTCCAGGTACAAGATTTCTCTAGGATAAGAATACTGTTACCTTCTTTAGAGTTTAAACACACTGCCCCGAGTGAGGAAAATTCAATAAACCTCAGCAATGGACGCAGCTCAGAAATAGGATGATAGTCACACAATCTTGCTAATGTAAACCTTAGGATCATAGAATCATAGAATAATTTAGGTTGGAAAAGACCTCTAAGATCATCTAGTCTAAGCTTTAATCTAGCACTGCCAGGTCTACCATTAAACCATGTCACTAAGCACTACATCTAGATGTTTTTGAAGACGTCCGGGGATGGTGACTCAACCACTTCCCTGGGCAGCCTATTCCAATGCCTAACCAGCCTCTCCATGAAGAATTTTTTTTCCAAATATCCAACCTAAACCTCCCCTGGCACAACTTAAGACCATTTTCCCTCATCTTATCACTTGGTACTTGGGAGAAGAGACCAATCCCCACGCCACTATAGTCTCCTTTAAGGTAGAGTGTGATAAGGTCTCCCCTGAGCCTCCTTTTCTCCAGGCTAAACAACTCCAGCTCCCTCAGCCACTCCTCAAAAGACTTGTTCTCCAGACCCTTCAGCAGCTTCACTGCCCTTCTTTGGACATGTTCCAGCACCTTGATGTCCTTCTTAGAGCGAAGGGCCCAAAGCTGAACACAGAACTCAAGGTGCAGCTTCACCAGAGACAAGTATAGAGGGGCAATCATTTCCCTAGTCCTGCTGGCCACACTATTTCTTATACAAGCCAGGTTGCTATTGGCCTTCTTGGCCATCTGAGCACACTGATGGCTCTTATTCAGCTGGCTATCGACCAGTACACCTGGGTCCTTTTCCACCAGGCAGCTTTCCAGCCACTCTTCCCCCAGCCTGTAGCATTGTATGGGGTTGTTGTGCTCCAAGTGCAGGACTTACCCTTGTTGAGCTTCATAGAGTTGGCCTTGGCCCATCAGTCTACCCTATCGAGATGCCTCTGCAGAGCCCTCCTACCATCAAGCAGATAAACACTTGCGCCTAAGTGTCATCTGTGCACTTGATCTTATTGTCCAGATCATTGATATTGCAGAGAACTGGCCCCAGTACTGAGCCCTGGAGGACACAGCTAGTGACTGGCCTCCAACCGTATTTAACTCCTTTCACCGTGACTCTTTGGGCCTGGCCTCCCAGCCAGCTTTTAACCCAACGATGTATACATCCACCCAAGACATAAGCAGCCAGTTTCTCTAGGAGCATGCTGTAGGAAATGGTGTCAAAAGCCTCACTGAAGTCTAGGTAGACCACAACCACAGCCATTCCCTCATCCACTGGATGCATCACCTTGTTGTAGAAGGAGATCAGGATCACCAAGCAGGACCTGCCTTTGATAAATCTATGCTGATCACCTGGTTGTCCTGTAAGTGCTGCATGATGGTACTCAAGGAAATCTGCTCCATGAGCTTTCCCAGCACTGAGATCAGACTGACAGGCTTGTAGTTTCTTGTGTCTGCCTTCTGGCCCTTCTTGTAGATGAACATCACACTTTCTAACTGCCATTCAACTAGGACCTCCCCTGATAGCCAGGACTGCTGATGAATGATGGAAAGCTGCTTGGTGAGCACTTTCTCTAGCTCCCTTAGTACCCTTGGGTGGATCCCATCTGGTCCTATAGACTTGCATATGTCTCAGTGGTTTAGCAGGTTCCTAGCCAATTTCTTGTGGATTATGAGGGCTTCATTCTGCACCCTGTCCTTGTGGTGGCAGTTCTGCTATGTCCCTTCCACCCCCCCTTATTTTTCCAAGAATCAAAAACTCTGTTAATTCATGATCACTATGCTCAAGAGAGACTCCAACCTCTGTATTATACAGAAATCCTTCTCTGTTAATAAGGAAAAGATCCATTAGAGTATCATCCCTAGTCGGCTCACTCACCAGCTGTATCAAATGCTTGATAGCACCTGCAGGAGAAAAGACTAAAAACAGAAGGTAAGACTAAAAACAACAGATTTGAGAGGTCTGGATTTCACAAGGAGGTGTGGAGTAAGGGAAGGTCTCTAACCCCACACTAGCTCTGTTGAGTTCTCCATGTCAACAGAAATGTTAGCAGACATGCAGGTAAGTAATTTGTTCTTGACATTACTGTTTTCCAGTTGTATAAAGGTCTGCCTCACTACCTCATGTTTCATGGTAATGTCCTATTTTCAGCACAATCTGAGAAATAAGGATGGAGAGGTTTTTTTTGCATCTGTGCCTCTTAAGGAAGTTTCACCTAAATAAAGCAGTGAAAAATATATGCCTTCCTGTAAAGTGCTGAAGGAAAGACAGGGTTGGGGGTAGGATATCTGAAATCCTAGGCATGTTTTTTCTGTTAGCATATTTGAAAACGTGAATTCTATGGATGGAGTATATGTGTTAGTCAGGATCATGAATTGTTAATAGCTTCTGGAAAGCATTCTGAAGTGAATGATTTCAGAAAATGTGATATTTTCAGTTTCTATGCTGCTCATAAAGAGCTACCAAAAAAAAAAAAAAAATCTCAGTCTGATAATGTATAAATGTATGCATAAACATGGACATAGGACCTATATATATATATATATACATATATAATATAAATATATATATAATATATTTTATATAATATATAATATTGTTTATATATATAACATAAATATATATATTATTGAGGAGTACTCAAATATGTCATTAAAGGGTAGAATTTTTGGTCAAGTAATAATGTTATTTTCCATATAATTTGGTTCTATCTATTTTCAAATCAAACATCACCAGGAAAAAATACTTTCCCACTAATTACTTCCATTTCTAAGATTCTAACCCAGCAGCATCAGCAGACAGTGCAACTTTTATGTAATGTATTGAAATTACAATTTAGAACCTTATCAAACAATGTAAAGATCTGATTTATCCATGTTAAAAAATTGTTACTCACATGCAAATTGAAGAACAGCTTCCCTGCTTAATATACTACCAAACATGTTGGTGGTTAAACATTGATACTGTCCAAAATCCTTCATTTCACTGGGGTTGCTAATTATTAAACTTCCTTCTATTAAATTGTAGCGATAATCACTTTCAATGTCGATTTCAGTTCCATTTCGAAGCCACCTTAGGAAAAAAGACAGAAACTACTTGAGCATTTTATGGCCAAAGGAAGGCATCAAGATTAGTATACAGAACCTGATAGCACCAGTTAATACTAAGGATGACAGCTATTCAAAGATAGCCTCTGTGGTAACTCAAGAGTATGAGTTTTACTATGATTATAATAAGTGAAGTTTCAATTAATATTTTATTATTAAAGCCTTAGGCCCAGATGACCTTAGAGCTGTGTCTGAAGCCTTGTGAGAGCTGGAACATTTTTCTTCGATTCTTTCACCATTTGTTCTTAGCCCAAGAAACGCAGAAATCTGATTTAACTACAGAAATTAGAAGAACATAACCTGTGAAGAGTAGAGAGGTAGATTTATGTACACAGATTGTTGGGAGGTAAAAGATGTTGGTAATATTGACAACAGGCAAAGGCAAAATAGTGTTAGCTGGGCTGGGATGTTTGAAATTCAGAGAAGACTGAAACTGGACAAACTGGAATTAGTTGATGGCTGGTCAAGGATAATGCCTGGCAGCTACCACATAAATGGAAGCTATGATCAGATTAGAGTAGTTAGCAGAAGGAATACTAAGTTTGGGAGGTGTTTGGGAGTGAAATGAAGAGTAGAGACAGGGAGTGGAGTGAAGAAAAGGTGAAACAAACCAGGCAGTAGGAATCATATTAGAAAGTATCACACTTGAGCTGAAGCACTGAGTAATTCTCATATGAACACTTATTCTTCTGAGATTCAGAAGTAACCTAAGAGTCTCTACATTTTGTTCTGCTATATGAGTAGTTTTTTGGGTTGGGTTATTTTTTCATGTGTGGGCATATTCTCAGCAAAAGGCCTCACCCCTTTCATTCATTTCCAAAGACTGAAAAAACAAACCCCTAAATAGCATATCCCTGAATGCAAGAGAGATTTTGGGAGGCAAATTAATAGACTTCACCACTCAGAAATAATCTCTGGGAAGGGTGCAATATCTCAATTAAAGAATAACAATCCACATTCAAAGGGTTTTTAAATTAGCTTTTGTGTTAAACTTTTAAGAACATTAAATTGTTAAATGTATGTTTCTGATATTGCAAAGAAGAGACAAGCAGTATAACAGGTATGACAAATTTCTATGAAAAGTGTAATACGCCATCATTATTCTGAGATACAGATATTTCTTTCATGACTAGTTCACAATCATTCTGTAGTTTCAAAGTTGCATCAGGAAATTGCCAAGAACATTCAGGCTTTGCCAGAATTCAGCAAAGACTGGAAGAACTTGGCAACATCTAGACTCCAGAGGCAACATTAATGAAGCTGAATGATTATCAGTTCACCCTATCTTGTTAACATTCATGGTGAATGAGGTATAGGCAATAGAACTCAGCTGGAGTAACTTAATTTTTCTTAATGCAAAAATCAGAATTGTCAGACTTAAGATTATCTGTAAAACTATTATTTGCCTATTTTATCATGATTGAACTTTTGATCTCAGAGGACCCCTGCCTCACTCAATGTAAGAAATGAAGCACTGTTGACAATATCTTTATACTGCAAAAGATATTAAGGAAATATCTGTAGGATCACATTTTTTAAAAAAGAGCCATACATAGCAGAGCTAAAAAGAATACTTTTTTTCATATTGAACAGTTTATTAATTATTCAAGATTTTGAACAAAATCATAATGAAAGTTAACAAACATATATATATATATATATATATGAAATAAAAGTGCAAAATCAATTGATCTTGAAATGATGGATGTTCAGATAAGGAAAAAGTCAAAATGACATGTTTTGGTATTTCCAAATGGGAACTGAAATAAAATTCAGTTTGCTTTAAGTAGCTGACTTCATTTAGTTTCATTTTTGGTTAAATTCAATGCAAAAATATGTTTTTGTAAAGCTACCCCAATACTTTGAACTTTATAGTTGTGTGCCTCTATGTCTCCAGGGCCATTCTGAATGCATGTATTCTCATCATATAATTTAAGCATATTAGAGGAAGAGTAATGTTGAATTTTATGAAATATTTTCTTATAGGTAGCTTGACTTATTTGAGAGGACAGAAACACAAATATAATACTTAAAAGACAATGACCTGATGAAAATCAGTTATATATATATATATTTCTCTTGAAGGTAAATGACACAAAATATTTCATAACATTCCAATTTGGCTTAAGATAAAAATACTTTCTTCCTTTCCTTCTTTCTTCCTTTCCTTCTTTCTTCCTTTCCTTCTTTCTTCCTTTCCGCCTGATGGCACCGGATGGGATGCGCCTCTCTCGGAGAGGGGTAAGGATCTTTGGTCAGGAGTTGGCAGGGCTGATAGATAGGGCTTTAAACTAGAGTTGAAGGGGGAAGGGGCTAAAACCAGGCACGCCGGTGAAGACCTAAGGGATGGTACGCTAGAATCAGAGGGGCTGTGTGCCAGTGAGGTCCTTCGGTTAGATCCACAAGGTGCTGAGTGTAAGGAGACACACCTGAAATGTTTCTACACAAACGCACGCAGTATGAGGAATAAAATGGATGAGCTAGAAGTACTGGCCCAGTCCCGCAACTACGACATCATCGGCATAAGCGAAACCTGGTGGGATGAGTCCTGTGACTGGGGTGTTGCGATAGATGGTTACAGGCTCTTCAGGAGGGACAGGCAGGGTAGGCGAGGTGGTGGGGTGGCGATGTATGTGAAGCAGGGGCTGGACTGTGTGGAACTTCAGGTCGGCGATGGCAAAGTTGAGAGCCTCTGGGTAAGGATCAAGGGACGAACGAATAAAGGGGATGTAGTTGTCGGAGTCTATTACAGACCGCCTGGCCAGGACGATAGCGCCGATAAATTATTCTTTACAGAACTAAGAGAGGCCTCGAGATTAACTCCCCTTGTCCTTATGGGGGACTTCAACTTGCCAGACGTTAACTGGGAGTGCCACACGGCTGACACGAGCAAGTCCAGGAGGTTCATGAAGCACCTAGATGATAACTTCTTGGTGCAGGTGCTAACGGAGCCAACTAGGAAAGGTGCCCTCCTAGACCTATTGCTAGAAAACAGAGAGGGCCTGGTGGGAGATGTGGTGATTGGTGGCCGCCTCGGTCATAGCGACCATGAAGTGGTTGAGTTCAAAATTTACGGCGACAGAAGGAAAAGTGCCACCAAAACCTCATCCCTAGATATGGGGAAGGCGGACTTCAGGCTGCTCAGGGAACTAGTCAGCAAGGTCCCCTGGGAAGCTGCTCTTGAAGGCCTCGATGTCCACCAGTGCTGGTCATTCTTTAAGCGATGCCTCCTAGAAGCACAAGAACAGGCAGTTCCTAAATATCGCAAGTCAGGCAGGCGGGGCAGGAGGCCGGCGTGGCTGACCAGGAACATTCTAATGGAGATTAGGTGGAAACAGAGAGTCTTTCGCTACTGGAAGGAGGGCCAGGTGACATGGAAAGAATACAGGGATGCTGTTCGTGTTTGTAGGAAGAAAATTCGTGTGGCTAAAGCACACCTAGAATTGAAGCTGGCTGTGTCTGTGAGAGATAATAAAAAGGGTTTTTTTAGATATGTGAATGGAAAAAGGAGAACTAAAGAATACATAGGGCCGCTCCTTGATAGGGAAGGTCTCCTCACAGACAATGACATAGGCAAAGCAGAGACGCTTAACGCCTTCTTTGCCTCTGTCTTCAATGCCGATGATGGGCTTCGGGACCCAGGGTGCCCTGAGCTGGAGGACCGGGACGGTGGGGATGACAAACTCCCAACTGACCCTGAACGTGTGCGGGATTTGCTACTCCACCTGGATCCCTACAAGTCCATGGGTCCGGATGGGATTCATTCCCGGGTGCTGAAGGAGCTGGCGGACGTCATCGCGGAACCTCTCTCAATTATTTTTCAACTATCCTGGGAGTCTGGAGAGGTCCCGGTAGACTGGAAGCTGGCAAATGTTGTGCCGATTTTCAAGAAGGGTCAGAAAGAAGACCCTAGCAATTACAGGCCTGTCAGTCTCACGTCAGTGCCTGGTAAAATCATGGAGAAGATGGTTCTCGAACTTATTGAGGCGCACCTGGGGAACAAAGCAGTCATTCGTCCCAGCCAGCATGGGTTTGTGAAGGGTAGGTCCTGCCTAACTAACCTGATTTCCTTTTATGATAAGATCACCCATATGGTGGACCAAGGGAAACCAGCTGATGTGATTTTTTTGGACTTCAGCAAGGCTTTTGACACGGTTTCCCATAGGATCCTACTGGACAAAATGTCCACCATACAGCTAAATAAAAACATCATCCGATGGGTGAGCAATTGGCTAACGGGCAGGGCCCAAAGGGTTATGGTGAATGGGGCTGCGTCAGGCTGGCGGGCGGTCACCAGTGGGGTCCCTCAAGGCTCCATTTTAGGGCCGGTACTTTTCAATATTTTTATAAACGATCTGGATGTAGGAATAGAAGGTATTTTGAGCAAGTTTGCTGATGACACCAAACTTGGAGGAGTTGTGGACTCGGATGAGGGTGGAAAGGCCTTGCAGAGGGATCTGGATAGGTTGGAGAGCTGGGCGATCACCAACCGCATGAAGTTCAATAAGAGCAAGTGCCGGGTCCTGCACCTGGGACGGGGAAACCCTGGCTGCACGTACAGACTGGGCGATGAGACGCTGGAGAGCAGCCTAGAAGAGAGGGATCTGGGGGTCGTGGTAGACAGCAAGTTGAATATGAGCCAGCAGTGTGCCCTGGCAGCCAGGAGGGCCAACCGTGTCCTGGGGTGCATCAAGCACGGCATCGCTAGTAGGTCGAGGGAGGTGATTGTCCCGCTCTACTCTGCGCTGGTGCGACCTCACCTCGAGTACTGTGTGCAGTTCTGGGCACCACAGTATAAAAAGGACGTGAAATTGTTGGAGAGTGTCCAGAGGAGGGCTACGAAGATGGTGAAAGGCCTGGAGGGGAAGACGTACGAGGAACGGCTGAGGGCACTGGGCCTGTTCAGCCTGGAGAAGAGGAGGCTGAGGGGAGACCTCATCGCAGTCTACAACTTCCTCCTAAGAGGGTGTCGAGAGGCAGGAGACCTTTTCTCCATTAACACCAGCGACAGGACCCGCGGGAACGGGGTTAAGCTGAGGCAGGGGAAGTTTAGGCTTGACATCAGGAGGGGGTTCTTCATAGAGAGGGTGGTTGCACACTGGAACAGACTCCCTAGGGAAGTGGTCACTGCACCGAGCCTGACTGAGTTTAAGAAGCGATTGGACTGTGCACTTAGTCACATGGTCTGAACTTCTGGGTAGACCTGTGCGGTGTCAAGAGTTGGACTTGATGATCCTTAAGGGTCCCTTCCAACTCAGGATAGTCTATGATTCTATGATTCTTTCTTTCTTTCTTTCTTTCTTTCTTTCTTTCTTTCTTTCTTTCTTTCTTTCTTTCTTTTCTTTCTTTCTTTTCTTTCCTTCTTTCTTTCCTTCTTTCTTTCCTTCTTTCTTTCCTTCTTTCTTTCCTTCTTTCTTTCCTTCTTTCCTTCTTTCTTTCTTTTTTTCCCAACTGTTTTTATCAATGATAGTATTAGTGAGGAAAAATTTCCAACCAGCTTGCGTGTCCTAAGTAAAATTGTGTACTAGTTTTGGCTGCAATTGAGTTAATTTTCTCTGTTGTGGACTGTATGGCACAATAGTTTGAATTTGTGATGAAATGGTTTTCATAAAACATCAATCCTTTAGTTGTTGCAAAGCAGTGCTCACACACAACTGCACAGCTGAGGCCTTTTCTTCTTGTGCTGCACTGCCAGCAAGGTGGTTGGGCTTGCACAAGAAGCTAGGAGAGGATGCAGCCAGGATAACTGATCCAAACTGACTAAAAGGATATTCCACACCATATGATGTGCTCAGCAGTAAAAGCTGGGAGAAAAAGAGGAGGAAGGAGTGTGGTGAGATACTTGTGTGGAGTGTGGTGAGTTATGACTTTTGTCTTCTCAGGTATCTGTTATGTGTGATGGAACCTTGCATTCCTGGAAATGCCTAAACATCTGCCTGCTGATGGGAGGTAGTGAATTCTTTATTTTGTTTTCCTTGTGTGTATAGATTTTGCTTTGCCTATTAAACTGTCTTTATCTCAGCCCACAAGTTTTCTCACTTTTACTCCTCTCATTCTTTCCTCCATCCCTGTGGGTAGGGAATGAGGGTGTGGCTGTGTGGGGCTTAACTACCTATGAGAGTTAAACCACAACAACTAGCAAACACAGTGTTTCACAAGTAGTACAGGTGTAGTGAACTGGCATCTCAGGGAATTCTGCACCTGCCTTTAACTCAGTATGTCTTCCTGTGATAGCCCACAGGAAGCTTGTGAATATACATATTTCTCCCCGAAGGTATCTCAGTTATGTTCTTCACTGAGTTATGATAATGAAGTCTGATTTGCATAAATGAAATCAGTTTATCTCGGGGACCTATTATCTAAATCTATGCATTTAAATACATTGACTAGGTGCAAAGACTGACTCAAAAAAGGAAAGAAGGTACAAATTTTGATTTCAGGGTAGAGCTTGAACAAAGAGAAATAAGATCTTTGCAATGAGGAAGAAAATCTGAAATGATATGAGCATTGTCCATGCCATTAACTTGAAGAAATGTCTTAGCAAAAAGTAATTTGTAAAGAGGTTATGAACACTGTGTCATCAGTTATACTGACTAAGGGAATGAAATAAAAATGGCAGAGACAATCTCAGTTTTGGAATCTTTTAGTTCTTTAAGAGGTCTTATACCGTCTCCTCCATATTTCATATGTCAAAAATTGGATAGTGAAATACAACAAATCTCTGTTTTACCATAGTCTTTTTTTGAGGCTAAATTCACTCTTCACCTTCCCTGGAGAACAGTATATGCCCGACAACTTCATGCTTATCTTTTTTTTTTTTCTTCCACTGAATGGTAGTGATGGCATGCACTTTATGAACAAGTGATATCAACAGAAGGGAGATAAGTTAAATAGTGCTGTTAGAATTAGGCATTTCTGGTCAAAACTTTCCTTTCATGAACACCTGTCAAATCAGTTTATTTCTGAAGCTGCTGATAGATCTCTGGATGAACTGAAGAAATGGATATGCTGAAATTATTTCTTGATTGAATTCCTCTAGGAAAATGCAAAAATGGTTGGACCAAAAAAGAAACGAGATGGCATAGATTCTCCATGGATTTCCCAGAGATGTTTCCACAATATTTGTTGCTGCCAATGGCAGAGGTGGTGGTGATTGCTAGGCTAAAGATCATCTGATCTTTACCAGCCTAAATTCTAGTATTATTGAGGTTGTCTGTGAGAACTGAGAACAGGGTTCCCCTCTTTTGTTGTGAATTTGTACCTTTTTCCCATAGACTCTTGCTGTGTTGAATGGACTGATAGCTCTTAAACTGAGTATAGAATTTACACACATTATTTTTTATCAACAAAGTAAAAAATATAAAATATAAATTACACAAGCATTATCAATAAGGAGGAATGCAACACCGTCTTTCATCCCACACTGAGTTCAGGCAATTCCAGTTTGAAGACTTTCTGTCCACTCATTCCTATGTTCTATGTTAGCCATGTCTGTGTTGTTTGAGGAGTTTGTGCCATGTACAAAATCTGTTTAATTAATCACATCTGTTGCACTGAGGCAGATTCAGTGTTGTTTCAGTAGGGAGATCTAAAGGAGGTACTGCCTTTGAATTTCTTCGTGCCATAGAAGTGCAAGTTCTGTGACTCAAGTAAACCTAAGGGAAATTCATTCACTATGCTAAAGAATCCACAAGTGAAATAATTATAAAAGGTAAAAAATAAAGAATCAATGATTGCTACATATGACAAAAGATAGTAATAAGGGTCCTTATTCTCCCTCTGTAGGTGAAGAATGACTCTATGTGAAAATATAAAGGGTGTCCAGAAAAAATAATTACCCATATGTTCTCCCAACCCTGCTACATCACTTGCAATTTGTAAAAATATGAGTAGAGTCAGATATAGCAAATGGGTAAGGTGACTGCAGCATGCTGGTTCCACCTGTAAGTAGGCACCATTAATAAGCTGAACTGTCAGACTCACAGGCATGGCATAACAGATCTGTATAACAGTTAATTGACAAATAACACTCTATATGGGAAAATGGAAGAGAAAACAGTTGCAAAAGAGTAAGATACTGGTCTTGTAAGTGAAAAGGCTCCAGATGTGGCTAAACTATGGTACCTTGTATTGGATGGTCATGTCATTTAACTTACCTGTTCTTTGTTGTTTTCCCTATAAAACAGGATAGTATTTCCCATCTTTAAAGATGTTGTCTTTAGAAAAAAAATCAGTTAAAGGTTTTGATTTGTTGTAGACGTGTGAGAAAACAAGGCAAAAGGAGTCCCTTCACATGGATAGATACAATGCATAGAGAAAATAATTTCAAATGTCACAGACTGCTTTGCCTTTACTCACCACCATTTATCCTTCTTGTTTATTCAGAATAAGAAAAAATCAATCAGGAATGCAATTCGGTCACTAATATTTTTTCTGTTATGTTGTTACGACCAAATATTCTTAAAAATACAAAAATTTCTATAACATGTACCTGTATGTGGGGATTGGATTTCCATGAGCTTGACAATTCAGAGACACTTTCTTCTCTTCAGAATCAGTAGGAAAAATCACATCATCTGGCTCTTGTACAAACACTGGCCCATAATCAACACTTTCTGTGGAAATAGAAATGCAAAAGTTTTGTTTGAAAATCTGAATAAATATTGTGTTATAGCATTTATAAAGTTAGATAATAGTATGTAAAACTATCTTTGTTATCTAGAGATTCAAATCACATTACCTCAGATGCTGTGTTAAAAAGCAATAGTTAAAAGAAAAGTAATATAAAAAAATAAAAATATTAATTAAAAAAATATTAAAAAAAATATTAATGTAACAATGTAACAATGAAGTAGTATGATTTAAGGTGTGCATCTAAGGCAGTGCATTAAAATAGCCTTCTCAACAGACACATTTTGGCCTGAAGCCTAATGAGCGGGTTAAGAGAATTAAGAATGTTAAAGGAATTAACTCTGCTGATAGGAAGTAATGTAAACAAAAATTATCTTGATGATCACAAAGAACTGAAACACATTTCCTCTTAATGTCAAAGATTTACTAAGAAAAAAAATACTTTTAAAATTAATAGCAACAACTGTTTGCTACTATTAAATAATGTATATGAATATCTGACATTTCATTTTCTTCCACTGTTTTCTCTAATTTTGTCATATATGTGTATCTTCATATGAATTAACTTTTCTGGATAAGAAAAGCTGTATACACCCAGACAATATGTCTATGACTCCAGTTCATTTATAACGTTCAGAGGCAAGTGTAACCTTCAGAAAAGCAAAAGGTTGCAGGTACACCATTTGTGAACATGTAAGTCTGAAAAATTCGAATGCTCACTATGCAATAGAAGTCTGTGGAATTTTAATCACCTTAGCCTTGCTCCAAACTCTTGAATCATTTAGTCTCATAATATACATCAAATTTAGAGCACGAACCTATGGTCATTTTGTCCTATTAGCTGCAATGATATGTAGGGGAACAGGGTTTTATCTGTCATTTTATGGTTACAATATATTGTATGGATTGCATCTTATAATTCAGTTACTTCTCACATTGCAAAAGAAAGAATCTGTTTGTAAATAACAAGAGCATTCATCAAGCTAGAGTTTAACAATAGTAAGAATTGATTAATAAATGCAAAACTAATAATGCTTTTAGATTTAGGTGTTATCCCATGCAGATTAAGAGATGTATGATTTGGAAGTATTGATGAGCACTAGTGGTTTTACCTTCTCCCTAGGAGTGACACTGTAGATAAAATACTTTGTTACATTCCAGGATTTCTAGAAAGTAAATGATGCAATGCTAGTTAGGTGCTAGTGTCACTAGCAATGCTGCTTCTATACCTCCTGTCTATACTTTAAAAGAAATGAAGGGAATATACTGCAGATACAAACATTTCATTTAAATATTTTCAAATATATATATGAAATTAAAATACTGCATGACATAATTAAAAAAATATTTTAATCTTCTTATACATAATGATAATGAAAGCTCAGATAAAATGAAGCCTTGTGAAGGCTTCAGTATTTGTACCAATGATGGGCACATATTTTAGCCAATATTTAAAATCCCCATTGAAGATAATGGAAAATCCATGACTTATCCAAAATCAACTAAAAAGCCACTTGAGGCTAACTCTATACTGATTTTTTTTGTGTGTGTGTGGGGAGGTTAAAGTTATGTTGAAATTGTGGGACTTAATAATTCCCAGAAGCTGGTGCACAAAACGTTTCAGTTTGATGGTGGGGTGAGACTAAGGTATACAGACTGGTGGCTTCACAGCCTTAAATCTCTGAATAGAAGCAATGTAAATATTCACATATAAATTTATATAGTTAATCCATTCTTTTAATAATAAATAATAATATTTTTAATATAATAATATATTTTTTTAAATAAAAATAAAATAAAAATAATTTTTAAATTATTTTTTAATATATATTTTTTTTAAAAAAAGTGTGTACATGGCACCACTCATACTACAGACTTAGAGACTTATCATGTTGCAGGATAAAATTCTGAATTTTGGGGAAAAAAGTGTAATAGAATTCTGGCTGTGTTTTGCCATCCTACTAACTGATAAACTTTTATTTTAAATAAAAGATACTTATTAGCAGTTCTCAACCTTTTCATTTCAAAAAAGAGAAATAAGGAACCATAATCTTAATTTATAATTTTTAAGATTTAATTTATTGGTAAGGGAATTGAGTTGATAAACAGCATTGAGATGTTTCAATCATCAAACTACTAGAAATTCTTTAATTTTCATAGTGCTTTTCAATTTTCAATTCTTCGATATTATTTCATTTCAATTTTTGAATATCTTCTTCACCCATTATATTAGTTTTATCATTTCTGAGGCAGACATTTATCCCTGAGAGAATAATATGTGGACTAAAACCTGAGGCACTTGGAGAAAACATATTTAGTGATCAGTATGGGATTTCTCAGGAGCAGATGAATCTCATCTATCACTGTTTTTAAGGACTGGAGATTTTTGAGTATATGGTGATGAAGTTTTACAATGGAAAAGTACACATTGATTAAAACCTTACTTTTAAATAACTTTGGTTTAATTGATAATCTCGGTGTGTTTTTTGAGAATGCTCATTTATTCAGGAATTCCAAGTTATAGCTGCATTAATAACAACAGCAAATACCTAGGAGAGCTTGACTGCAATCTGCTTGAGGATTCCAGTCTGAAGTAGATTACCAGATGAATTTCACCTGCTTACAACTGGGAGTATCTTAATTTCTCTGTTAGGAGTATCTTAATTTCTCTTTTAGTATTGCATCACATACTAAACACATTTAATCATCATTAAAAACCTAAATACAATTTCCTCTGCCTACAGCATAATTGCAGATTGATTAATATTCACAGAAATTGTTCATGTGTGCTTTTACAAAATTGACTGAAGGACTGCTCAATTATACCCAAGAAAGACAACATCAGGGTTAATAAATGCTGGTTGTTAGTCCCAGGTCTAATAAACTGCATTGGTCTTTTTTTTTGTTTGTTTGTTTGTTTGTTTGTGTTTTTTGTTTGTTTGTTTGTTTGTTTTTTCTGTTGAGAATCTTCCCTGAAAATTCATCTCTGGGTCTTACCGCAGTGTTATCATGAACAGTTGAGTTGTAGTAGTATGCTTTCTGAGACCTTAGGCTAGTCCCATGAGTAACCAAGGTTATGGCAAATCTGGCTCCTGAGTGTATGCCATATAAGAGATGTTTGAATTATGCAAGCTCTCAATTGTAATAACATAAAATATGTCCCTCCCACCCCATTATTAATGTTCTGTCACTTGTAGAAGGCCCTTTGTGACTACATATGAGCTGTACTATTTCCTTATTTAGCATGCCCTGGCTAGTAAACGCCATCACCTAACTTTATCAAGTAACATAAAAGTTACTTGATTTTCCTACATAAAAGTAGGAAAATAACTAAAGGAAATAGGAATAACTAAAGTTATTAGGAAAACAACTAAAATATTTTTTCAAGAGCTTTAAAATCATAAATAAGCCTCAAGACCAAAGTGAACTCAATAAATTTACTTATTTTACTTTGTTCAAGTCAATGGAAAGCCAGATAATTAAGACAGTAACTTTATTTCTGGTTTCTAAATGTTATTTATCTCAGACATAAGTAATTAATATAAAATATTCCATATCGTGAACTAAGAATGTTTAGAAAAAAATGGATTCAGCTGCCTGAGTAGAGATGTTCTCACCCTCTAGGATGATGCAGAATATCCTACAGAGCCCAGTCTCCTTACACAGAATCCCCACTCCTGCTGTACCTGAAGTACAATCGTCTTTTTTAAGTCCTAATTCATACCTGTGTCTGTGCCATGGAGGTGCTTCAGATAATGAAGGGGTCTTAAAATATTACTCAGGTGCCTCACATTTACCTGTCTGTGTAACTGTCTGCTTCTACCCAGATGGATATACAAAGGCCTGTAAGTGATAGAGTAACTCTCCTAGGATTGTTTTATGCAGTCCTTGAAAGAAAGAGTTCAAGTTCCCCTCTTCTGAGTGAAGTGCTCTGTTCATTGGGGCTTACGAGTTATGACCCTTTTTAAATTTTGACTCCAGTTAGTGGTTTTTACTTTCTGCTGCAAAACAGAAGAAGCTAAACTTCAGAGTGAAAATGTGGTCTCCGTATTTTGAGAACAGTCATGATTGCTGACCGATACCAGGCACAATCTCAGTATATCTCCTGGAAATGCCAAGGATTTAGGTGGTGGAATGCACCTTAAGTGTCACTAGCCCATCTCTTATTTTCTTAGAAAGTAATAAACATACATTTTTCTCAGCTTTGTCAAGTGTAACAGGCAAAATTCATATCAAATTTTGTTCTCTGATGCCCAGTACCCTAAGCTGGTAGAAAGGGATGAGGAGCAGATTGTGGCCCCCATCATCCATGAGGAAATGGTTGGTGACCTGCTACAGCATTTGGATGTATGGAGGTCGATGGGCTGGATGGGATCCACCCAAGGGTATTGAGAGAACTAACAGAAGAGCTGGCCAAGCCGCTTTCCATCATTTATTGGCAGTCCTGGCTATCAGGGGAGGTCCCACTCGACTGGCGGCTAGCAAACGTGACACCCATCTACAAGAAGGGCCAAAAGGTAGACCCAGGGAACTATAGGGCTGTTAGTTTGACCTCAGTGCCAGGGAAGCTCATGGAGCAGATTATCTTGAGCGTCATCATGCGACACTTGCAGGCAAGCAGGCGATCAGGCCCAGTCAGCATGGGTTTATGAAGGGCAGATCCTGCTTGACGAACCTGATCTCCTTCTATGACAAGGTGACACACTTAGTGGATGAGGGAAAGGCTGTGGATGTGGTCTACCTTGACTTCAGTAAGGCTTTTGACACCGTTCCCCACAGCATTCTCCTCAAGAAACTGGCTGCTCATGGCTTGGACTGGCATATGCTTCATTGGGTTAAGAGCTGGCTGTATGGCCAGGCCCAGAGAGTTGTGGTGAATGGAGTCAAATCCAGTTGAAAGCCGGTCACTAGTGGAGTCCTGCAGGGCTCAGTACTGGGGCCAGTCCTCTTTAACATCTTTATCGATGATCTGGATGAGGGGATCAAGTGCACCCTTAGTAAGTTTGCAGACGACACCAAGTTAGGTGCGTGTGTCGATCTGTTCGAGGGTAGGAAGGCTCTGCAGGAGGATCTGGATAGGCTGGACGGATGCGCTGAGGCCAACTGTATGAAGTTCAACAAGACCAAGTGCTGGGTCCTGCACCTGGGGCACAACAACCCCAAGCAGAGCTACAGGCTGGAAGATGAGTGGTTGGAAAGCTGCCTGGCAGAGAAGGACCTGGGGGTATTGGTGATATTTGGCTGAATATGAGCCAGCAGTGTGCTCAGGTGGCCAAGAAGGCCAACGGCATCCTGGCTTGTATCAGAAACAGTGTGACCAGCAGGGCTAGGGAGGTGATCGTCCCCCTGTACTCAGCTCTGGTGAGGCCGCACCTTGAGTACTGTGTTCAGTTTTGGGCCCCTCACTACAAGAAAGACATGGAAGTGCTTGAGCAAGTTCAGAGAAGGGCTACAAAGCTGGTGAAGGGTCTGGAGAACAAGTCTTACAAGGAGTGGCTGAGGGAGATGCGACTATTTAGCCTGGAGAAGAGGAGGCTCAGGGGCAACCTTACCGCACTCTACAGGTACCTTAAAGGAGGCTGTAGTGAGGTGGGGGTTGGTCTATTCTCCCACGTGCCTGGTGACAGGATGAGGGGCAATGGGCTAAAATTGCGTCAGGGGAGGTTAAGGTTGGATATTAGGAACAACTTATTTATGGAAATGTTTGTTATTCACTGGAATAGGCTGCCCCGGGAAGCGGTTGAGTCACCATCCCTGCAGGTCTTTAAAAGACATTTAGATGTAGAGCTTAGGGATATGATTTAGTGGAGGACTTGTTAGCATTAGGTCAGAGGTTGGACTCGGTGATCTTAGAGGTCTCTTCTAACCTAGACTATTCTGTGAAATTTAAACGTAGTAAGCTGTTTTCCAGAGGAAAACAATGGAAAGATCAGGATCAATTAGGGAGAAAATGATTTATAATTCCAGATTATATTATATTATTCCTAAAGTCTCCTTTCTTTTGCCTGGCAGCTACAAATTCCTTCTACTTTGGTCTCTAGACACTCATGATGTCTAGACCGGGATAGTACACTCTGCTTCTACTCTTGAACTTTGTTTTTCACCTGCACACACTATGTTGCCTGGGAGGTTTCATCAATGTCTGGTGCACAGACAATAACTGAGTTTAGTGTAGTCAGTGCTTATAAACAATATCACAGAAAACAGACAAATGTAAAAAACTGCACCAGCAAAAGAAATGCTATGAAACAAAATTTATCTGGTTGCTTAATTCAAGTTGTTTGCCTGCTAGATAAAGCTTCATTTCGGGAACATGTTCATGTTTATACATAAGCCACTTATGTTAAAAAAACAAACAAACAAACAAACAAACATATACCATTATCTTTCAATGAATGCAAGGTACTTTTTAGAAAATAAATAAATAGATAAATACAGCTCCTATTGAATGAAGCTGTAATCCTGTAACCACAATCATTATACTGTACAAATGTTGTTGATCTGTGAGGGACCATTATTCATGGGTTTTTCTCTGTTACTTTCTTAACCTACTGTTTAAATATTCTCTAGCCTCTATGTATCTCACCCTCTCCCTCTCCTTCTTTCTTTTTCTTATTTTCTCTCTCTCATCTTTTCTTTTTTCTTCTTGCATAATTCAGGTAAATATAATTAAAGAAATGCTAAAGAAATACAGCTTCTTTAAATGTAACCAAATATGAGAAAATACATATTATTACTTTAAATTATTGTATTTAAAAGTAAATGAAAACATATTGCACCATAAGTGTAGATATGCATAAATATGTATAACAGAGTTGACTATACAAAGCAGACAATTTAGAAAAAAAGTAATTTTATAAGATTTACTGCTCATCATTAATTTATGTTACTATCATTCTTGATTAAATTAGAAAAATTCCAAAGGGAATATATATATATGTACATATAAAAAACAGACTGACATTTTATTACTTTGCTTCTCAAATATACAGATATTGGTTGCGCAGATCAAATTGTGCTGAACTTCAAATCACTATCTTGCTACTTTCATGTAGCAAAAACTGTATAAAATGGTTCTGTATAGCAATCTTTAAGAAATATTTTAACTGGTTACTTTAAGGCTAATTGGAAGAATCTCAAGGGAAAGATGCCCATTTCTTCATTTAATAAAATTCAAAATTATGTTTGAGAAACACTGAAGTAAACTGATATGAAACATATGGCTTTTGAAAAATTGTGTTGGTCAAATATAAGCATGGGCTTTTCGAAGAATCAGAGATGGAAACTAGACTTACCATCATGTTTGAAGGCCTCTGAAAAGTGGTAAAGGTTTGTTGGAGAGTGATAATGTTGCGCAGCTCCCCTCCAGCCTGGTGAAGATACACTTCCTAATGAAGGACTGCTTAATCGTGGTCTGTTCTTTGAGTTAAATGAGGCTAAAGGTGAACTACCAGATTTGATTCTGAGAATAGCAGCATATGAAGTGGGGAGGCCAGGAACAGCTTCTGAATATTCTGAAAACAAACAAACAAATAAACCTAATAAACGTCACAAACAAATAAGAATTGAACACTGACTTGAACACTGACGGAATAAAGGTAAGAATCTATCATTTATCACAATAATATTTTAGTTATCCAGTATACAAGATATGGAAGAAGAATGGAATAAGAAAATCCCTCTCTCTTTTTTTTTATTATTATTTTTAAAAATAAAAATAAAAAATTGGCGTGTTAAAAATGTAAAGACAAATCAAGAATTTTTATCTCTGAAAGGATTGTCAAAGACACTCTGGATTTTCATTCTAGACTGAAATAGGTAACAGCATAGAGCTTTAAGACAGAAAATTCCCCTGTCATTTCAAAACAATATAAAAAATGGGTGGCTATTAAATTTATTACTTATGGTAATATGCATTTTCAATATTTTTAATTCTATTTCTATGAACCTAAGTCACCAGAACAGAAGTGTCTGCCAGCCCATTGTCTTTCCTTTATACATTACTTTGTATATTCAGTGCAGAACTACCAGCTGTATCTAAATATATTCCTCCTTTCAACAATATTCTGTAAATCACACGGGTTAGCTAAAAAGTCTGACAGTACATGTTTGCAGAAATCTCTCACAAGGATGCACATGTGAAAGCTAACTCCTTTTTTGCTTCTGCAACTTCCTTTTTTATTTCCTTTTCACCTATACTTAAAATTTCAGTGTCTAAAAATAATGGGTACTGCTGAAGATTTTGGTTCCTGTCTGATGCCAAATATAAGATAAATATATTATTACAATAGATTAAAATATCACTGCAGGAACCAAGCAATCAGAACTTCTATTAAAATCAGTAGTTAACATACAACAGCTGAAGAACCGAAATCTTTAGGAGGTGAGAAGAACATTTGTAAAAACACTGATACAGATGAGAAAAAGGAGTCAGACTGCATATCAAATGCCTATGAAGCAACTGATTTTTCATAATGGAAGTGGTTGGCAAAATAATAATAATAATAATAATAAAAGATCATTGTTCTGTTATCTGCTGGTTGTAAATATTTCTAAATTGGACATTCTTCACATAGGCATAACATGAAAAATTAAAAGTGATGAGTGTTCCCTTCAAAAATTTTGTGTGGCAGCTCAACTGACTGAAATAAAATCTCTTTAAAATATTAGTCCATGCACATTCTAGAGAGCTTTTAGAAAAATCTAAGCATAAATATCTATAGATCAGACAATTCTATATGCAACTGGTTTAAAATCAGAGAAATATGCATTTTGCTTTGTCAAGATAGTGACAGTGAACACTGAGAGTCTTTCAGATATGGAAAAAGGTTATTCCACTGCACTGCTTATTGTCTCTGATGTTAAGAATGTCTATTTTCTATCTTTTATTAGAGGCTGGAGTTTGGCAAAAGCAAATAAACAGCATTTGAAAATATCTATTTCCTTCTATGTAGACTGCAAATATGTAGATTATATGCTGATGCAGTATCTCATTTAAAATTAGGATTTAAATACAATTTTTGACAGTCAGATGGAAAGGTCACAAATAAGAATAACTCTGCATTATGGTATTTTTCATACTTGTCTAACAAAACATTTTATAAAGTATATTATGTTGTTATATATCCCATATACATTACACCACTTCCCTGACCCACAAAGAAAGTGAAGATAAAAGATCACCATGATTAATTGCAATATAGTATGACAGTATATCTTACAGGAAGTCTTGTAAGATTATTATTGGAATATAACTGTCAAAAACAAACAAAAAACACTCTGACTTTCAATTTATTCTTTAAACATTTTTCAATATTGAGGTGTTTTAGTTCTTCTAACATAACGTTGGTTTTTTTTGCACCAAATATTGAAAAAAACTTTACAATATCACACTAAAATCTATCACCATTAAAATCAGTTATTTTCGTTCTGATTTCTCTGAGATCAGCATACAAAGGGTATTTAGCTTTCCTGTAAATATATTTTACTTAGTTAGGTCTCACCAAATACTAATTTATCTTATGAACAAAATCATTTGTTGGCTTTACAAACACAAATGATTTTAGATGAATGAACTGCAGTAGAAATATCAACATTTAAACATGAAGTGCTCATTGCAGAATTGACATCTTCCTCATAGGCAAAGAACATGGGGAATACAGA
The DNA here is from genome assembly GCA_011075105.1 of Heteronetta atricapilla. Classification (NCBI taxonomy): domain Eukaryota; kingdom Metazoa; phylum Chordata; class Aves; order Anseriformes; family Anatidae; genus Heteronetta; species Heteronetta atricapilla. Next base: position 193,817,533 of record CM021731.1, read on the forward strand.
CATAAAGGAAAGCAACCTAACTCTCCTAACTCATTTAAATTAAAGGATGAAAATGCTTAGTGGTGAATGTAGCAGTCCTAGTGGCAGGATAGTTGTAATGTAAAGGGGCATTGTGCACTGTGGAGCTCCTCATATCTTCACAGCTCAGATCCTCTGATATCCACCAAAGTGCTGATACCCTGGAAATTCTGCATCATATCTGGAAATGGGCAGATTAGGAAGCAATCCTGGTTTTCTTACATGGAGTTTGGATGTAGCCATATTGAACCTGTAAATAAGGGCACAAGGCACCATGAAAGGGTCTCTTGCTTTGAAAAAAATCTCTGCTCTGTCTTGTAAATGCATATATATCCACAGACAGAATCACACAGAATCACACAGAATCACACAGAATTTCTAGGTTGGAAGAGACCTCAAGATCATCGAGTCCAACCTCTAACCTAACCCTAACAGTCCCCACTAAACCATATCCCTAAGCTCTACATATAAATGTCTTTTAAAGACTTCCAGGGATGGTGACTCCACCACCTCCCTGGGCAGCCTGTTCCAGTGCCTAACAACCCTTTCAGTAAAGAAGTTCTTCCTAACATCTAACCTAAAACTCCCCTGGCGCAACTTAAGCCCATTCCCCCTCGTCCTGTCACCAGGCACGTGGGAGAATAGACCAACCCCCACCTCACTACTGCCTCCTTTGAGGTATCTGTAGAGAGCTATAAGGTCGCCCCTGAGCCTCCTCTTCTCCAGGCTGAACAAGCCCAGCTCCTTCAGCCGCTCCTCGTAGGACTTGTTCTCCAGGCCCCTCACCAGCTTCGTCGCCCTTCTCTGCACCCGCTCAAGCACCTCCATGTCCTTCTTGTAGTGAGGGGCCCAAAACTGAACACAATACTCGAGGTGCGGCCTCACCAGAGCCGAGTACAGGGGGACAATCACTTCCCTAGCCCTGCTGGTCACACTGTTTCTGATACAAGCCAGGATGCCGTTGGCCTTCTTGGCCACCTGGGCACACTGCTGGCTCATATTCAGCCGACTGTCCACCATCACTCCCAGGTCCTTCTCTGCCTGGCAGCTCTCCAACCTTCAGCTCTTAACGCAAGGTGAGTGAACGATTTATAATCCACCTGAGACACATAAGGAATCAGAAGGAAAATGCTACATTAAAAAGTATGGTTTCACAGAACAATTCCTGTGTATGTTAAACAAACAAACAAAAAACAAACAAACAAACAAACAAAAAAAGTTAACTATTATATATTTCTAGCAGAGATATATGTATTCTGTTCCAGAGAATCCATATCCACAGCTTTTTACCCAAAAAGTATAAAGAGTGGTGATTGCTCTTGGGAAGACATTCTTCCACAGTGCACACGAACACAGAAAAAATGTACACTGGAAGGAGTTTTACTTTTTAATAAAAGAATGCGGACCTGCCTTTGGTCCAAACTTTACAACACAGCATAATAAACCTTAATAAGATTTCCAAAGGAAACATGATTGCAATCACATCTATAATGAATGTAGTGCTCCCTGAGTATTTTCTGCAGATATAGGCACTTTTCTATTTGCAGCATGGTATTTTGGCTTTGTGCTATTTACCCTATGGCAAAGGACGTGGATTTGGGAATACTTTGTGTCAGTACTTTTTTCAGCAAATCTTATAAACACTGTGTGAGTGAAATTTTACTGGATTGTTAAATATATTTTTTAACATATGTGTGTCAGTAATGAAACTGTAGTTCCTGAAGACCTTTTAAACTATGTAATCCAGTTGTTGACAGTAGAAGATAGTTTCTTAGGTAATGATCCTGAGTATATCAACCATTCTAGTCTGAGAACATTAAAGTAATTATGATGTTATTTCTTTGGGAAAATTATGAAACATTCAGCCTCAATAAATAGACAGGAAGGTTTCCTGTGTAAACTAGACAATCTGAGAGTTGTATATCTGAGAGCTCTGTTTCATTAGCACTTAGCACATTAGCAATTAGAAATGGAATAAACACACTAATAATTCTAATTTGTAGCTAGACAGGCCATTTAATGTAGCTTCCAGGTTCCTATTGCCAGCTTGGAAAGTGACTGGTACAGGCACACAACTCTGCATTTTCTATATAAACATATATTTTTATAAGTTTTCTTTTTGTTTTCAATATTATATTTCCCAGTTCAATGACACACTGAGAATAAAAGCAGCTAGGCCCCTGATCCTATAATGAATCTGCCACCCAGCTCTCCTTCTTTACTGTCTCTTATGCTCTGCTATCTTCACCTCCTTCCATAAAAATTTCTCACATGATCTTGCTCATAGGAGAGGAACATCTTTCTAGGGTTCTGCGAGATCTAGCACTCAGAAAACAAGCTAAGACAAATAAGCATTACACCTCCTTGTGTGCTGGCAGGCACATAAGAAAAACAAAGAGTAGTATGCATATATAAAGTTATAAACAAAAATACACACAAAAAGTATTATCATCCATTACTATCCAATTTCTTTACCACCATGCCAAATTATAGATTATCAATGCAGAGGAGAGCAAAATAGCCATTATTTCTTTCAAAATTGTACTATGTAATATTTTCTTTTCTTTCTTTTTTTTTTTTATTTTGTTTTGTATTTTGAAGTACATGCCAACTTGTGAGACAACACATACTAAAGTTCCTAGTAAGTTTGAGCTAATTAGGTGCTTCTGACCTAATTAGTTTGGTGTCAGGCTTTATATCATTAGGGTGCGTGCAAATAGAGGCCAGAAGAAGAAGAAGCAGTCTGTTGGAGAGGTGGTGAGGCAGGAACAGCTTCCAGCCAGAGGGATGCAGAGGAATGGAGGGCAAGATGCTTCAAGTCAAGCAAGATGCTCCGTAATGAATGATGTCCCTCAAGGGTATATACTGGGAACAATACTACTTAATATTAATATTAAGTAGTATTACTATAATATAATATAATATAATATAATATAATATAATATAATATAATATAATATTAATGATCTAGATAGTAGGATTTAGTGCATACTCAGCAAGTTTGTTACCGAAGATGTTACCGAACTAGTTACCAAACTAGTGATATGCTAGAAGGAAGGGATGCCATCTACAGGGTTATAACAGGCTTGACAAATGGGCCCTTGTCAACCTCAGGAAGTTCAGCGAGGCCAAATGTAAGGTCCTTCACCTGGGTCAAGGCAATCCCTGGTATCAATACAGTCTAGGTGATAAATGAATTGAGAGCTGCCCTGCAGACCACTTCAATATTCTGGTGGCTGAAAAATTGGATATGAGATGGCAACATGCATTTGTAGCCCAGAAAGCCAATCATATCCTGGGTTACATCAAGAGAGTAGTCAGTAGATTGAGGGAGGTGTTTTTCACACTCTACTCCACTCTTGTGGGACCCCACCTGAAGCACTGTTTCCAGCAATGGGTATCTCAGTACAAAAAAGACATGGATCTGTTACATTGAGTCCAGAGGATGACCAAAAACATCATCAGAGACTGTGAAGAAAGGCTAAGAGAACTGGGGTTATTTCACCTGGAAAAGAGATGGCTCTGGGGAGACCATACTACAGCGTTTCAATAGATAATAATGCTCATAAAAAAGATGGTGAGAGATTTTTTATCAGGGCCTGTAAGGACAGGACAAGGGCTAAAGTTTTTAAACTAAAAGAGGATAGATCTACATTAGACATAAGGAAGAAGTTTTTTACAATGAGAGTGGTGAGGAACTGAAACAGGTTGTCCAGAGGAGTTGTGGAAGTGTTCAAGGATAGGTTGGATGAATCTTTGGGAAACCTGATCTAGTGGAAAGCAACCCTAACCCTGCCCATGGCAGGGGTGTTGGAAGAGATGATAACTGAGGGTTCCTTCCTACTCAAATTATTCTATGTTTCTATGAGATGCAGAAGCCGGACAAATTTGGAGGGCTAAGCAGTTAGAAGGATAGGAGAGAGAAGAAAATACAAGAACAGTGAGACTCACTCTAGGCTGCCTAAGTTTTGCCAATATATCACATTGCTAAACAAAAATAAACAGAAGCCATACTGAAATCTCTAGTTGTAGTATGTAGTCTCACTTTCTGCAAAAGTTTAAATCAAAATATAGCTTTTGTTAATGTCATATTTCTAATTTTTAGGCTGTTTCTAACTTCAGTTTCTTTGCATACATCACACAGGTTCTAATTTAAGTGCTAGCACTTAAAAGAATAATGTGTTAATGCAGTGCAATCAACTACACCAGTAAGTAGGGTCCAAGAATGCTGAAACTGTTTTGACAACTTCTTTTTGCCGAAGTAGTATATGCAGGGAGCTTGGTGAACTTGTTCTGTGCTGCCTCATCAATTCCAGAAGACAATTTTTTTTTTTCCACTTTAAAATTAAAAAATATATACTTGTTATCTAGTTAAATGTTAAGTGACTGTTGACAGTGATAAATTAAGAGTTTTAAAGAACAAAAAAAAATCAACATGATCTCAGATTCCATGAATGTAAAGTACTGTGGGAAGAAAGAGAAGGAAAAGATACAAAAGTCACTTTCCATGGTGATAAGGTCCTGCAGTAATGGCAGTATTACATAAGATGTTTTCTGACCTTTCATTCTATACTTGTTTTATTTGGCTGGGATTCATGATCAGAGTGAAATTTCACCCTAACTGTAGTTGCTTTGTCATTTTCATCAGTATGTTGTATCTGAAAAAAGTTTCTCTTGTTTTATTATTTCCAGTATATGCTACTGTCCAGCCTTTCTTTGGCCAGATTCAACAAAACAGGAAAAACAGCTCCACAGGTAATAGAGAAACTGTCTTCTAATGATTACAGATTTTTTCTTCTATTAGAAGAAGCATATATATGAATTTTGACATTATATAAAATAATTTTATTCCTTTAATCTGTAATAGCTATTTACAGCTATGTCAGGCTAAATTTAACTTGATTTCACATGTGCTAAGGGAAAACCAAGCTTACTCTGAAAAAAGGGTATTTTTTTCTCCCAGAACAGCACATGCTCCTTAGGTACAGTCCACAGGTACAAATATAAAATACAAACACTATCCTGTTATATTTAATCTGACAGATTTGTTTCAAAAGGCATAACCTATGAAAAATAGCTCCATCAATAGTACTACTTAATTTTACCAAAATGCATTCTGTCTCCAAATGGTGGAAGATGACAAAGCAAATTTGCAGAATCCATCACCCAAAACTTCTTTGAAAACATTCTTTGTAGTTTGAAATCTATGGAGAATGATGGCTTCTGACTCTTGGGGTGATGTTTATTTTTTATTTATTTATTATTATTATTTTTTTTTTTTCCAGTGGGACTACTGGTCAGTATCTACCTCAATGACTTTTCTCAACTATCAGATTGAAATTTAGTCAAACTTACAATATTTGTAAGTGTGACCTTCATTCACATATTTTTGCTAGCTATCATGCTTAATCAAATGCCACTAAGAATGCTAATACGCTATTTTTGTTTAATTTTTGTTTTGTTTTGTTTTTCATTGCAACTTTTAATTAGTTCCTGTAGAAGTGTTCATTCTTCTAAGCTTATGAAAAAGTATACCTTTACTCTGTAAACTTTGGATGGTAATACTGTTGTTCCCCAGTATTTTCAAAACAAACATATTTTCTACTTTGTTCTTTGTCTGCACATTTTTTTAGAATACTTCATAGATTTGCAATAACCAGAGAGAAAGATGCAACTTGTTGTGTTGATAAGCTGTTCATTCAGGGCATCTCATTTTAAGAGCTAGAAGTGCTACTGCAACACAGCAAAATGCCAATAAATTATATTTTACTGATGAAATTTAATTAACTATAACTAAAAACAACAATAAAACAGGTTTTAACAAATAAAAATGTAGAAACCAGTAGATTTTCTCAAGAACTTGTTAAAACATATGATCCTCCTATTCACACTGCATGTGGTTTCGTTTACTTGTCAGAGATTTCATTTTAATAGTCAAAATAATAAGTAATGCAACAAAATAGGCAGAAAAAAAAAATGTTGAAACCAAACAAAACCAAACAAAAACACTGCAACCCTCACTGGGAATGTCATTTTAAATAGCTGCAGTCTGGATGCGTACATATGACCTGCTGAGGCTGGGTTCACTTTACAGGTAGTGAAGAGAAAGAGGAACAGGCTAAGTGACATGATAGAAATGCCCATTAAATGGCTACTTTTTGCCACTGACTTTAAAAGGAATGTAAGGAAAGTAGCTGAGATCTGAACACTTCAAGTTGTTCAGATGTCTGTTGTCTTGGTTGTTTCATCATAAATCAGTCAAACTTTGTTTGTGTCCTTCCTACTCAAAGGAATGATTACTTTTTTTTTTATTATTATTATTATTATTTTTTTTTTTCCCAAAGCATAGAAACTGAAAGTTCTCAATGAAAGCATTCTGGCAGTCTTGAGCTGCAGGATTGACCTTACAGTCATCTGGCAGAGTTGATCTTCTTCACCAAAGATTTGATAGTATGAGAAATGGAGAAACTTAATCTATTTGGACAATTTTTCCTTGGGAAAAAAAAAAAAAAAAAAAAAAACTGACTTGCCAGGACTTCATCAAGAAAAACCTTCAATCCAAATATTGTATTCTTGAAGTTCTGAAGTAGTTTAGTGTTCAAGGAAGATACACAATAATTGAATTTGAAAATCCAGAGTAGCCCTTCACTTATAGCATTTGCTTTTCTCTTAGCAATCTGATCATATAAAGCAGCAAATTGGGGAACATAGAATACCGTAGATAGATACAAAAAAATAAAACACCAATAAAAAGAAAAAAAAAAAAAAAGATACATTCTGTTTTCCTTTAAAGTAACAGAGAGAGTGGTTTGAAGACAAAAACTTTGACTGAAAGATGGGTAGTAAAGAATATTTCCAGCAGCTATTAGCAAATGAATCAGTGTCTTTGGAATATTATACTGTTAGAGTTAATTTAAATGTCATGAATTTTTATGAGGAATTATTTTGAATAATATAAAAATGCTTTTGTATAGCTAGTCACTGTTTCTCTTCCTACTGAAAAAGCAATCTATTTTCCATCTCACTATCAATTCATACTTACAATGCAGCAAATAGATGATTCAATATATCCCCAATTATTCCTACTTTACATCCAACATACAACATCCACCAGATAAAACAAAATATACTTTAAATTAGTACACTTTCAGCTACAGAATGTTTACAACTGCAATTAAAATAATAATAAAATAATAAAATAATAATAAAAGTAATAATATAATCTAATTATATAACATTCATCCTAATTAAAGTCATTTTAATCCAAGAAAAGTGCTTTGAGATTACTTTGTCATATTTTTGCTATCAGAACATTTAGCATGCTCTCTAGCAAAACACTTTAATATCACATATGGATTATAACTGTTTAGGATATAGTTCTACCTTAGTACAGGCTTTGGAAACTGGTTATTCATTAAGTGCTTTGAAGCTTTTTTCAAATTCACTGAACCCACATCATGAGAATCACTTTTTAGATGTAAAAAAAATAAAAATAATAATAAAAAAATCCATCTAGTTTAGTATTTATTACTTTTGTGCACTCTTATTTTTAACACCACAGATGTGTTTGACACTTTACCAATTTGTGGAATCTTTCCACAAGAAGTTTTAGGCCAGGTTCATCTGAAAAATAACACTTACAGAGCACAGTGTAGGCAGCAGAAGGTATCACTATTCTCATGCAGCCCAAGAGTGAGAGTGTAAAAATTAGGTTATTCTAAATATCTTGTAATCCTTGACCTGACAAAGGAGTGCTACTTACTAGATGTAATTTGAAGGTATACATAAAAAAAGTGTCAAAGACTTTTAACTGATTTTTTAAAGTAATTTTTAAGAGATATTTCATTGCCCTACTTCTTCAGGTACTTGCTATATAACTTTTTTCATCTCAGAGTTGATATGTATTCTCTAACAGGAAAGTATGCAGTGTTACTGGTCCATAGATTAGCCGACACTGCATGCTTTTAATTGAAATCTTAACTTATTTTCCCCATGGCTGATGAACATCAGAGTGAGCTGTCAATTTGAATATGAAGGGAGAACCAAGTACAAAAGGTCAACTATTTCAACACAAATCAATTAAAGTAATTAGATGGATAGAAATCCTTATTTATAACCCTTCCTTCCTACAGCAATCTGCATACCAATGTTAGGTGGACAATAACATATCAATCCACAGCAAAGGAGAAATTTGTAATTTACATTGTTAATGTAAAAGGCTTAATTAAATTATTCATAGTACCATGAAAACTGAAGCACTCAAAATATTTAATAATCAGCATATGAAGGAAAATACCTGCTGATTTTCTTGGCAGTAGTAATGGGTTTATATTTGTAAAACAATGCTGTTTTCTTTTAAGAAATCAAACTGATCTCTTAAAGGGAGAGGGGAGGGTGTTGCATAGTGGTAGCTGCTGTGAGAAGAATCCAGAAGCTGCCACATGTTAGATAAGAGCCCTGCCGCTGGCCTGAGCCAAGCCAATAAGCAATGTTGTTGGCTCCTCTGTGAGCGTATATTAAAGACAGGGAAAAAAACTGCTGGGGAATAGCAGCTGGAAGAGAGAAAGAGGTAAGAAACAGCCTTGCAGGTGCTGAGGTCAGTGAAGAAGGAGGGGGAGAGGTGCTCCAGATGCTGGAGCAGAAGTTCCCTGTGGCCTGTGGTAAGGACCATGATAAAGCCATGTCCCCCTGAAGCCCATGGTGCACCACGGTGGAGCAGGGTTCCATGCTTCAGCCCGTGGAGGAGACCACAGTGAAGCAGGTGGGCCTGCACTGACAGAGGCTGCAGCCTATGAAGGACCCCTGCTGGAGCAGATTTGGGGCCGGACCTGTAGGCTGTGGAGAGGAGCCCATGCAGGAGCAGGTGACCTATCAGGAGCTGCTGCCCATGAGGGACAAAAGTTGGAGCAGTGTATTCATGATGGATGGACCCCGTGGTATGGACCCATATTTGGAGCAGTTCTTGAAGAGCTGCTACCTGTGTGAAGCCCATGTAGGATCAGTTTGGAAGGACGGCATCCTGTGGGAGGTACCCAATGTTGGAGCAGGGGCAGAGTATGAAGGAGCAGTGGAGATGAAGTGCTATAGACTGACCACAGCCCCCATTCCCCATTCCCCCTGTGCCACTCAGGAGGAAGGGATGGAAGAGGACGTATAGAGGGGGAAGGCTTTTTTTTTTTTTTTTTTTTTTCCTTTTTCTCTTACTTCTCTAGCTTGTCAGTAATAGGCAATAAATCTTATTATATCCCTACTCCGTGTCTGTTTTGCCCATCACAATAATTGTTGAGTCATCTCCCCGTCCTTATCTTAACCCTTGAGCCCTTTATATTGTATTTTCTCCCCCTTCCTCTTTGAGGAAAGGGAATGAGAGAGTGGCCGTGGTGGAGCTCAGACACAATTCCCTCCTAATACTTTTGAAAACTTTACTTTTTTTCAGTGATGCCAGTGCCACAGGGCTGTCTGGATAGCTAGTGTGAGAATCGTTATTGCTGCATATTTTCTCATGCGCTCAATGGACTTAGGTTTGTTTTACACAGTAACCTCGCTTAGAGAGAACTATTTCTCTTTGGTCTTCTACATAGACCCCTCACTGTAACTATCAATTATATCCTAGCAGAAGTACCGCTGACTCCAGTGTTGCTGCCACTAACATAGTGCAAATGAGTATGTAACTTATGACATGAAGGGAAGCTTCCTGGAGCTTGACCTGGAGCACCAGCCCCAGGAACAAGGGACAGTCCAAGGTCAGGCCTGGACATGGGGCTGGCTCAGTAAGGCCCATGGCCAGACAGGACCAGGTTTTGATGAGCTGGAGATCAGCGTCCTATGGCATTGCTGAAGCAGGGACTGAGCTGGAATGGGGTTCTGGGCCATGGACAGATTAAAGGGAGGCCCTGAGGGTGGCCGGTTAGGAGTGTGCAAGCAGGGCCTGAGAGCTTTGACAGCAGTCTCCTTTTTAAGGCAACAACAGGTGCCTTAAAGTCCAGCAGGGACCTAGGTTCAGAAGGCATTCACTGTGGAGTGGTTTATTTGCTATGGGTTGGCACAGGGCTTTTCTGAGGGACACAGAACCAGGCCAGGGACAGGGAAGTAATACAGCAATGCCAGGGGTGGCTTAGGGTGTTGGACCAGGGGATTCAGGCTGCCAGTGAAGTCCAGGAAGGCTTGGGGAGAGGCAGAGCGAGCTGGGTCAATGCCTGATCTTAGGACTTCTGGCTATATGTTTTAAATGGAAGCACAATTAAGGATATGATCTTTATCATTAAAATGAAGATTTACTAACAAAATACATTTTTTAAAAAAAAAAAGTATATTAAAAAAGTATATGTGTATGAATGAAAACTTATGTGTTTACTTAGAAATAAAGGAGGCTACTACTTCAAGGTCACTTCAAGGCATGCCTTTCAACAAGGTATGGGCACATTCTACTATTCACATAGCTTCCCTGTCTTCAAACCCACTTGGACTGAAGCTGAAAATTAAGAGAAATTAGCCACTTATTTAAAAGAAAGTCCTGGAAATCATTTTAAGAGGGTATTACAACTTTTTATACATCACAAACGGGTATAGATATATTTTTTTTTCTTTGAATGGAAGAATTTGTGATGTTTTTCATCAAAGTATGGAAGCAATGTAAAAAATAAGGTTGTATAAGGGTTTTTAAAGTAATGAAAAATGAGTATAGCTTACAAGAAAAGGTCAATTGTTAATAAGATAGAAAAAATAGAATTTGATAGGCATATGTAATCTAGAAATTAAGATTAATTTGGAGAATTATTTGGAGTATATGACTACTTTAAAGAATTTTTCAAAATATCCTTTTATTGTAAGTAAATGTCCATGTTTTGCAAACCATGCAGGTAAATAGAGATCAAATTAATTTTCCATGCAATGAATACAGGAGCAAGACATTCTAACTTAATTCAAATAATAAATTAAGCCACTAGATACTTCTTACTGAAAACTTTTTATTGTTGTTTCTGTTTTTGAGAAGGTTTCATTTTATTTTGTTGTTGAAATTTGTCAATAAGCTTTTGATTAGTGCATACCCATTTATGATTTGTAGCTAAAGTAAATTTTCATTAAATTGCAAAGTTAATTAAAAGTTATCTAGGATAATGTAAGTTTTGATATTCTCTGTGATACTCATTCTTACGTATTATCCCAATTATTTGTATTTATTTATCCAGTGAAATCAGTCTTTCATCCCCTTTAAAATATCTATATCCTCTTTCAAAGTATCTATTTTTGAGTCAGCTAATGCATTCTCCCCTACCCTTGGGTCCTTCTCTTTGGTTTGCTTTAGTCTTTGTTAAATATTTTACAGCATACTCTCCAGCTTGGTTTGCATCTTTGAGACCTTTATATAGGTTAGTCTTAGCAATTAAACAAAACTTACACACAGAATGAAATTCATTCTTGTGTTCCAGACAAATACACTGGCAAAGCACTCTGAAGCATTTTTGAGTTCCTGAAGAGCCATATAGGTCTAAACTCTTAAGGGGGTAAATTTTATCTTGCTGCTGAAATGTCAGGATCAGTGCATCCCTAAGAGTAGGAAATCGGGGAATTGAGGCAGGAAACCTGCGTGGATGAGCAAGGAGCTCATCAATAAGATCAAAAGGAAGAGGAAGGTCTATGAAATGTGGAAAAAGGGCCTGTCCTCTTGGGAGGAGTACAGAAGTGTTGTCAGGGCCCGCAGGGATGTAACGAGGAAGGCTAAAGCCCACCTAGAGATGAGGCTTGCAAAAGAGATAAAGGATAAGAAGAAGTGTTTTTTTTGTTTGTTTGTTTTGTTTTGTTTTGTTTTGTTTTTTTAAGTATGTAAACATTAAAAGGAAGACTAAGGATAATGTGGGTCCCTTGATGAATGAGGGGGGTTTCCTGGTAACGGGAGATGCCGAGAAGGCGAAGATACTGAATACTTTCTTTGCTTCAGTCTTTGCTTCAAGGAATTCCCCCACTCCCCAGGACTCCCCGACCCTGGTGAGAGGAAAAAGGGTCTGGGAAATGGAGGGCTCCCCCCTAGTTGATGAGAGATTGGTTCAGGAGTGTCTGAGTGGGCTCAACGCACACAAATCCATGGGTCCCGATGGGTTGCATCCACGTGTCCTAAAGGAGCTGGAAGAGGTGATCGCCAAACTGCTCTCTATCATCTTTGAAAGGAGAACAGGAAAGGTGCCTGAAGACTGGAGAATAGCCAATGCCACTCCAGTCTTCAAGAAGGGCAAGAAGGAGGAACCGGGAAACTACAGGCCAGTCAGCCTCACCTCTGTCTCTGGAAAGGTGTTGGAACAGCTTGTTCTGGGTGCCATCTCCAAGCAATTGAAAGAGAAGAATGTTATGAGGAGTAGTCAGCATGGATTCACCAAGGGGAAGTCGTGCTTGACCAACCTCATTGCCTTCTATGATGGCATCACCAGCTGGGTAGATGGGGGGAGAGCAATGGATGTCATCTACCTTGACTTCAGCAAGGCTTTCAATACTGTCTCCCATGACATCCTGCTAGCAAAGCTGAGGAAGTGTGGAACAGAGGAGTAAACAGTAAGGTGGGTTGAGAACTGGCTGAGTGGCTGAGCTCAGAGGGTGGTGATTGGCAGAGGAGAGTCCGGCTGGAGACCTGTGACTAGCAGTGTTCCCCAGGGGTCGGTGCTGGATCTGGTCTGGATCAACATTTTCATTGACGACCTTGATGAGGGAATAGTGTCTGCCCTCAGCAAGCACGCTGATGACACAAAGCTGGGAGGAGTGGCTGACATGTCAGAAGGCTGTGCTGCCATGCAGCAAGACCTGGACCAGCAGGAAGAAAATAAATGAGGTTTAATAAGAGCAAGTATAAAGTCCTGCACCTGGGAAGGAACAACTGCATGTATCAGTACAGGCTGGAGGGTCATCTGCTGGAGAGGAGCTCTGAGGAGAAGGACCTGGGGGTCCTGGTAGACGGCAGGTTGACCATGAGCCAGCAGTGTGCCTTCATGGCCAAGAAGGCCAATGGGATCCTGGCATGCATTAAAAGGAGTGTGGCCAGCAGGTCAAGGGAGGTGATCCTCCCCCTCTGATCTGCCCTGGTCAGGCCTCACCTGGAGTACTGTGTCCAGTTCCGGGCTCCCTGGTACAAAAAAGACAGGGATCTCCTGGAAAGAGTCCAGTGGAAGACCACAAAGATGATACGGGGCCTGGAGCATCTACCCTATGAAGAAAGGCTGAGAGAGTTGGGTCTGTTCAGCCTGGAGAAAAGAAGACTGAGAGGGGATCTCATCAATGTGTATAAATACCTGAAGTGTGGGAGACAGAGGGATTTGGTGAACCTCTTTTCAGTGGTTTGTGGGGACAGGACAAGGGGTAATGGCCACAAGAAGGAGCATATTGTAATTTTTAAGTTAAGGAATAGGTGTTATGGATTTGGGGAAAAAAATCAGTTGATCAAAGTTTATCTCACTTAGAGTTTTGTCAAACTGATCATAAACAGTCATTCCATCAAAACCTTGTAAATACTAGCCTGAAAATACTTCACTTTGGCAAGATGATGCTATATGAAGGTGAAAAAATAGTCATTTTATCATCTTATGACAAGATGAAATATTGCAGCAATATTTATGGTTCTGTTTGCATGCAGAGAGATAACTTTGGAAGTTTGATTAATTACTGCAGGTAAGAAAGAGCAGAAAATTGGCTATAAACTCAAAATAATACTTTAAGATATTTGATAAGATTTTCAAAGGAATATATATGTCCAGGATTTAGTCCCATTTTCAAAAAAAATATATATATATGTATATATGATTTGAGCACACAGAATTTTTATGAAGTACTCACAGAATCTCATCTTAAAGTGATACTAAATATGTGGGCTTTGGAGCCAGGTTGTTATGGTCCTGTGAGCCTAGGTCCAGGCACTAACAAGACAGAGCATTTATCCTCAATACACACAGACAAACAAACACACATACTCATACACATTTAACACACTACACAGATGCCACTGATCATCAGTGGATTGAAACAAACAGTGTAGTGCCTTTACAGTCACTACAAAGTACTAATAGTGCTTGCACAAACTTGAAGAGTACTAATGGTATCATCTTGTTCTGACTTGCTGACTAGAAATAGCCATAGCTAACTAGCAGATTGCACATGACATCCAGACCCACACCCTTGTATCTCCAGTAGCTGGGCCAAATCTACAATCTCACCAATAGCCAACTACTTCCACTAGCTCCAATGATTCTTCCACTAGCTGGCTCTCAGATTATGTGGTCTCTTCAGTACCCAGTTCTCAAACCTATGGTTGGTCACCAGCTACCACACTGCTGGCTAGACCAACTTGAAGTTCACTAGGGTGTTACATACCCAAGAACAGTGATTACCCTCACCCAGGAACATAGTTAGGAATAGAATATAATAACAAGAAATCAAATGAAAACATTGGACTGAAATTTGAAGAAGATGCTCACCTAAGAAGTGCAGATGAGAAACAGGTGAAAGCATTTAATGCCTTTTTTTTTTTTTTTTTTTTTTTCCTCAGTTTTAATAGTAACAACAGATCGTGGACTGCCTGGTTCTCAGAGTTGTAAACCATAACTGGGGAGGCAGTGACTTTCCATTTGTGGTCACAAAAATTGTAAGGTAACAGTTGTATTAAATTAATATTCCTATGTCCATGGGGCCTGATGGGATTCACTCCAGAGTACTGAGGGAGTTGGTGGACATTGTAGCTGAACCCTCTCACCAACTTGCCAAAGTTCTTGGGAGTCTGAGGAGGTCTCTGCAGACTGGAAGCTAGCCAACATTATACCCATCTGCAAAAGAGCATTAGGGAAAATGCAGAAGACTTACAGACTTAGTCTAACTCCAGACTTTGGAAAAGTTATGGAGAAGATTGTCCTGAGAGTTCTTGAGAGTCAGTTAAAGGATAAAGCTATTATTAGACATAGTCAACATGAGTTCATCAACTGAAAATCCTGCCTTAGAAATTTGGTCTTTTGTGATAAGGTCACCTGCTTGGTTGATAAGGGAAGGCAGGAGACATAATCTTTCTGGAATTTAGTAAGGCCATTGACACCGTCCCTTGAAACATCCCTATGGGTAAATTGTTGAACTGTCAGGTAAACAGGTTCATGCTATGCTGGATGATGAACTGACTCAACAGTAGAGCTCAAATAGTTGTAGTGAATGGGGCTACATCTGGCTGTTGACTGGTTACTTGAGGTGTTCCCCAGGCCTCAGTTCTAGAGCCATTTTTATCAGTGATCTGGATGCAGGTGTGGAACGCATCCTCAACAGATTTAATGATGATACTAAACCAATTTTAACATAGGAAAGTTCCAGGTGCTGCACCTTGGATAGAGTAATGATGGACACAGATACATACAGGGAGATGCCCAGCTGGAGAGCAGCTCAGCAGAAAGGGATCTGGGGATGCTGGTTGACAGCAGGCTCAGCATGAGCTAACAGCATGTCCTGGTAACCAAGAGGGCAAAATGTATTTTGGGGTGCATTAAACACAGCATGTCCAGTGGGTCAAAATAGGTGATTCTCCTGCTCTATTTAGCATTGCTATGGCCTCACCTTGAATATTGTGTGCAGTTCTGGGCTCCACAATACAAAAAAAGATGTTAAGGTGCTTGAAAGTGTCTCGAGGAGGGCAACAAAGCTGGTAAAAGGGTAGGAAGGCATGTCCTGTGAGGAGAGGCTGAGGACTCTGGGGTTGTCTGGTCTGGAGAAGAGGAGGCAGAGGCGGTCTCACTGCTCCCTGCAGCTCCTTGAGGAGAAGAGTCAGAGAGGGAGCCGCCAGTTTCTGTTCCCTAGTAATCAACAACAGAACACACCAGAACAGTACTAGGCTGTGCCAGGGGAAGTTCAGACTGGACATTAGGAAAAAGTTATCTACTGTGAGAGTGGTCAAGCACTGGAACAGGCTTCCTAGTGAGATGTTTGATGCCCCATGCCTATCAGTGTTCATGAGACATTTGGATAATGCCCTCATTAATATTCTTTAACTTGGTTAGTCCCAAAGTGGTCAGGCAGTTGGGCAAGATGATCATTGAAGGTCCCTTCCAACAGAATTATTCTATTCTATTCTATTCTATTCTATTCTATTCTATTCTATTCTATTCTATTCTATTCTATTCTATTCTATTCTATTC
>CM021731.1:193861000-193944468 GCA_011075105.1 Heteronetta atricapilla
CTTCCTTCCTTCCTTCCTTCCTTCCTTCCTTCCTTCCTTCCTTCCTTCCTTCCTTCCTTCCTTCCTTCCTTCCTTCCTTCCTTTCTGTTCAGCAGCAGAAGTTTCTATAAAAAAGTGTTTAAATGCACTCTCTAAACAGCACTGAATACTGAAATAATTACTAGGTTATATGGCTAATTTTAGAGGCAGGAAAATCTATTAGTCCCTCTATGCTTTAGCTTTATCATTTGTAATTCTTGTGTAATCTTCAAATTTTTCACAAGAAAATGCGTTAACCTACATTAGTCTCAAAGGTAAAACAAATAAAGCATGTCTTCCACATTGAGATTAAATGTATGTTTACTCCTCAAACCAAATGTCACAGAAAGACCAATGTCATTTTTAGTCTGTTTTGGGCTCTACTGAGAACAGTTTAAACACTGAGTGAAATATAACCTTTTGATTACATCCATAAATAGAATTCTTAAATATCTATTTCTCCATTTTTAGCTTCACAAATCTTTATGGCAATTTTTACCACCCAAATTACAAGTGTTTTCTGTTTGTTTGTTTGTTTGTTTGTTTTAGTCAGTATATATATATTCCACAGATAGTAAGGGTTATGGTGGGTTTTCTTATGGGAGTATGTTTACCATCATTGCATCAGCTTTAAAGTTCTGATCAGCAAAATTATTATAGGCATGAAAATAATTTATGGCCTTATGGGAAGAGTCTGACCTTTTCCCACAGTGCAATGCTTTCCCCTCACTTGCAAAGAAATTGGAGAGCTCTGCTCTGGTAAACAGTAGTCATGCTCGACCATCTGTCTCTATGATGCTGAGTTTAGGGTCCAAATAGGAAAATTAAAAATAAAATCTTGGGACTTCAGGGGATAATGATTTACACCCTTATACCTCCTGAAGCAGGTGTGTAGCCTGCTGTTGAAGGTAATTATCAACTATTATCAGTGAAGCTGGCATACTGCCACTTTTGCAAAAGTAATTTTTTCTCCTAGTCTCGGCTGAAAATATTTTTCCTTTTCATTTTAGTTTTCCTTCCATTTATGTAAGTATGTCTCAGATTTGACCTTAAAATTTATCACCTTCAGATACTATAATCTTTATTGAATTATTAGTCCAGAAAGCATTTAGAAACACCAAATGGGGTAAAATAAAACCCAGTATCTTATAACTTAGTTCATTTTCTTCCACAAGTAACTATGATCAACTGAATGTGTGGCTATTCAATTCAAGTATTATTATTTGTTAAATCTGTTAAAAATTTTGCATACAAATGCACATGTATAAATGAAATTATAACAATAATACTCAGAAATCAAAACACAGAGCTATTTCATCTTTTGTTCAAGACTCTGTTACTGCAGTGTAACAGAGCACTAGCACTAGCACATCACAGTTTTAAAATAAGCATGATGTTTCTGAATCAGAAATGTTTCCTCATACAGGAGACAGTGGAAAGATTTGGAGGGTTTGTACACATTGTGGCTGATCTGGTATCAGTAAATTCTGTCTAATTTCTACAAATACAAGAGCAATGTACAGAATATTTAAACTTCATATTGAAAAAGAAAAAAATCAGGGTAGAAGAAAAAATATGTTACTGAAACCACCTTATACCATGAGGCTTTGTTCCAGTCATAGTTGGCAAGCAATGGCCAGAACTAGCTGATCAACTAAAACAAAACAAAACAAAACAAAACAAAACAAAACAAAAAAAAAAAAAAAAAAAAAAACAATGAATTAGCTATTTTAATTTTAAATACATTAAAACACTCCAAAAAGGAAAGTGACAAACTACTTTGCATGGTGATTTTCTTCGATCAAAATTCTACTCTCAAGTGCATCTTCATATCTCTATTTAGTTTTGAGGGAACTGTAAATGCTACCTGCAATGTGGGAATTATAGATAAGTGTGGAATTCAGAAAACTGCATTTCATGATAAATAGTGCATTCCTTATTATTAAAAACACTTGAACTGACAACAGATCACTCCTATGGTAAAAACGTATTAGGATGGGATTTACACAACCAAATGCAGATGTCTACCTACATTATGCAAGTCATTCAGTGTCATTTTGTAGTGAGTGAAGAAAAATAAATAAATCTAAAGATGGGTAAAATAAATCCCATATCATATCTCTAATTCTGAAATCAGATGCAAAATATGAGTTCTGCCCATTAAATAAATAAATAAATAAATAATGTGTTTATAGATGGTATCTAAGTTAAGATTATGTTTATCAAATGAATTCTCTAATATTTGGAGTTCTTCATTCTTTATAAACTATCATCAGATCATGTTTAATTTAGTAAAGATATTCATTCAAGTGACAAGTTTATGGAGCTCTGATTATATGCTTTTAGGCATGATAGTAAAAAGAATTTAGGTTTGAAATACCCACTTCTTCAGATTCAAAAATACTTCAGAGAAGACTGTTTTAGAGAAAACTATGTTCTCCATTTCCGAGTGCTTCCAGACAATATAGTATTAGGATGCTAACAGCAACCAGTAATAACTGACAGAATATATATAACAACAGAAAAAAAAAAAAAAAAAATGTGTGGGGACAACTTGATGAAATATTCATGGTAAACTTTGTGTTATTTTAAAAAACAAAAGGAGAGCTTAGTGCGTAATATGATTTTTTTTTTTTTTTTTTTTTTTTTAAGTAAATGGAACAGCAAGACTAATATTTTACTACTTCATTTTGGCAGGTCCTAAAACATCAAGAAAAATGTAAATAGAAAAATATATTTATTTTTTTTTTTGAGATTCAAAAATGTTTATAGTATAACATTTTCAAAATCTAGTTCCTTAAAGCACACAGCAGGTCTCTTTTCTTCATCAGTACAAAATCTATAACGTGTGTTGCTTCATACTACTCTGATTAATGTATGTATAATATATGTAAAACCAAATAATGTATTTAATGTTTATAGCAAAATACAGAGTGATATGTGGAAGTTAATAGCATCTGCTTCATTGAGGTTAACCAATCAAGGACTTCAGCAGTGAAGAAGGGGATAATATGTAAAGGTTGAAGCAAAAAAGAATACAGTGAGATACAAACTGAAACAAGGTATAGGAGATGATGCCAAAAATCAAAGTCTCCAGTCACTAATGGCTGGGCCATTAACAAGCTCCATGCTCAGCCTTGGAGTGGATCACTGACATTTTGTAACTGTTAAGAAGGGGTAAACAAGAGAGAGATGAAGGAGATGAAGGGAGAACTTATAGCGGACTTCCAGTACCTAAAGGGCAAGAGACAGATTCTGTCAGGAGTGTAGTGATAGGAAAAGGAATAATGTGTTTAAACTAAAAAAGGGTAGGTTTAGATTAGATATAAGGAAGAAATTCTTTACTCAGATGTTGTTGAGGCACTGGAACAGGTTGCCCAGAGAAGTCGTGTATGCCCCATCCCTGGAGGTGTTAAAGATCAGTTTGGATGAGGCTTTGAGCAACCTGGTCTAGTGGGTGTCATCCCTGCCTAAGGCTGGGGGGGGGGGGGGGGTCGGAATTAGGTGATCTTTAAGGTCCCTTTCAACCCAAACCATTCTATTATACTATGATTCTTCACTGGTGAGCCAGTAGCTGGACCTGCTGGGGCTCAGTATACAAGCCGAGTTATTGGATAGACAGAAAGGCTGTGCCAGTACTTGGGATCTGCAAACGTGTGTTTGTTAACTTGCAGATTATCATGTGTATGCTTTCACTTGTGAATTTCTTTGCTGACCAGCCAAACAGGAGAAAGAAGGCTGGGCTCCAGCAGCCAGACAGGAAGAATCTCCAGGCTCCAGAGCTGCTAGAGGTGGTGACTGTAAAATCCCTTTACAAAGAGTATAACAGCAATTTCTGATCAAAACTGGAAAACTTATTAATCTGTCTGGGGAGGAAAAAAAATACCTTAACATATATATATTCCAGAAAAATAAGTAAATCTATTTTTAAAATATATCATGCTGTTAGTGAAGACAACTCTCTTTTAGTTAAGTCAAACTGCAATTCCTCCTAGCATGGTGTTTGACAAAACAGATGTTATACACTTAGACACAGAGGTTTGTGTCCTGAGAGGTTCTTCTGAATTACAGTTCACTTGTATCCTACCAATGTATCTTTTTGGAAAGGTTTATTTTACAAATGCACAAAATTGAAAGACCAGTTTGAAAAAAAAAATATTATTCTGAGTGGTAACGGTAACACAGAGAGAAAGATGATGCTGACTTGTTTGACTTAGCAGGAACAGAAGCCTTTGAAAGCTTGAGTGCAGCAAAGATGACACAGGATGACATGGAAATGGATGACATCTCTGTGCACAAAATTTTATTAAACCTTGCTGAATTTAATTTACTGTTCCTGCATATCTGCCTAACACATTTAGGTCATATTTGGCTGAGCGTGCACACACTTACAATACTTAATTGTGTATTAAACTGACTCATGTAATTCTGTGTTTGTACACTGCCATGACTTGCATAAACTGCAAGACTAACATTTAAGTTCAATGGTGTTAGAAGAATGGTCTGAGGCTACAGCCACTTCAGAATATGCAAGAACATATATTGCTTTCATTTATCACAATCGTTATATATGTATATATATTGTTATTAGTGGTGGTGTTTTTTGTTTGCTTGTTCGTTTGTTGGTTTTATAGGAGTGTCCTATTAGTTTATTATTTGAACTTGGTTGCCATTACCTCTTCAATGTGAAGATGTAAATTATCAGGGTTTGGTTGGTTGGTTGGTTGGTTGGTTTAATTTCCACTGCTATGTTTTGTTAACAAATGCTTCTGCTGGAGACCTGCAGACTGAGGAGCAGCTCTGCAATAAAAATCCTTGCATAAACATGAACCCACACTGTGCCCTGGCAGTAAGGAACCCAAAGGAACCTGGTCTGTAGGAACACAGGCAAAGACAGGAGACCCAGGAACACAGGCTAATCCAGGAGACACAGAAAATTGATTTCCACCCGTTACATGGTGCTTGCAAGAGCTCATCTAGATACTGCATCCAGTTTTGTGCCCTGTAGTACAAGAAAGAGTGACCAATGGGAGGGAGTTCAATGGAGGCCACTGAGATGGTGGGAACTCGAGTATCAGCCTTGTGAGGAGAGGCTGTACTTGGTCAGACTGGAGCAGAGACAGCTTTGGGGACCTAAACAGCAGCCCCCAGAGCCCATGAGGAGGTCACTGAGGAGAGAGAGACCAGCTTTTCACAGCTGTTCAGGGCAGGATAACAATAGATGGTGAACATAAGCTGGTAAGACAGAAGTTCAAACTCAATATAGGGAGAAACCTGTTGCCCCAAAAGGCTGTGTAATCTCTGTCCTCTGATGTTGTGGATAAAAACTCTGAGCAACCTGATCTGACCCTGTAGCTGACCCTGCTGTGAGCAGGAGGTTGGAGACCTCCTGAAGTCACTTCCAGCCTGAATTCCTGAATTCTATCACAGTATTTAACTCTATATTGTTTGCAACATTAGTCAGGGTTTAATTCAGGTAAGTACTACACCCATTTACTGTTCCGTTACAGCCACTGATAAAACTGCCTATGCATCTTACTTAAGCATTTATTCCAACTTTTGTTTAGTTTTGTTTTTAATCAAGTTAATTAAGAGTACTGGAGACAACAATTATGCTGCTTCATATGGTTGGATTATAATTTTTATTTTCTTGTTTTTAAAATAAAATCTGTTATTTTTGCTGGCACATCCAAAGTCATCCCTCACTGAGATCAATGGAAAATTCTTTAATGATCTGAAAGAGTAGGATCAAGTATAAAATTGTTTATGATACAACAATAACTCATAATAACAGCTATTTGGACTGACTATCTTTGAGTACTTCAGCTTTCCTTGTCAACTAAAGCATAACATTTGAAGCTGTGTGGAAGCAGACTACTTTCACTAATGGTGGATACTCTGATGTGAGAAAAGAAAGGAGAGTAAGAGGACAGGTGTAGTGAACAATAATACAGGTGCATGCTTTGTCACCTCAGCTTTTATTAAAGTAATGTAGCATTGGATATTTTAATCCCAGGACAGGAGAAAAACTGGCACAGCAGACCTACAGTGAGAATGATGCAGGTGTGTGTTCTGTGGACTCAGCTTTCTGAACAGCATCAGTGGCTAGTAGGCTGACACAGAAAGGACAATGGATAACATGATTAAATAAAGTACTGCATTACCTTTCAATATGTAGTGATGTAAAGAAAAACACAGAGCTGGTAACATGCTTTAATAAATAAATAATAATAATAAAAAAAAGTATACAGTATTTTGGGGTTGAAATATTATATCAGAGAAGGCAAAACTACCCATGAATATGACAAACAATTTCAAATTTCCTGGCTTTTTGATTAATTTTTGTTCTGGTTTTGGCTAGTATTGAGTTAATTTTGCTTCTAGTGGCTGGTATAGTGCTGTGTTTTGGATTTAGGATGAGAATAATGTTGATAGTATGCTGAGGTTTTAATTTTTGCAGAGCAGTGCTTGCACTAAGTTAAGGACTTTTCAGCTTCTCATCCTGCCCTGCCAGTGAACAGGCTGGGAGTGCACAAGGGGCTTGGAAGGGACAAAACCAGGACAGCTGACCCAGACAGGCCAAAGGGATATTTCATACCATCTGACATCATAAGGAACAATTAATATGGTGTGGCTGGTCAGAGTGGGGTAGGGATCACTGCCCAGGGAGAGGCTGGGCATCTGTCAGTGGGTGGTGAGCAATTGCATTGTGCATAACTTGGTTTGTATTATTATTATTATTAATAATAATAATTATTATTAATAATAATGAATAATTAATGATAATAATAATCTTTCTTTTCTGTCCATTTAAACTGTCTTTATCTCAACCCACAAGCTTTTACTTTTCTTTCCCAATTCTCTCCCCCATCCCACTGGCTGGGGGAAAGTGTGAGTGAACATCTGTGTGGTGTTGAGCTGCCTGCTTTGTTAAGCCACAATATTCAAGTCCTGAAATTTACCCTCCTGTTTGGCAAGGCAGCCTAAACATAAGGCCCATACTGTTCTCCAAACCAGTTCCTTCAGATTTTTAACTGAAAATTCTTCAAACACAGGAAAGAAAGCAAGAGATAATACCGTGATAATGCCACTAACTGGGAATTGCAGGATTCTAGATTATTTTTGATACCTGTTTACATACAAAGATTTTGTGATGTAGGCTGGTTTCTCACATATTCAGTGAATTCTCAAATTACTTGTATATTCTCACACTCACGTGATGTTCTTCACAGAAATTTAAAAGGTAGGACCAAAATACAGAACTTCTTTATTCTCTGCAAGCTTCCTGTAAAAAGACAGTCTAAAGACTATTTTTTTTTTTTTTCTATACAGATCTGAATTATAGTTTGTGAGACTTCTGTAGGTGCTTTGGGGATCTAAACCTACAAATCCTTCTGCTTGCTTGTTGCAAAACTTCAGGATCCTTTAGTACACCAAGTCCTCTTTTTATTTTTTTTCTTTTTTTTTTTTTTCCTATCACCAGCTAAAGACAGATGAACTATATTTTGAAAGTGCAAGGTGAAACTGTTATCTGAAAGTAATTTACAAGTCATGGACAAAATATTGTGGATAAAACCATTCTGCTTCTGAAAAAGTCATCTATCCCTTTCATTCCAAAGATTTTACTTAGGCAGTAGTATCCCCTCTTATGTGTGACTCTTTTCACATAACAATTAAATAATATATATTTAGAATTATAATTGTTATGAAGATTGCTTAGTTTAGTTAAACTGCCTTTTGCAATTTGAATTAAATGAATGCAGTAAATTGAAGTAAGTGATAGAAGCCTTCACATTTTTCATGTAAATTAAGGCAGTCAGTGTATGAAAAGACCTTTAATAATTAAAAATCTTAAAAATTAAAACTTTAAAACATTTTTTTCCCTTGCTTCCAACAGTGGTTAACACTGATTTGATACTAATAACATAATTTATCATGCTCTGCAGGTAGAATTATGTCAAACCAGATGAAGGATTTCCCTCTCAGCTATCACTAACCAAACAGCCAAAAGTGTTTCAGAAGAAAGCAAAATCATACATAGGTACAATTAAACACTATCATTACAAACAGTCAGTCAAACTTCAGATTTTATGAATGTGATTAGCCAAAATATCAGCCTAACTCTCTATTCAAATATCACATGCACCTAAGTAGTTGGGGTGCGTAGTTACTTTGTCAGAATCACAGAATCATAGAATCATTAAGGTTGGAAAAGACCCTCAAGATGATCTGGGCCAACCATCACCCTACCACCAATGTCACCCACTAAACCACGTCCCTAAATGCCAGGTCCAAACTTTCCTTGAACACCCCCAGGGATGGTGACACCACCACTTCCCTGAGCCAATTCCTGTTCCAATGCCTATTATTTTGGAGAATAAAGGTCTCCTGATTTCCAACCTAAACCTCCCCTGGCACAACTTGAGGCTACTCCCTCTATCACCTGTGAGAAGAAGCTGACCCCCAGATCCCCACACCTTCCTTTCAGGTAGTTTCAGAGAGCAAGAAGGTCTCCCCTGAGCCTCCTCTTCTGCAGGCTAAACAACCCCAGTTCCCTCAGCCACTCCTCACAGGACTTGTGTTCCAGACCCTTCACCAGCTTTGTATCCCTTCTCTTGACATGTTCCAGGGCCTAGATGTCCTTCTTATAGTGTGAAGCCCAAAACTGACCACAGTACTTGAGGTGCAGCCTCACCAGAGCAGAGTACAGGGGAATGATCACCTCCCTGGTCCTGTTTGCTACACTATTCCTGATACAAGCCAGGATGCGATTGGCCTTCTTGGACTCCTGGGCACACTGGGCTCATGCTTAGGCAACCATCAATCAGCACCCCTAGATCCTTTTCCTCTGCACAGCTTTTGAACCTCTCTCCCCCAAGAGCTGTCTGAAATTCAACTCTTATCAAAGACCTTAAAGTCAGAATGTATTATTTCAGTTTTCAAATACCTCAATGTAATCAAATAATAATTTGATAGAAATAGTATTGATAAATAAGAATGTCTGTTTGGCTGAATGACTAGGACAAATGTAAAATCTATATGCCAAGGGAATGTCATGAAGCTGTGATACAGAAGTTCAAGTTGGATATTAGGAAAAGGTTCACTGAGAGGGTGGTAGGGCACTGGAACAGGCTCTCCAGGGAGGTAGTCACAGCACAGAGCTTCCCAAATAGAGCTGAAGAAGTGTTTGGACAACACACTCAGACATAATGGTCTGATTCTTGGGTGGTCCTGTGTGGAGCCAGGAGCTGAACTTGA
Organism: Heteronetta atricapilla; assembly: GCA_011075105.1. Taxonomy (NCBI): domain Eukaryota; kingdom Metazoa; phylum Chordata; class Aves; order Anseriformes; family Anatidae; genus Heteronetta; species Heteronetta atricapilla. Next base: position 193,870,277 of record CM021731.1, read on the forward strand.
TGATCTTTGTGGGTTCCTTCCAGCTCCAGATATTCTATGATTCTAGTAATTTGCATAAAACCATTGTGACCAGACCAGACCAGACCTGATGATCCTGAGTAACAGCCATTCTCTACTACATTAGGCAGCTGGTTTGCTCTGATGCTACTCATGAGATATTATATCATGTCTGTGTCCTTTTCTGCTGACTACTGATTTTTGGTTGATATATTGCTTGAAGGAGTTACTCTGAATTTGTAAAAAATACAGCACAACAGGCTGCTAAGTATTAATATATTATTATCAAGCACTATATTATACCTCCATACCAGTATTTTCTATCAGTGAATTCCTAGGTTTGGATGGCTTTTGCTGCTTTTTGTTTTTCTTGTTTCTTTGCCTAAGAGAAATTAAACTCTCAAAGCAGCACTTCTCTAGGGGATTAATTTACTTATTAGGTAAATTATTTGACCTCAGGACTTATAGCATATTTCTTATTTTCATTTGCATGTCCCTGGAGGGTGTTCAGCAGTTACCTAGCTGTATGGTGTCTGTTTTGTCTTCATGCATTTTCCCTCTTCATGTGACATACTTTGAAACATTAGCAGCAATTTGTGACTGATAATGGAACGTCTTTCATATGGAGGTTTGCTAAAGATAGGCAACAATAAATCAAAGCAACTCCCTCAAACTGTGATGGACTTGTAAAATAAAAATAAAACAGTGTTTAGGAATATTTAAAAGTGGGCCGCTGCTGTTACACAGTATTCAGTGTACCAGGGAACACACATTATGAAATGCAACTTGAAAGTCTATTACTTACATCTGCAATGTGGCACAATCAGCTTCTTTTTTGCTGGATCTAGTATGAATCAGTTTTTTCTGTCAGCAGAATATATGCAATATGTAATTATTTCCCATTGAATAAATCTATAATTTTTAATATCTAAATGTGTCTTTAAAATTGTGCTTCTGAATATACATATAATCAATAAACATGAAATTTTAAATATGCTTTTATTTATCTGCTTCCATATAACAATCTCATTTTTATGGCTATAATTTTAAACCCTTTATTTTACCTTATTTATTTAAACATAACTGTTGAGTAACCTTAAGTACAATTGGAAGCTCAAAAAACAGGAACATTTCATTTGCATTTTCTGTCACTTTCAATATACATTTCAACAAAAGAAATAAACATAAATATGATGATTTGAAGAGTCTAATTATATCTTTTTAATATTAAGATGTGAATACACTGTATTGTCCTTAACAAAACTCAGTTACGCTTGGAACATCTAGCTCTTTTCCTTCTCCACTACCTGACTACCTTTTTCAAGCATCAAAACTCCAAGAACCACACCACTGCTGAAATGCCACTGGAATTATACCATTCTAAAACAAACAAACAAACAAGTCTTTGTTCCTTAGGAAGGATTGAGCTATTGGGCTGTAAATCACCAGAAGATCAGTTTGATCTGTCAAGAACCTGTGAGCACCTATTAGATTTTCAGGCATTCTCCTGTCAACCTGGAAGGTTGTGAAAGGGCAGGGTCTGTGCCCACCTATCCCACAGTCAGCTGGAGCTGGCTGTGCCAGATAGCAGTGCGACAACCATTGCTTGTCTGAATGCAGACAGACATTGTTGTGCTCCCATGGGAATGTTGAGTAAGATCAAGGAGTATGGTGCATTAGGAAAATAATAAACATGTTAATCCCTTGTACTTCCTTAAAGTAAAGCATCATCACATTTAGTAATTCTGTGCAAAGCCTATTTGCTTGCAGCTATACACTTTAACTCTTCTGATGGCCCCTTAAACCACAGCCGTCTTTGATGTGATGTTCTGAGAAAAATTCTGTTATGTCTTTACTGTAAATCGAAGGCAATCATACTGTGACCATATTGAGGGCCATGGGGAGTTAAACAGAAATTCTGCCTTTTAAAAGTATGGGACATGAAGTGTAGCATCAGTTGCCTTTACAAACCTGAGAGACTTGAAACTACTAGATTCAGTGTCTGGATCTTCTGCTAATAGTCTACCAATCAGACAGAAAGTGTTTTATCCTAGGAAGTAATTAGTAAAATTACAATGATAAGCCAATTTCTAGGCCAACTGATGTTACTGGAGTTACTCCAGATTTAAAAAGTTTCACTATAAAATGGAATTCAGCCCTTAATGTATGACTAATGGTACAAACCTACATTAATGTAGGCTTTCTCACTTAAACTTTTACTTGCAATGATAAAAAAAAAATGAATAAAGTTAATAGAATCATATTCTTCTATCAGTCTCTTGAGAATATATCTTTTATCAAGCTCTGTCTTCATTACATTCTGTACTTTATTTTATTTTATTTATTTATTTTTTTGTAGCAAAGGGAAGGACCCAAGAAAAAATCAGTTGCCCATAAAAAAGAAATGCAAACTAGTTTTGAATGCACATCATGCTTTTTCATCCTTGACAGCAGCAGTATTTTAGAAGATACCAGATATGAGGTATTTATGGCAGGTGCATTACTACTTAGAAACTAATCTCACACACATGGCTGTTAACGTGAAATATGGATTTTAATAATCCCGCTTGGTGAGATATGTGAGCCTGCCTGGTGGGGATGTGATTAGCCACAGTCTGCAAGATTAATTGAGATACACAGTACAAGATTGCATTTAGTGAACTCCAAGCCAGTCTGATTATGCAAGAGACCACTTAGTTAAGGCTGTCTCTTTATGGATATAAAAACAGATAAATCTACTGTGGCAGGAGAGTCAGAATAGAGACTATTTAAGTCAGTGAGCCTGGTGAATAGATCATCAACGTAAAATGCCAGATTTTTTTTTATTTTTTTTTTTAAGCAGGGAAAACAAACCACCACCACCACCACCAACAAAAAAATCATATGTAATTTAGATAGAAGAAAACAAAACAAAACAAAACAAAACAAATATATTAAACAATGTGATTTAAAATGTCAACCATCATCATTATTTTAATTTGATGGTGTGAAATTGTGACATTTACTTTTTTAAAAAAACAAAACAAAACAAAACATAATAATCATTCAGAAGACTACTGCTTTTAAATGAAAATATTCTTTTTAATTTACAGAGTGGTCTGATATTGCATTAAGGTCAAGATACAAACCTGTTGGATTAGATAACTTCAGGATAGTAGTAAAACTTACAGTAATTTTAAGCCAATGCCATTATTTTTCCATAATGAGTATATTTTTCTCCTTCCAATCCACCACATCACTGAAAACACTGATTTGTAGTACAGAAACAAAAAGTACAGGACCATACTTGCAGAAACCATTCAATACCTTTCACCACAGACTATCAGTGACTGGTATAATCTACCTATTAACTCCCAACCTCAATTTTCCTGTCTGTGAATTCATTATTAGCTGACAGAGACACAGAAGGGCATTTAGATACTATTGTTTTACCTTTAAAGATATATGAGTTCTAAACACAGGGAGTCTCAGAGAAAATTTGATGTGACACCTGGTAATAATTTCAAGGTATAAAAGCCTGAACAAAACACAATTATTCATATAAAAGTCTAGATTTTCCTTACTTATCCTTAATTTTTGTAATTGTTACATGGGCTCCAAGCTGCAAAACTAGTAACATATTGAGTCATCTAACATATTTTTGTTCATTCTTTAGAACTAGAGATGAAGACAGCATGCACAATAAGAATGCCATAATAAGACATTGTGAATTGTACTTTAACAGGAAGAGTTTAGCTTAAATTATTCATGAGAATCTTTTGCACTTATTAGTAAATGTCATATCTTATATGTAAAAGTACTCAGCTCTTAGTAGCGTGAACATCAGTTTATAGCTTTGCTATTAAAACATTTTCTGAGAAAGAATAAATTTTCATGCATGTACATGTCCCAAAGAAACAGTACAACAGTAACAACCAGAGGCAAAGGACACTGGATATTTTCTCTCCAATTCACAAACGACATCATTCCTATGTTGGATTTAGCATTTCTCTACAGTGTGACAGCCTGACATTTAGTACTACAGCATAGGTTCCATTATCCATTTACTGTTTTTGCCTTCCTGAAGCTATGAACCCTGAAGCACTTCAGGAGGCTTTCTCCTTACCTAAATCTGTTAGGCCACTTCTCAGTCAGGAAAATATACAGAACAGGAGAAGCAATAGCCACCAATAACAGTGGTGTAAGGATGAAGTGGAATGAACAAATTCCTGACATGGTTGTCATTTGACTACCAGCTGATAGCTAGACACTAGAGTTGAAAGCAGAACCCTGAAACACCCAAAGAATATAGTACGTAAAACACAGAAGGGAACCATAATCAAATGGGACTAAATTAATGCTGGTTTTGTTTAGCTTTTAGTGTTCAAGTTCCATGGAATCCTTCAGAGATTCCAGCTGTTACTGCACAGATTTTCAGCAAAAACATTTAGCAATTTTGTGATGTATAGGAAGTTACACTTTCAGACAAACAGAAGTTTGTCAGTCTACGAGAAATGGATACTATTGGTTTGTGAAGCAATTGAAAAAGAAAATAAGAAAAAAAAAAAAAAAAAAGCAGTAGAATCAGTACAAACTTTAATATTACTAACTTGGATAAAAAATCCTTTCTGCCTTGTGTAAAATCCCATTACGCAAAACATTGATTCTTTTGATCTTTGACAGCAAAGTATTCTGTATACATGTGTTTATTCTAGTATTAGGATTTAATATCTGTCTACTTGTTCTTATTGAATTCTCAGAAGACCTGAGAAATAATAGACTTTCAGTTAAGGTCTTGACTTGGAAAAAGTCAACGTATGTGCATGAGTATCTTAATTAAAGTAATAGCTTCTCTACTTTAATTAAAGTAATAGCTTCTCTACTGATGAGAACATCCCATGTAAGTGTTTGCTTTCAGCTTCTATTGAAAAGGTCAGCAAAAATAATTTTTTCATATGCATCATTGCTTTCCATTAAAGGACTGGGTTGTCAGAAATATTTCAGAAATTTAGGAGTAAAAGTTTCAGAGATGGGTTATTATTATTATTATTATTTTCATAGATTACCAAAATAGTCTAAAGCTGGAATTACAAGTGAAGAGTTCTCCCATCAGTAAATCACATACAGACACTTAAAATGTATTTTAGCTTCAGTGGAGATTTGCTGTCTACTTTGAAAAATCAGTCAAGTTTGAAAATTATATGTGAGAAATAAGAAAAATGTAGACCATAATATTACTATGCCATAAAATTTCAGCCAATGAAACAGCTCTTACAGTTCACAAGCATTCCACTCACATTGCAATGTTTAAACAATTAAAAATAATTTGGTTTGCATTTCATTCCTTAAAAATATTTCTCAAACATCTGACCAATGTTAATGTAGGCTTTAGGTCTGCAAGATTAAATGAGTTATCTTTCACATCCATTTATATTTCTTGCTTTATTTCTAGTCATTCTATAGAAGTTCATAATAATATTGTTGGGGTTTTATATTTTCAGTCAAACAGAATTTAAATTGTGCCTGGGTTTTACAGTTTTTTTTTTTTTTTAGTAGAAAGATATTATATTCCAAATTAATTTGTGTATACAAAAATGTGCAATTAATGAAATAAATTAAACATTCTGGATAGCCTAATTTAAAATCTTCTTCATGAAGACAGCCACTGATCTAAAAAAGAACATTAGAAAGCTCTCAGCAGTACCTCAGTATGTCTGCAGTCCTTAGTATGCAAGTAATGATTACAGGCATCTTCTATAATAAACTTCTTAACAGTAAATAACATATATATATATATATATATATATACATATATAATATATATATATATATATTCCTTACAAGTATTGAGATTTCTTCTTTCCATTAAGATAAAACTGATGAAGGTATCTGTACAAAATTTTAAAGTAACTGCAGAAATATTCTTAAGCATGACCGCTTTCCCAAGGAGTCTATTGCTTATCTGTATTTCTCCATGCATATCAAATTTGAATCTTGTATTCTTAATGATGACCATAACAAAACACTGTATTTGAAACTACCTGAATGTAGAACCAGTTTCTATAAAGTCAGAATAATCCTATGCAAATACAAACATTATGTAATTGGAATAACGAAGATGGATATGTTGTCCATGAAGTAATATGGGAATAAAACAGGGGTGTCTACCTAATTATGGCTTTTCATACTGCTGACAAGAACTTGCATGAAACAATGCAAAAATAATGATGAAACAGTGGCAAAATGTCTGCTCTATTTCCCACTTCTGTCTAAATCAAATCTTTTCTCTCACCCATTCCCTTCTCAAATGGTATAAATGCTCAAGCTCTCTTTTCTTTAAGATAAAATTGATATTTAATGATGGAAAGAATATCTTTCAACTCTATAATGTGTATGTGTATGTTCAGAAGAACAGATATGCAAACACACAGATTTATTTTAAATTTTGGAGAAAGCATACTAGATATAAAGAAGACTATTTAAAATAAAGTTGATACTTTATGACTTAATATATTTTGAAAAATAATAATAATAATAACACCCTACTTCTGTTTGAATTCTGCAAGATATCTTTGTTTTGATATTCTTATGGAATTCTTTTATAGTACATTGAAGGTAACTAAAAACAAGTACACAGAGTTCATTCATAATGAAATTATACATAGGTTATGCTTTCTCTTATCTGTAATTAGTGTTTAATTCATAGAGCCAAATGTTTAATTGCATGATGAAGATGAATTACAACATGTATTAAATATAATAGTTCTGGTTTCTCAAGAACATAATGTGAAATTAGAAAAGGAAGAAGTTATTCAATTATTAATGAAAGGGGAAGAGTAAGTGAGACTTGCATTTTATTAACTTTGTCTTATTACTCTTTTTTTTTTTTGACTTGCAGGATTTTGTATGGAGGTTTCTTTTTCTCTGTGACTGTTTGATTTTTAAGTTATGCTTAAAAATAGCACTAAAGGATAATATAATTATTTTCTCTTTCATTTTTCAAGGGTGAAAAATCTCATCAATTTGACCCATACCTTTAGTTTTGTTTTGGATTTTGGGCTTGAGAATTAACTGTATTCAGTGTCTGAGAAATTAAATAACTATGTTTTCTGCTTTAGCAGAAAAACCTACTTTTAGAAGGTAGGTTGTTGTTATTTTCCCCAAAAAAAGGTAGGACATAGATAATAGAACTGCAACTGCATTGTTAATAATAGAAAAATAAAGTTTCTATTAAGTATCTTTTAAATGTCCACATACATGTTCTAGTAAAACAATAAACCCATGTCAAGTAGTATTTGAATCCATTCCACATATGTGGTAGATTATTTTTTAAAGTTTTTTTGTGTTGTTTCATTTTTCTTTTTCTTTTCTTTTCTTTTTTTTTCCCCAGAATAGTCCTGCGTCTTCCACATTTATTAGTAATAATTACACTGAAAAAAACTTGGGCCTTTTTTTCCAAAGGCTCTATGATTCATCTAGATTAGTTCACTACCCCTGCAATAATATCATCTGCATCTAACCATTCCTGACAGGGTTTGACACCAATGATGAATATTCTGCTATGTTCCACAGCAATTTTTATGATGTTCAAGTGTCTGTATAAAATTAGAAACTTTTCCTTAATGTTTATTCTAAATATCTTCAGTTGCAGTTTAATCCTCTGATTTTCATGTTGTTTTCAGTAGACATTTTATTTGATTTCCTGTTTGCAATTACCTTTTAGGTACTTATTAACAAAAAAAGGCCAAGTTCAACTGCTCTACCCTTCCCAATTCAGCTTTTGAATAAGCAATCTTTCTATCATTTTTCATATGCTTGTTTTTTGTTTTTGTTTTGTTGTTTGTTTGCTTTTGCCTTGTGGTTTTGTGATCCCTTTCAGCTGAGCACATCACAATACTCCAGGCAGAGCCCTTTCATTGGAAAAAAAAGGTTTACTTCCCACCAAAGAAAGAGCATTACTGTGTACACATTGTGCTGTAAGCCTGTCTGCTTCCTCACGTACAACAGTAATTAACCTGGCTTGGCTTCTTATCCTTTGTAACATTCTGTTCGTTCTGAAATACTTCTGCGCCTCTAGTGCATCTAATTCATCAGAGGAATGACCATACTGCCATAGGCCAAAGGTCAGTTTAACCCAGTAAATCCGACAGTGGCCATACACGGATGTCTAATGATAAGCAAAATATACTTTCCAACTTTTACTTTTTTTTAAAGAAAAAAAAAAAACACAACTTATTTCTTTCACTTGTTTCCTATTCTTTTCTTGTGTCTAGTGTTAGTTACTTGCCATCTCCTGAAACCTCTCATTTTTCTTTTAAATGAAAAAATGCATTAATTATTTAAGATTTTACAGTGCAATATGTTGTCACTTTTCCTATCAGGTGACTTGCAATGTAATTTTTTTCTTCTTTTAACACTTATACACATACACAATTGTGAAATTACAGAAGAATGCTGTACTGAAGTTCAGTGTTGTTATTTTGTTGTTCTTCAAGAACTTTTCCATGACCCTGATCACAGTAAACAAGCTGCCTTCTATCCTCACACTAGCCATGAATTCCTCTGTCATTACAAAGTTTTAGAAGCATTCTTTCTCTGACTGCTTTTTTTCACAACAAAATTCAGGAACTTAGTGTAGAAGATTTCACAGATTTGAAAGAGAGGGAGAATTCTGTTGAAAGTCGGTAATGCAGGTGTCTCATTAGATAAAGTTTCCCAGAGCCATTAAGTCCCTTGCTGCTAACAGCCCTGCTAACAAGTCACCCCCCCCCCCACCCCCCCCCCATCCCCCCCCACCCCCCCCGTTCATTTAGATTCCTAGTAGGTATCCTGGTAGGTATCTCTAATAAAAGTCCAAATGTTTGCTTATAAACATTTTATTGCTGCTAGTCTTTCAACAAATGTATTTTCCCGTGCACTGTATAAGCAGAACATGCACATGCAGCTTTCATATGTAGGGCAACATTTCCTCTCTTTTCTCTCTACATGCCTTTACTGAATTAATAATAATAAAAAAATAAAAAATATTAAATAAATCTAGCAATATTGCTGCCATGAGCATTATCACAAGTCTTCATCATGTGAATTAAGTCATATGTTAAGCTTGTAACATAATGATATTCATACTCCCAGCTTCTTTTTTCCCCGTATTTATGACACCTTCACTCACATATGCATGCATGCACACACAGGCAGATATTTCCAAAACTGCTGCTGACTTGTCATGCAAGTGAAATTGGCTGAAATTTCTTTGAAACTATGGGAATTTTGGAACTTTCTGTGTCAGGGTAAAAGAGAGGAAAGGATGTGATTTAAAATTAACAAGCTATAGAATATTACCATAGTGCAGGTAATTCATTTGAAACATGCCTGGCTCCTGAGGATTCAATCAATTTATAATACTTGCTTCAAGGTGTTTCTTATAGAAAAATAATAAGGGAGGAATGGAAGTGTGGTATTACATACCAGTGAAAATTTTAAGATTAATAAAATAGTAATAAAATCCTCCATTATTTCAGTGCAGGCTTGGATGGGAAAAATATATCAAAAACAAAACAAACAACAACAACAACTACAAAAAACTAGGAAGAATAAGGATGCTTTGCATACAACTGGAAGAGAAGAGACTTAGAAACTAAATAGATTTAACTCACATGCCTATGCTAAGTTTGTGAAACAAATCTACAAGAGACAGGGAAATCAGTTACTCTACATACAATACTTGCTCTCTGACTAAAGCTAAATTTAAAAGGGAAAGAAAAATCTAAAGGTCACTTCACTGGAGTTTAATTTCCTGCTGGGCACTAATATGAGTAACTTCCAAAATCAGAACACCTATCACTGCACTCTGTCAGAACCAAGATGCATCTAGTTGTTTATTATCAAGGGAAAAAAAAAATTAAAAAATAAAATAAAATATTTTTTTCCGGTCACTAGTGGCATTCCCCAGGGCTCGGTGCTGGAACCGGTCCTCTTTAATATCTTTAATATCTTCATCGATGATCTGGACGAGGGCATAGAGTGCACCCTCAGTAAGTTCACAGATGACACCAAGTTAGGTGTGTGTGTCGATCTGCTTGAGGGTAGGAAGGCTCTGCAGGAGGATCTGGATAGGCTGGACCGATGGGCTGAGGTCAACTGCATGAATTTCAACAAGGCCAAGTGCTGGGTCCTGCACCTGGGGCACAGCAACCCCAAGCAGAGCTACAGGCTGGGAGAGGATTGGTTGGAAAGCTACCAGGTGGAGAAAGACCTGGGAGTATTGGTTGATGGTCAGCTGAATATGAGCCAGCAGTGTGCTCAGGTGGCCAAGAAGGCCAATGGCATTCTGGCTTGTACAAGAAGCAGTGTGGCCAGCAGGGCTAGGGAGGTGATCATCCCCCTGTACTCGGCTCTGGTGAGGTCGCACCTCAAGTATTGTGTTCAGTTTTGGGCCCCTCACTACAAGAAGGACATTGAGGTGCTTGAGCGAGTCCAGAGAAGGGCAACGAATCTGGTGAGGGGCCTGGAGAACAAGTCCTATGAGGAGCGGCTGAGGGAGCTGGGCTTGTTCAGCCTGCAGAAAAGGAGGCTCAGGGGTGACCTTATTGGACTCTACAGGTACCTTAAAGGAGGCTGTAGCAAGGTGGGGGTTGGTCTGTTCTCCCATGTGCCTGGTGACAGGACAAGGGGGAATGGGCTTAAGTTGTTCCAGGGGAGTTTTAGGTTGGATGTTAGGAAGAACTTCTTTACCAAAAGGGTTGTTAGACATTGGAATGGGCTGCCCAGGGAAGTGGTGGAATCACCATCCCTGGAGGTCTTTAAAAGACGTTTAGATGTAGTGCTTAGCAATATGGTTTAGTGGAGGACTGTTAGTGTTAGGTCAGAGTTTGGACTCGATGATCTTGAGATCTCTTCCAACCTAGAAATTCTGTGATTCTGTGAAAATAAAATAAAATGAAATAAGATAAAAACCCACCACCACAGGAAAAAAAAAAAAAAAAGAAAAAGAAAAAAAAAAAAAGTGGGAGGAACTTCTTCCTATACCTGGTGGGTTGGATGTCCCAGGAGTGCTGCATTCCTATAACCATCAGATGGGTCAGCTTTGTCTCACAGACTTGTGGCTAATCACAATAGCACCAATTTGATAACAAGCCCCACTAATGGGACAGGCACACGTTGCTGTTATTAACTAATTTTATTGTGTTGAGCATTGCTCATCTAAACTGGGGAGTTAATTGCATTCAAAGTGTGTAGCTGAGAGGTCAGAGAATTGGCACATCTGGGCTAATGTTCTCAGGGACATGCACTGCAGGGAACCATGACTGCCTTTACATTTAGCAGAGCTCACAGAGAAAGTGCTAGATCCTGCTGGGACCAAAGAAGTAAAGGATACTTGACTTGTCTAAAGAGAAATTTTTTGGTCTCTACAAATTATGAATTCTGAGGTACCAGAGATACAAGAGAGGACAGCTGCAAGCCTCTAGTCAGGGGACAGAGGAGTTTGGGAATTTCTATGAATAAGTTTCTACTTTCTTTACAAAGGAGCTTTATATACAGATGATGTGTTAAGGGAATTGATCCATACTGTAATATTCATTCTACTTTATATGATTTTTAAACAGTCTACATTAATTCAATTTAAAGAAAGAATAATAAAGAAACAATAACTTATCTCAGTTAAAAGGTAACCTGCTTATTGTAAATTAGATAATTTTAAGATAATTATTTGCTTGAGCTGCTTGACAGCAACTTGTTGTTTTGTGATGGTAGTATTTTATTTATTTATTTAATTTTAATGAAGTATATCTGTTTCCTTCCTATGAAGAGATACTGGCTGGTCCTTAACATACAGTGAACTCTGTGTTTTTTGGTCTTGGACCTAACTCAATTCCCAGGTGAGACTGCCTTCATTTTTTTTTAGGTATATACAGCATAGTAATCATGTACCTGGGATAACTCCATTTGTTCTCTTCATCGTAACTGGAGAAAAATATGCACTTTTAGAACAGAATTCATCTTAGCTTGAAGGAGAAGATGAATCATGCTCTGAAAATACCATGAAAGGACCTGGAGTGATCAAGTTAATAGCTTTATATTGTAGAAATTAAAAATACATGCGACTCATTTGATTTGCCACTCTTTGCAGTGAGGACTTCATACTCCAAATATACAGGGCCTCAAATGGGACCAGTTTCTTCATTTCAGTTTCCTTTTGCTACAAGTCATTCTAGAATTCAAATTCATCTATTTGGAGATGTGAGATAAAATATCTCCACAATTTAAGCCAAACAGCTTGAATTCAATTATTTTTTTCAAAAAGATAAAGCACTAGACACTTAAGTGATTTTGAATACATGTGCTCTAAATCTCACAGTTTAATTCAGTATATTCTCTGAGATCCTTTGGTCCCAACTTTCACAGTATGAAGAATGTCCATGCAGTTGCTTTCAATCTGACAATGGATGATGGTCCAAAAATCTCATGCCATTTCTAGTCTTTCAGATTATTTTATATGGAGTTTTCTGAACAGCCCTAGTAACTGACACCTGAACCCTACTCCATGTGAACTGAACTTGTCAGGCTTTCTCAGAACTTCTCTTGGTCTGGTTGTAGTTTTATTTTAGTTGATCGATCTGCAACCTGAAGAAGGAATTTTTGATTCACTTTTCTTTATATTTAATTATGTATAATGATATATATGTATTTATATATATATACACACACAAGAAAAAAAAAAGTATTTATAGAAATAATTATAGAATAGTAGAAATAAATATATAAGACCCTAGCATGGTGTAGTGTAGGGCAATACAGATACAGCATGGTAAAAGCTTCGTCAAAATGGAGACAGAGGATGTACTGCAAAGGCATGCTGGCAGAAGCCGATAAGAAAGGGGGCACAGAATCACATCAGAGACCCCAGAGACCCCAGAGCTGTAAACAACTGATCTATTAATAGTCAGTTAGAGAAATGCAGACTTGAGAACTGGGCAAAAACACTTATAGGTTTAGCAAAAGTAGCAAAGAGCAAGTATCAAGCACAGTGAGACACTCATAGTAAAAAAAAAAAAAAAAAAAAAAAAAAAAAAAAAAAAAGGTGGATAAAAAATGAAGTCACAGACTCACAAAGGCTAAAGTATGTTAGAAAACACAAGGAGGGGAAATTAAAAAAAAAAGGGGGGGGGAGGGGGGGAAGAAAGTCTCAAGCATCTTAGAGCTGGAGAAACAGACCATCAGCCTTGTACCCCTTCTGGGTAAAGGACTCAAGATACTGGTGACTCACTCTAGCACACTGCTTAGAATGAGTCACCAGTAACTGTGGTACTCAGAGGGGTCAGGGAATCAACAACACCAGAGAATGGGGGCTTCTCTGCAATAGCATTCTTCTCTGTAGTTTTGTTCCTCTCTCTTTCCACAAGAATGAGATATGGGCTAATCATTTTTGTTGAAATTTCAGTTACACAAACAATAAATTATTGGTTTTACAAGGTCTGTTTCTTTTTGCCCTTAATATTCTGAATGCAAAACAAGATTCTGAGTGATCATAGAATCATAGAATTATTAAGCTTGGAAAAGACCCTCAGGATCATCTGGTCCCACCATTTCCCTACCACCAATGTCACCCACTGAACCATGTGTCCCTAAGCGCTAAGTGCAACCTTTCCTTGAACACCCCCAGGGATGGTAACTCCACCATCTCCCTGGACAACCTGTTCCAATGCCTGACTTTTTCTGAGAAGAAATGTCTCCCAGTTTCCATTGTGAAACTCCCCTGGCTCAACTTGAGACCATCCCTTCTCGTCCTAACACTAGTTACCTGCGAGAAGAGGCTGATCCCCAGCTCCCCACCACTTCCTTTCAGGTAGTTGTAGAGGTCTCCCCTGAGCCTTCTCTTCTCCAAACTTAACAACCCTAGTTCCCTCAGCCACTCCTCATAGGACTTATGTTCCAGGCCCTTCATCAGCTTCATAGCCCTTCTCTGGACATGCTCCATAACCTCAATGTCCTTATTGTACTGAGGGGCCCAAAGCTGACCACAGTACTCGAGGTTCAGCCTCACCAGAGCAGAATACAGGGGAATAATCACTTCCCTGGCCCTGCTGACTACACTATTCCTGATACAAGCCAGGATGCCATTGTCCTTCTTGGCCACCTGCCACACTGCCAGCTCATATTCAGGTGAGCATCAATCAGTATTACAATGCGATGTGGGTAAGGTGCTTAGAGTAATGTGATTAGCACATGACAAGATCTCTTGGGTATAAAATTCTTTATGCTTTAGTAATAGATACGTTGTTTATCTTCATTTGTACTTAACATTTCCAGTAGGTACTCAGCTGGACACTATTTCTGAGCAGTGCAAATGTGAAAAACAAAAAACAATCCAAACCTTCCTTTAAAAGATCCTTTGCTAGTGTTGTTTTATAATATATATATATATATATATATATATATATATATTTGAATCTGCTTTCAGAAAATAATAATGAAAAGAATAATACAATTGTACACAATACTACCAAAAAGAAACAAATATTTATAGTCTAAATTTTATGATATTTTATACGGGCTTATGTAATGTAATTGTACATTACATAGGTATACTGATTTTATGGGTACAGAAAGATCCATCACAGAAATGTGTGATTCCTTAGGCAAACCCTGGAATATGAATATAAGTAATGAATGTAACTGCACCCATATTCTTAATTTTCCATATGTGAGTAAATTCACTTATCTAGTATCCAGTCTTGCCTAGTGTCTTCAAGCTAGTGTCTTCAAGCTAGTCTTTCCTACTGTTATTTTCAGCTTTATTTCCCTTGCATAACATTTTTTTCCTTAGCACCAGTATCCTTGTCTGTTATATTAGTGTGTTGGCCAACCTCAGTAGCCTTTACATACATTGTCCTACCTACTTTAACCTTGAAAAATAGGTTGCTTGTCTTAAATCCCCAAATTTCAGTTCTTTTGGACAGAGTCTAGAAAAATACATAGTACTGTAAACCACAATGTCATCAAGCTTAAGAGTGGAAAAGGTGGGGAAAAGGTGGATCCTTCATTCATCAGGTATTGTTTTATACTGAAAGTATAGTGGAAATGTTAACAATACATAGAAATAAAGAGGATAAAATTCACAGAACCAAGATTAAGATATATATGCATATGAGAAGAAATTTCTTAATATAGAGGGTTGGCTAGGCAAGTAAGATTGATGTTCAAGCATTAATTAAGTGCTACATGTCCTTAGCGAACACTTTCTGCAAAACAACTGAGAATTTATGTGCTGTCAATTAATTGCTGTTTAGATCAATGAGAAAGTAAATTTTGAATGCTTTTTCAATACTATGTATAAAAGAGAACCTTAAAAGCATTTATTAATTCTAATGAAATGATTTGGGAGTTTGTTTTTATTACAATTTTCAATTAAGTACTTAGAACAGATACAGTCTAGAGCTTTGTTACCAAATATGAACATCCTTAACCATTTTCTTTTTGTCTATTTTTTCCCATATCAACAAAACACTATTTTTTAGTTCAGACATACTCCATGAAGTTAGATTTTTCAAAAGTCATAGAAATAACACTACCCAAAGAATAAGATGAATTTATATTTTAATTATATACTGTAACTGTATATCTTGGAAATACTTTAAGAAGTAATGAATGCACCCAGAATGAGTTCATTGTAAAGTGATACATTTTTTTGAGAAGCCTTCCATGAGCACCTACCCACATTTTACTGGTTTTATGCTGAAATGGATTTCCCAGTGAGATTCATATCTCTCTGAGAGCCATTCATACTGTTATTCACTGTAAATATCTCCAGCAGCCCTATTAACTTTAATGTATTAGCTCTTCTATTTATTGCAACTTAATGAATGCATAATAATTTTAGTTTAGCACACCATTAGCAGGATAGATTTTCCAAGCTCCTGTAGCTCAGCAGATGTACTATCATAAAAATATCAGCAGATGTACTACCACAAAGCTACATGCTTTTTTAAGATGGTCATAAGACAAAATTATTTGAAAAATCTTTTTCTATTCTCCTACACACTTGGCATTTGGAAAGGCCACAAGTTTAGTAAAAGCATCTTGTCTGTCTGTTATAATCAACATATGTTCTGCAACTAACCAGGATTTAGGCAGAAATGTGGATATAAAATCAGGCCCAACAGCATTCTTTTAGGTAGGACAAGAATACAAGAATACAGAAAACATGCTATCAAATACAAGAGAGTTGCTTGTGTCTGACAATTGGAACAATTACTTTACATTGTATTCATAACAATAGTTCTTTTCCTTCCCAATTATTTGAAACAACACTCAATAAAAATGAACCATATCTTTGAGGGTTTGTTGAGGGTTTACATGAGCAAATGATATAGTAGTTCTATCACTCTATGAAGATAAAGGAATGAAATAGAGATAACTGAGTGTATTTCAGGGAAATTTTAATGTATAAAATGTTTTCTGAATCTCTCCCATACTTGAAAAGCAATGCTTGAATCCCTGGAGAACAGTTTAAGTAGCTGTAATATGCACTTGGGTAATTCATGTAAATACTACATATAAAGTGTTAGTCTGACAAACAGATAAGCTTGCTTGATCTAACTTTAGACTATTTTCAAAAAATTAAACTAGCTGTAAGATCCACATTATAAATCCTATAGACATAAAAATAAGCTAAATGAAATAGAGATAACCAAGAAAATACACCACTTCCAAATGCTAAATGTATGTGAGAATTGGATATCTGGTACATTTCTAGCTTAACATCATGCTATATTTGGAAGTAAAATTATAAGTTCAGTTAAAAAAAAAATAGTTTTAGAGTTTCATCAAAATAAAAATAGGATCACTTTACAGAACAGGGGGGAAAATGTAATGTTTTCCTAAGCAAAGTTGAATTACAACAGTACAATGGCTAGCCATCTGATTTAATTTTCAGGAGTGTTTTTTCTCTTTCATTTCATCAAGACAGATTCAGCCAAAGATAAAGTTTTCAGTTTTTTTCAGCACTTTCTTTCTCATTTTGTGGCCAATAAGAAATTTTTCTTAAAATTTTATTATAACTTAATGTATCCAATCAATTTTTGTGATCTGGAATGACTGTCTTTGCCATAGTTCTTGAACAGTACATGACAAATTCTATTTTCTCTAAAATCAGTAGCAACTATCACTTTGAAATCAACGAGAGTTTAGGGACTAAAAAAAAAAAAAAAACCCACAACTATAAAGATATTACAATGAATTAATTGCAGGTTGTTTTATGTGTATGTAAAACCTTGCTGTGTCAGAACTAAATCCAATTGTTGAAAGATTTTGGTAACTATTATTATGCCAAACTATCCAAAAAAATGTTCATTTGTGCTTCTTTTTTTTTTTTTTTTTTTTTTTTTTTTTGACAGCCTGACAGCAATCAAACAGATGTTTCCTTCACATTACTGTTTCTTGCAATAAGCTGTGATCAATGAACAACCATGCAACTCTGAAGAGTCTCACATTTACTTAAGATTAGTATTTTTCATTATAGGTTAGATGTATAGACTTAATACTCTTACACCCTGTTCCAAAAAGTGCCATTCATATGAAAAATTTAGCTTCTTTCTTTTTAGCTGAAGATTTCTGCATCGGGAATTCTCACCTCCATGGGACTTAGGAACTAACAGTTCAATACTACACATATTTCTCCAGAAATCACAAAGAGAAAAAAAGAGGCACACCGCTGTTTTTTGTTTGTTTGTTTGTTTTGTTTTGTTTTTTAAGCAGAATCAGACAGTTCTGGCTAAAAGTTCACGTGTGGACTATGGTTCTCAGAGCAGTCATTTTAAATCCTCTTTGACTTGCATTATGGAATGAACACTACATGTTAGCAGCTTGAAACTCTTGCATGTGATTCATGTAAATGAATCACATTTACATCCCACATTTTTTGAGATGCTACATTTTATGAGATATGCCAGTCTGTGTGGAGTAAATTTTCAAGAACTATCTTCGCATTGCATGTCATTGGCTCTTCTTACTGCATACTATGATTTTAATGACATCATCATAGGTGTGCTAAATCAGAGGTGAGTCATCTCAGAAGTGTTTTTTTTTTTCTTTAAAAAAAAAAATCTTCTCAAAGGAACAGTACCTTCCAAATATGTCAAACAAGCATTGAAATACATTATTATAAATTCTTTATAATTTGCTGTTGAAGGACTATGCCTTTGTTTAATTAATCTAGCTTTTATCTGTTTATGTATGTATGCACTCTGTTGTAGATTGACATATTGTGTAGAAGAAAATGTTCCTCAGAAATAACACTATCTAATCAACCTCATCCTGATAACTAAATAAAGATTAGAGAAGTGTTTAATTCTGTTTTACTTAATTCCGTAGAATTTGAAATTACAATGGGATATCTTTTCAATTCAGTTCATTATGTCTTATACAAAAGTTATAAACATTTGATTGTTAAAAGACTCATGTTTACACCTTAAAAACAATATTCTGGGTCAACTAGCAACTTAAAGACTTATTGTTTTTTAATTTGTCATCTGCAAGGAAATTCTCTCTTTAAATAGGTTTTAAACTTTCTTTTCAACGGGAATTTCTAGAATTACAGACAACCTGGTCATATTAATGCTGTTCTGTATTATATATGTATTGTACAGATATTTTGTTGTGTATATTAGTACTCTTTAACTGCTTAAGTATCAGTTACAAATAGTTAAACCATCAGACTTGAATTCACACCTCCTAGTTAAGTTTAAAAGTCTATTCCAAGTTTGGAATTACCATGGTTTTCCTGTTTTTGTAGTGTTAGCATGTAGGGCAGTATGTAAATGTCGCTCAGCAGGCAAGTACTCTAGATCTGGAAGGATTACTAGCACAACTAATGTACTAATGAAGTCCCTGATGAAACTACAGGAATGACCTTGAGCATTTGCAGAGTCCAGGCCTCGACATTTTATGCTGATGGCCTGTGTTTCTCTGCAACATGCCATGACTGAGAAGATAGAGGAGGAGTAAGAAAGGAAATTCCTCAGCTAGCACTAAGCCGTAAGACAAATGGCATTTAATGTAAACATGTGATGACCAAGCTCTTGTTTGGAAAAGTAAAGCCATCTATAACTATAAATCAGGTGAATACAATATTTTTGCACTGCAGAAAGCACAACTTCTGAAGGTGATCAAATAATAATATTTTTTTAAAAAAATATTTTATTTTACTGTCATATCTTTATTATTATTATTATTAAATTCAACAATAGCTGAAGAAATAAACTAAATTATAGTATAATCAATTACACATTTTTTAAGCAGGAATTATCTGTATGGGGAAATACCATGGGAAAAGTCTTCAAATGTTAGAGTTGGTGGATGAATGTTTTTTAACCAGGAATGAAGGAATGCACATAAACACTGTATTTTCTACAGAGTGGAGTTAGTATAGCACAGATAGCTAGTAATGGTCATCTTATGGATCACCAGTGGACTTGGAACTGTGAACATCTGGATGGGTTCCCATCTGTCATTCATAATATTATCACAGATATATATTGCTCTGTATAAATGAAATGCTAAGATATGACTGTATAAAAACAACAAACAAATAAACAAACAAACAAAACAACAACATCGGTTTGCAAATGAATTTCAGACCCCAAGATAAGTTGATTTCTTGAAGAGTCATTATTGCATAAACACTCCTTTCTTTAATGACATTTATGACTGCTGTCCCAGTTGATGGTAACCCAGAAAACTGCACATGACTGCTTCCCTTCAGGGAAGGTATTCTGCTGAAAGAGGCAAAATAACTCATGCAGAAGTAAAGAAGCAAGTGAAGAACAAAGTGCTTACAATCAAATGATACACTGGGGCCCAAAGTAGCATGACATAAGCCTGACTAATGATTTAATTCAGCCCTTCAGCATGCAGGTGTATCTGTTCTATCATCTAGAGGACATACAAAACACTAACACATGCAAAGAAGGAGCTGATGTTACAAGATAATGGTAAAGTGCACCTGTAATTTAGAAAGCAAATCAAGGCCTTAGAATAGTAGTTAACAAATTGTTATAAAGGGGGTTTGACTCTGGAAATTGCTATCTATAATACAATAGCTTAGTCCTTATATTTTGATATTATACCAAAAATTTATTCTAATAAAAATAAAAAATCCCCATATGAAGGTTTATAAACAATCCCAAATATTTGTAATGTACAGTTGTCAAGATAGTTTTGCTAGAACGAGGAAATGAGATGATGTCAACAAGCAGTGGCTGTCTACTTACCTTCTGTTTCTTCAGGTTAGCATTTCATATTTGGAAATGTCTAGCCTAGTTTTGGCAAACTAAATGCTGGTATTGCTTCATGCCTTCATCCTTTTACTCTAAGATTAATTATTTTGCAGCCAGTTTACAGTCTGTGTTCGTTTTTGTTTGTATGAGAGTACATTCACATATAGAGAGGAATGAGGGATCGAGACTAGGAAATTGCTTTCATTTTCCTCCTACCACTAAATAAGATCTCTTTTCAATATCAAGTTAAAATTCCAATATCTAATTTAATATCCTGTCTCTATAATCCTTGAGATGGATAACTCGTGACTGCAAGCGAGATAGTTTCATGATTTAATACTACTTTAATGTGAGACAATGCTGAATAACTTGACATAAACCACACCTAAAATCAGTCATTGAAAAAAACACAGTACATTTTATTTTATTTTATTAATTTATTTTATTTTATTATTTTAAAATGTATTTATTTTCTGAACATCTGCTTGCTGGAAATTCCAGAAAGGCTCTTGAGGCAGGTGCCACAGCTTTGACAAAGCTCTCTGTGCTAGTGCTTTCCAAATGACTGTGTTCAGGTATATAAGTAGTCCAGGAAAAAAAAAAAAATAATAATAAAATAAATTACTCACTGTGGTTTATTCATACTGTTTAAGATTCAGTGCTACAGACACACAAGTTTTAGCTTCATGTCTTACCTCTGCTTTGGGCATCCCAACTCTCAAGAAATCTGATACATTTTTATTTAGAATTTTAGACATAGATTTTGAGTCTACTTCTCTGGAATAAGATCTGGAGCCTACTAGGTTTCATATTTTTCTTTGACAAGTCTGCATTAGATGTCACAGAAAAGCTATAGTCTTCCATAGGACTGGATACTCCAGTCCTTTCACAGATGTGAAACTTGCAGGCACACAAGTGTTAAGTTCATTTATATAAAATAGACGTTTAGTTTTGTAAATGAAGGAAATTTATCTCTTCTTAGTGACAGATGGGCATCTGAACAAAGCAATATCTCTCTCTATATATATTTGTATTTTTCCCTTAATTTTCTGTTTCTTGAGAGTCTTGAGACTCTCAAGAAAGAGAGTCTGGGGAGATAGGGCAGACTTTCCCTTGGAATCTCAGTATTCTGTTGCATGTGGCTTTTTCTGTCAAATTAAAATATACTCATCCCTATCTACAATTAATTTTGTTTTTCCTTAAGTGACACTTAAGGAAAAGAACCTTAAGAAGAACCTCTCTACTGCAAACAGAACTTTTCAATTTCTTTTCTTTGCTAATTTTTCTCCTTAGTGAATACTGGTGAAATGTATGCATATATGTTATATATATGTACCAACAGCTTGAAAATTAGGTGGTTTTGAAAAGATTTTCTACCTCAGACTTCTGTTTTTTTCTTTTTGGTGTGTGTTGCCTTCTTAGCCTAACTGTTTTTTGGCCAGAGGCCAGTGACTCAGGTTAATGGCTGACACTGTGCTTAACAGCTTCATCTAGACAAGCAGATTTATTTCTGTTAGAGCATTTGTCAGTTCATGATGGGCTTAATACTCCTAGAGAGATGCAGAAATATATTGATCTTAGGATTTAACAAGCATTTTTCATTGATACATACACAGATGTCCCAAATTATTCCAGCAGCTATACTGAAAAATAAATTTCCCTGAGTATATGAATGGGATGTGAAGATTTAATGCCGTATTATGTGAGTCTGTCTTACTGTGGCAAGTATTTGAAGTTCATGAATTCCCTTGTAGAGAGTGTCCTTTATTTCTTTCTCACAATTATTGTTATGAATTCAAAAACAATGCCACAAATACATACTGAACAAATATTGAAAGATTTTGGACTTTATTATAATTTTCCTAAGAAAAGCTAATTTATTTTCCCTAATATACAGTTACTATTTTCACATTAGTTGCTTTCCACAAAGCAGAGTGAAAAAGAGGATGAATACTATCAGAAGAGTCTTCCCAATGACATTTTAATGAGTACAGGCATACAGAAATCTAAACTGTGGAAGAAAAGTGTTGTTTGCTGGGCAACCTTTTGCCATTGGCCCTTAGGAATGAAGGACGTATTTTGATCTCTTCCTAACTCTGTATCTGACTTTGTGTGACCTTTGGCAAATCACATTAGTTGGGTGTGCAGCATCTATAAAAATTAGTAAACTATTGCTTTACTTGTTCTTTTGAGGTTTGTAAGCTCTAATTAGAGAATTTTATAAATCTGTTTTTAGACTTACAAAGTATTATAAGGACAAAGTTTTATTGCCACCGTTCCTTTGGGAAATGAGTTTCTTAGGGCTGTGGAAGATAATTAGTCACATGTTGCAGGCTGTAGTCCAGTTAAAACTACTTTTAAAATAGTCTCCTACATTATATAAACAATTATCACAAGTTTGTCAAGATCAGATGTGCGTTTTGAGTGACTTGGCTTTTTTCTGCCCTTCCACAATTTGGAATGTTAGAATGTGTTCTATTTCCTTTCTTTTTTAATGGTGATAAATTTTCAGCTTATTTCCAGAAAACTGCTTATACTGAATGGTTAGGAAATATGTTCTGCTTAAAAATTGTGCTTTACTTAGGATCACATTTTCCCAATTCCTTGCAGTTGTCCACAACTGTACATAGGAGCTATAAACATGTTTCCCAAAACACTTGGCATAGCCACAAACTTTATTTATTTATTTGCTAAAAAATCTTGTTATTTACATGTAATAATTGTTTGTGATTTCTTGTACTGGCTATGACCAAAATGAGTAATGACCAATGTGAGTAAGCCTACCACAAGCTGTCTATCAGCAGGCCATTTGCAAATGTACTCATTCTTTTTCTTTGAGCAGCCAATATCACCTTTGCTAATTATATGGAAGAGCATATCAGATGTTGGTCTCATTTAGCGGAATTACAGAAACTGGACTCTCTATGTGTCATCAGTAAATATATTAGGGCACTTCTGATAAATTTATCTTATGGGCCATATATCACAGAATCACAGAATTTCTAGGTTGGAAGAGACCTCAAGATCATCGAGTCCAACTTCTGACCTAACACTAACAGTCCTCCACTAAACCATATCGCTATGCTCTACATCTAAACGTCTTTTAAAGACCTCCAGGGATGGTGATTCCACCACTTCCCTGGGCAGCCCGTTCCAATGTCTAACAACCCTTTCAGTAAAGAAGTTCTTCCTAACATCCAACCTAAAACTCCCCTGGCGTAACTTTAGCCCATTCCTCCTCGTCCTGTCACCAGGCACGTGGGAGAACAGAACAACCCCCACCTCGCTACAGCCTCCTTTAAGGTACCTGTAGAGTGCAATAAGGTCGCCCCTGAACCTCCTTTTCTCCAGGCTGAACAAGCCCAGCTCCCTCATCCACTCCTCATACGATTTGTTCTCCAGACCCCCCACCAGCTTCGTAGCCCTTCTCTGGACTAGCTCGAGCACCTCGATGTCCTTCTTGTAGCGAGGAGCCCAAAACTGAACACAATACTTGAGGTGTGGCCTCACCAGAGCCGAGTACAGGGGGATGATCACTTCCCTGGACCTGATGGCCACACTGCTTCTTATACAAGCCAGAATGCCATTGGCCTTCTTGGCCACCTGAACATGCTGCTGGCTCATATTCAGCCGACTATCAACCAATACTCCCAGATCTTTCTCTGCCTGGCAGCTTTCCAACTATTCTTCTCCCAGCCTGTAGCTCTGCTTGGGGTTGTTGTGCCCCAGGTGCAGGACCCAGCACTTGGCCTTGTTGAAATTCATGCACTTGACCTCAGCCCATCGGTCCAGCCTATCCAGATCCTCCTGCAGAGCCTTCCTACCCTCGAGCAGATCGACACATGCACCTAACTTGGTGTCATCTGCAGACTTACTGAGGGTGCACTCAATGCCCTCATCCAGATCATCAATGAAGATATTGAAGAGGACCGGCCCCAGCACCGAGCCCTAGGGAACGCCACTAGTGACCGGCCTCCAATTGGATTTGACTCCATTCACCACGACTCTTTGGAGCCAGCTACCCAGCCAGTTTCTGACCCAACAAAGCGTATGCCAGTCCAAGCCAAGTGCAGCCAGTTTCTTGAGGAGAATGCTGTGGGGAACGGTGTCAAAATCCTTGCTGAAGTCAAGGTAGACCACATCCACAGCCTTTCGCTCATCCACCCAGCGCGTCACTTTGCCATAGAAGGAGATCAGGTTCGTCAAGCAGGACCTGCCCCTCATAAACCCATGCTGACTGGGCCTGATCACCTGCTTGCCCTGCAAGTGCTGCGTGATGACTCTCAAGATGATCTGCTCCATGAGCTTCCCTGGCACTGAGGTCAAACTGACAGGCCTATAGTTCCCTGGGTCTGCTCTCCAGCCCTTCTTGTAGATGGGCGTCACATTTGCTAGCCGTCAGTCAACTGGGACCTCCCCCGATAGCCAGGACTGCTGATAAATGATGGAAAGTGGCTTGGCCACCTCCTTCACCAGTTCATTCAGTACCCTCGGGTGGATCCGATCCGGCCCCATCGACTTGCGCACATCCAAGTGCTGTAGCAGGTTGCCAACCATTTCTTCGTGAATAGTGAGGGCCACATTCTGCTCCCCATCCCCTCCGCCAGCTCAGGATACTGGGTATCCAGAGAACAATCAGTATTGCTGCTAAAGACTGTGGCAAAGAAGGCATGAAGCACCTCAGCCTTTTCCTCATCTTTTGTAACAAGGTTTCCCCCTGCATCCAGTAAAGGATGGAGATTTTCCTTAGTCCTCCGTTTTGCACTGATGTATTTGTAAAAAGATTTTTTTTGTCTTTAACGGCAGTAGCCAGACTGAGCTCCAGAGGAGCTTTGGCCTTTCTAATTTTGTCCCTGCACAGCCTCGCTACATCCTTATCGTTCTCCTCAGTGGCCCGCCCTTTTTTCCAAAGATTATAAACCCTCTTTTTCCTCCTAAGCTCAAGCCACAATTCTCTGTTGAGCCAGGCAGGTCTTAATCCACATCAGCTCGTCTTTGGGCACGTGGGGATAGACCACTCCTGTGCCGTTAAGATTTCCTTCTTGAAGAGCGCCCAGCCTTCCTGGACTCTTTGTCCTTCAGAACTGCCTCCCAAGGGACTCTACCAACCAGAGTCTTGAGCAGCTCAAAGTCAGCCCTCCGGAATTCCAATACAGCGGTTTTGCTGGTCCCCTTCCTGGCCTCGCCAAGAATAATGAACTCCACCATTTCGTGGTCACTCTGCCCATGACAGCTCCCAACAATCACATCCTCCACCAGTCCTTCTCTGTTTGTGAAGAGAAGGTCTAGCGGGGCGCCACCCCTGGTAGGCTCACTAACCAGCTGTGTCAGGAAGCTATCCAGAAACCTCTCCAGAAACCTCCTAGACTGCTTTCCCTGGGCTGTGTTGTGCTTCCAGGATATGTCAGGGAAATTGAAGTCCCCCACGAGAACAAGCGCCAATGATTTTGCAACTTCTGTCAGCTGCCTGTAGAACTCCTCATCCGTCTCCTCATCCTGGTTCGGTGGTCTGTAACAGATCCTGACCAGGACGCTAGCCTTGGCCTTCCCGCTGATCCTAACCCAAAGGGACTCAACCTTGTCATTCCCAGCCTCGAGTTCTACAACACTGAAAGACTCTCTAATATAGAGAGCCACACCACCACCCCTACTATGCTGTCTGTCCCTTCTGAAGAGCTTATAGCCAGTCATTGCAGCACTCCAGTCATGAGTGGTCCCACCACGTCTCTGTGATGGCAACCAAGTCGTAGCCAGCCTGCTGCATGATGGCTTCCAGCTCCTCCTGTTTGTTACCCATGGTGTGTGCATTAGTGTAAACGCACTTCAGCTGGGCCATTGCCTTATCCCCCAGCCTTGCCATTGTCCCCCTGGCACAGCTCCAACAAACCTTGTTTCAGCCCCATCCCCCATCATACCTAGTTTAAAGCCCTCTCAATGAGCCCCACCAGCTCCTGGCCCAGGATCCTTTTTCCCCTTAGAGATGGGGACCCGTCTGCAGCCATCAGGCTGGGTGCCAAGTAAAGCACCCCATGGTCAAAAAAAAAACAAGATTTCTGTGCTGGCACCAGCCCCTGAGCCACATGTTTATCAGGTGGGCTTTTCGTGTCCTCTCCGTACCTCTCCCTGCCACCATAGGGATAGACAAAAACAGCACCTGTACTCCCGCTACCTCCACTAATCGCCCCAGCCCCCTAAAGTCCCATTTGATAGCCTTGAGGCTTCTGTCTTCAATGTCACCACAGCCCGCCTGGGTTATCAAAAGAGGATAATAGTCAGAGGGGCGAAACAGGTTGGGAAGCTTCCTTCCACCGGTCTCTCAATCTCCAGGGCCTCAAACCTGTTGCTAAGGGCACCTGGGAAGGTGGGGCCGGTGGGGGAGGGCATCGCCTGTGATGTCGAGCAGGGACCTGTCTCCATTCCTCCTCAACTCCCAGGTCCCCTCTCTCTGCCCGACGGTGACAGGGCAGGAGGTCCACCCCTGTTTGGGGTGTCTCACCCCGGTACCTCTCCTTGAGGCCCTGCAGGGAGTTGCTCCACCAGTCTATTTCCTGCTCGCACTCCCTGATATCTCTCAGCCTCTCCACCTCCTCCTTGAGCTCCGCCACCATGCGGACCAGGTCATCCACCTGCTCACACCTCACGCATGTTGTTTCTGTGCCTCCTGCCGATGGCAGCAACAGGCTCAGACACTCCCCACATCTGGTGACCTGAACTGCTGCATTTTTGAACAGGTAGTCCGTCTGGGTGTGTATCGTCTTTCTGATGAGGGCACCGAGCCTGGTGGAGACCATTGCAGCCTATCTAGCGGCTGTCGTTGAGGACGTATGGGTGGGGGAGAGCACTCTGCCCTTCCTGCGCGAACTGCCGCGCCACTCCCTTCTGACACGCCACGCCCTGTTCGCCGCACTCCTGGTCGCTCGCGCTCCCTAGGGGCAGCTTTTGAAGGGCCGGGGAGGGGGCTCTACTGGCTCTGCCTGTGCCTCGTCAGCCTCCCTCACAAGGGCTGCCGGGTCTTGGCGGATCCCTCGAGTAGGCTCGAAGCCGGAAAAATTAGTCCTGCCTGGCCCGATCCCCCGCTCCGCTGCAGAACGTGTCTGCCCCGGAGCCGATCGCCTCGGCAAGTGACGGGCGATCAAAAATGTAAAAATATATTTTTGTTTAAGTAGATGCATGAAGATTCACATACACTTCTCATGTTTTTCTTATCCTGATATTTCTATCTTTTTTATTAAACATTGAAATTTATATTTTAATGGTTGCCTGTTTTAAAAAAGTTGCCGTACCATTTCTTTCTTTTATTCAGATACATCTTGTTAGAAGAAACCATGAGCTTACAGATGAAAGGAGGTATACCTTCCCTCCACTATTTTTGTCCTTTATCTAGTTTCTAAGAAAATAATATATATATATATATATGCATATATATATATATATATGACCATCATATTCCAAAACTTCCTTGTCAGTTCAGATTCTACCATTTCCTTCTGAATGGTTGTCCAGGTAGTTTAGATCTTCTTCTACTTTTAAGATCTGTGTGCTACTGAATTCCACTAATTGCTAAAAAAAATCCTTATTCACACGATCACTCATTTATCAGCATTTAAAAGACCTCAGTCACAGTACCCATGTTCTTTTCCCTTTTTTATTATTAATTTTTATTATTAAGCACAGACTCTCAGCAGGTAAATTTTCTTAGGAAACTCAAAGAAACTGCTCACTTCCCTTTTAAAATATGTCATGTTCACATGCCTCCTTTTTTGCTAGCCAGTCTTTCCTAAGTAAGGACTACTATTGATGTTAATGTTCCAGTCCTGTGACACCACCAAATTTCTGTGACATGAACTAATTCATAAACGTGTTCACAATCATAATGTAAGAAGTTTCTGTTTACATTTCTTGCACTAATAAATATTCACATAAAATATTCATAAATTTAATTTATGATTCATTCTTCTCCCTCATTATGAAGAGTAATCCTCTTGCCTTTGGTTCACAGGCTCTCTGCCAGATTGATTAAAAAGATAATAATAGTGCTGTGACCTAATTTAAAGTTCACAGTTAGCAAGTCAGTATGGAAAGACTGCTTGTTTTTAATTTTTTCATGAGGCCATTGTCAAGCTCATGGAACTCAACAAGCTCATGGAACTTCATCCTGTGATTTAGGAAGCCTCTCTCCAGAAATACTACAAATACAGTTAGGCCTAGAAAAACTGATATTAATGTTATCTATACCTAGAGTTTCCAATTCCAGTGGTATAAGTGGTGCCTCTGTAAATGAGAACAGAGTAGTAGCCTGTATGAAAGATGAGCTATAACATAATTTTAGTAACAACCTGAATTTGATCTCCCCATACCTGCTGTTCCTTACATACTAGCAACTGGAGCAACTTTGCATCCCTGGAGTTCACTATTACTGCTCATCAAACAATCTGGGAATCCTGATGAGTCTGGCTGTGAGACAGTGACTTTATTTAGGTATATACAGATTTGGGAAAGTCTGTTGTGAATTTACACAAAAGTATCTTGACAAAACAAACCACAATAGCAAGACGTTCCTCTTGTGCTTTCAGTGGTCAAAACCACACTCAAGGGACACATACTGATTTTTTTTTTTTTTTTTTTTTTTATTAAATCTTTAACACTCCTAAAACAGTTCATAAAGAGAAAGGCAAGTCCAAGACCTAAATTATGCTAGTGTGCTAACCCCCAAATAACCCAAACTTACACCAGAGGTATAAAGCTTTTCCACAGTACTAATAGATAATTTTCTTTGCTTTGTAGGTAAGAAAGTTCACTTTCCTCTTTAAATTTATAGAGCATTTTGAACAAAACCTCAAGGGACCCATAAGGCACTGTCATCTCTATATCCATTTACACATCTATCTTCCATTACATACAAACTATTCAGGTGTCCTCTTGACTGAAACAACATATAAAATGGAATGTCTACAGTCCATCTGTATCCTTCATATATATCCATATTCACTATATATTATATATGCATATTCACTATATATTATATATCCATATTCACTTAGATATTTTAATAAGAACACATGTAGAGTCCTGCACCTGGGAAGGAACATCCGGAAGTATCAGTACAGGCTGGGGGGTGACCTGCTGGAGAGGAGCTCTGAGGAGAAGGACCTGGAGGTCCTGGTGGACGGCAGGTTGATCATGAGCCAGCATTGTGCCCTCGTGGCCAAGAGTGCCAATGGGATGATGGCATGCATTAAAAGGAGTGTGGCCAGCAGGTCAAGGGAGGTGATCCTCCCCATCTACTCTGCCCTGGTCAGGCCTCACCTGCAGTACTGTGTCCAATTCTGGGCAAAAAAAGACAGGAATCTCCTGGAAAGAGTCCAGTGGAGGACCACAAAGATGATACAGGGCCTGGAGCATCTGCCCTATGAAGAAGGGCTGAGAGACCTGGGTCTGTTCAGCCTGGAGAAAAGAAGACTGAGAGGGGATCTCATCAATGTGTATAAATACGTGAGGTGTGGGAAACAGAAAGATTTGGCCAATCTCTTTTCAGTGGTTTGTGGGGACAGGACAAGGGGTAATGGCCACAAGAAGGAACACAGGAAGTTCCTCACTAACATGAGAAAGAATTCTTCATGGTGAGGGTGATGGAGCATTGGAACAGTCTGCCCAGGGAGGTTGTGGAGTCTCCTTCTCTGGAGATATTCAAGGTCTGTCTGGATGCTTACCTGGGCAGCCTGCTCTAAGGAACCTACTTTGGCAGGGGGGTTGGACTCAATGATCTCTCAAGGTCCCTTCCAACCCCTACAATTCTGTGATTCTGTGATATGTAGTTATAATCCAAGTATCATGTCAGATATGATGTGGAAATTAATCTTGTCTTGTAGAGAACATCCAGTACAGAGATTCAGGTACTCCAACATGTGTCCTGGTTTCAGCTAGGACAGAGTTAAATTTCCTCCTAGTAGCTGGTAGGGTGCTATGTTTTGGATTAGGATGAGAAGAGTGTTGATAACTTGCTGATATTTTAATTGTTGTAGAGCAGTGCTTACACTAAGCCAAGGACTTTTCAGCTTCTTGCTCTGTCCTGCCAGAGGGCAGGCTAGGGGTGCAGCAGGAGGGGGCAGACCCAGGACAGCTGACCCAAACCATCTGACGTCATGGTAAACTATATATAGGGCTGGCGAGCTGGGGTGGGGGGACCAGCTTCTCGGGGATAAACTGGGCATCAGTCAGCAGGTGGTAGCAATTGCATTATGCATCTCTTGTTTGATACACATTTTTAGTAGTAGCACTACCATTATTATTATTATTATTATTATTATTATTATTATTATTTCTGTCCTAGTAAACCGTCTCTATCTCAAATCACAGGCTTCATTTTCCTGATTTTCTCCCCCATCCCAAAGAGTGAGGGGGGAGGGTGAATGAATGGCTGTGTGGTGCTTAGCTTCTGGCCGGGTTAAACCACAACAACATGTTATCTCTCAAAAATAAATACACTTTACATTGTTATGATAATAATAATGCCCATTTGTGCTGTGGGTGAAGACAGTATTGTAATCAGTCAGTGGAAACCAAAATACAATGTGTTGTTCTTGATTCCTACATTCTTCCTAGTTAATTACCAGGAACCACCCCCACATTGTGTCATATATATAGATTATATAAACACTTTTGTTGTTGTTGTTGTTGTTTTTTCCTTCCAGTAACATGGTTTTCTGGATATTAAAGGGTTGAAAATCTTTTACCTGATGCTAACAAAAAGCTTGTCAAACATTAGTGTCCTTTTTTGTCAAACATTAGTGTCCTTTTTTTAAAAAAAAAAAAAATTATAACAAAATAGACCTATGCAAAGGAGGGTGTTTCTAGCATTTTGCTTCCCTTTTCTACTAAATATTCATTCATGCATCTCATCCTGGTGAAAGAAAACAAGAGGGAAGCAATCTGAAATGTGCTCATCCATCTCCTACATAAACTTCCTTTCCTTATTCTCTACATGCAAACAGTATTAAATTCGGTATTTGGAGGGCACAAGAACTCATATCTACTACCTTTGTCAGGGCTGCCTTAAACAATGTGGCAAAAAACATGCACCATGAAGCTCACTTGCTGGCTAAGGCTGCTCCATTTTCGATGGAATATTTATCCCAGGGAGGACAAAGTCTTTCTTTCTCAGTTATTGGTGAATAGTCTGGGGAGGGAAGAGACCAGGCAAAATTTCAATTCTAGTCTACCTTGTTCCAACTTTAATTACTACATCTTTAATGGTGCTACTTCATGTTTGGCTGGCATTGTATTTATCTGGTAGGCAAGTCTTGAAATCTTCCAGCTCAGGCTCCACAAAGCAAGTGAACGCCTCCCTGGGGAATCCTGATGGAGCTTTGAGATGAACGAGTTACTTCGTTGCTCCATTTCACAACATAGATGGTTGAGTGCATGTCTACTGGCAGAAACTTAGGCACTTGGGAAACATCCAGTAGGAAATATATGCACCCAGACTATTTAAGTATTCAGAAATTTAGGCAAAGACTGACACTTGGGATTTCAAGATTTATTTTTTGAAGCTGGGTACCTGCAAACTGTTGTGAAATGAACTCTGATGTCTCTTACATTCCTTCCTCTGTTTTAAAAAAATATTCCCAAATTTTAATTGCACAAAAATATGTGCTGCCCACGCTAGAATAAACAAAGCAAAGTAAAACAAATGTTTTTAGCTGAAAAAGAAAAGAAAAAAAATAAATCCAGCTTCTGGCAATGTTGTGCTCAGATCAAAAATCGATACTGGAAAATGGACTCAGCAAAAACAAATTAACCATGCTAGTGACTTGGACTTTCTCTGTAAACTTTTCTTCTGCTGTTTTTAACCCTTTACAACATTAGATGACTTCTAGATAAAGGAAGAGGTCTATTTTTATTTTTTTATTATTATTATTTTTATGATGTTTTAGCAATATTTGTTAGCACAGATTTCGAGATAAATCTCAACATAAATTCTTCAAGGTAGATTCAGATCACTATTCAGACCATTCAAAGACAGACTAAAGAACGCATGGTACTTGTAAAATTTGTTTCAAATATCAACAAAGTAAAATCATATTTCAGACATACTGGTATACAGATATTGAATGTAAATTGTTGGTGAATCCTATCTACTCCTTTTTTTTTTTTTTTTTTTTTTTTTTTTTTTTTTCTTGAAGTACTTCAGGTGCTTTTGTTCTGCAGTTTACTAAATGGTGCAGTTTCCTAAATGGAGGGCATTGAGTGCACCCTCAGTAAGTTTGCAGATGACACCAAGTTAGGTGCGTGTGTCAATCTGCTTGAGGGTAGGAAGGCTCTGCAGGATGATCTGGATAGGCTGGACTGATGGGCTGAGGTCAACTGCCTGAAGTTCAACAAGGCCAAGTGCCGGGTCCTGCACCTGGGGCGCAATAACCCCAAGCAGAGCTACAGGCTGGGAGATGAGTGGTTGGAGAGCTGCCAGGCAGAGAAGGACCTGGGAGTGATGGTGGACAGTCGGCTGAATATGAGCCAGCAGTGTGCCCAGGTGGCCAAGAAGGCCAATGGCATCCTGGCTTGTATCAGAAACAGTGTGACCAGCAGGGCTAGGGAAGTGATTGTCCCCCTGTACTCGGCTCTGGTGAGACCGCACCTCAAGTATTGTGTTCAGTTTTGGGCCCCTCGCTACAAGAAGGACATGGAGGTGCTTGAGCGGGTCCAGAGAAGGGCGATGAAGCTGGTGAGGGGCCTGGAGAACAAATCGTATGAGGAGTGGCTGAGGGAGCTGGGCTTGTTCAGCCTGGAGAAAAGGAGGTTCAGGGGCGACCTTATAGCTCTCTACAGATACCTCAAAGGAGGCTGTAGCGAGGTGGGGGTTGGTCTGTTCTCCCACGTGCCTGGTGACAGGACGAGGGGGAATGGGCTTAAGTTGCACCAGGGGATTTTTAGGTTAGATGTTAGGAAGAACTTCTTTACTGAAAGGGTTGTTAGGCACTGGAACAGGCTGCCCAGGGAGGTGGTGGAGTCACCATCCCTGGAAGTCTTTAAAAGACGTTTAGATGTAGAGCTTAGGGATATGGTTTAGTGGGGACTGTTAGGGTTAGGTTAGAGGTTGGACTCGATGATCTTGAGGTCTCTTCCAACCTAGAAATTCTGTGATTCTGTGATTCTGTGGCTGCATTCCAAACAGAATCAGGAAAGTGATCAAACAAATATATCATAATATAATTTTCTAAGACTGACTGATTCAAATAGGCTGCTGACTCAGACAGACAGAAAACAATGAATTTTCAAGATTATTCAGAATGCTAATGTGAATTTTGCCTTCTGTCCCTAGTGTTAATTAAAATTAAAACAGAT
This sequence comes from Heteronetta atricapilla, assembly GCA_011075105.1. Classification (NCBI taxonomy): domain Eukaryota; kingdom Metazoa; phylum Chordata; class Aves; order Anseriformes; family Anatidae; genus Heteronetta; species Heteronetta atricapilla. The sequence continues at coordinate 193,903,867 of CM021731.1, forward strand.
TATTTCACCCTCTTTATAATTATAGCTTAAACAGCTTCTGACTGACATCTCAGTTGACTTATTTTCCTTTCTAACTTTTACACATATGCCAGCCTGGCCACAAATCTAGACAGTATTTTTCTTCACATTGTTTACAAGTCTAAACAGTGCTAATGAATAGAAGGAACTGAGAACTTCTACTTCCAAGGGCAACCTTTTTCTTCCTTCATTCCTTTTGGATTGGAGAATTTACACCTTTGTGGAAAGCAAAGAATAAATGTTTGTAATATAAATGATTATACAAGTAATGGCAAGTGATGATAAAAATAAAAATACTAGTTTTTAAGTTACAAACCTGACAATAAAATTGACACTACCATTTGACTAGTTACCACTAAGTGCTCTCCATTAGTTCCAGATATATTTAAAAATATACTGTATTTTGCATTTGCAAAAAAATATACCGTATAATGCATTTAATAAACAAAGCAGTAGTCACAATGTGGATTTAAAAATGCTGAGTCATACTGAGGCCAGAAAAGCTCATTTATATTACTATATATCACTGTATGTATATATATACATATGTATATTTTAGAAAAGAATAACACAGAAAGATCTTCATAGAGCTTCCTCTCTTTCCTTTGTCCTGTGGAAATTAATGAAGTATGTGTGTCTGTGTGTTCATACTCTTCCACATCTGGGATTTATATCAGAGACAAATACCTCCTTGTTTCAGGATCACCACGTGTGATGGAGTAGCTCTTTCTTAAGCTCAACTATGACTCAAGAATAACTAATGTTACATCATCTGCCTGTTAGCAACAGGAATAAGAGGCATAACAAGTGAGTATGAACAGCCAGTCCCTGATGGTGTCTTGGACCCTGCAGCCTGGATCACAGCCCAGCCTGGGGAGTACCAGAACAGTACATTCTGGAAGGTACCAGAATGTCATGGTTGGTGGAAAATACCAGAATTGCCTTATCTGAACAGGATATCTGTCAGGATGAAGAAGTACTGACAGTCTTGGTACTATCCTTGGTGGTCCTAAGCAAAGCATCCTTTCAGTTCTCCAGGGACCACAGCAGGCTGTGACTGAGGATCTCTTCCTGAGGTGGGATGCCTCTCGGGGCAGACAACTCGAGATTCAAAGATCATCTGCTGTACACACTGATGAAGGAGAAGTGTTGTTCATCAAAAAGAGGGAAGGTTTGTGAGCACGCATCTGAGTTTAGAAATCCTCCAATAGCCTGCAGTAAATCTTGTGTGAACTTTGCCATTCTCACATCTTTAACTAAGTCATGGTTTCGATTGTAGTAAATTCTGTTGAATTCCATGGTGTGACACCATGGCATTTATTAATTCTCTAAATACAGAAAGGAAAAAAAAAATAGAAATGGAAAAATATATTTAAGTTCTTCATCCTTTTGTAAGGATATATTTAAGTTCTTCATCCTTTTGTAAGGATATTTCTAATTTTTCATATTCTCTCATAAACCAAAAGTTCTTTCTTTAAAAGAAAGAAAAACGAACAAACAAGATTGTTTCAGGTTCTCATTAGAGACATTTTCATCTGTTGTTTCTGTGCTTCCAAAGCCTTGGTACAAGTGACTGCAGTTAAGTGAAATATTCAGCCCCTAAATAACAGCTTGAGTAAAACAGCAAAACTGGCATCCACAGAAGTTATGCAAATATTCCTTCAATTAGTGTTGAGATACGTATACTTATTAGGGACATTGTCATTTATATAGCTTCCCTGCCTCCTCATCTGTTTTCACAGCTACACTGAATGCATGTGAAACTGAAGAATGATCAAAATTCAAAAAGCTGTCAGTTTGCAGAGTCTCCAGCCTTTACATATGGGCTGCCACTCTGCCAAGGTCATTCCTATATGCCAGTTAAAAAAAGGAAGACATGAATGCTATACTAGTTGCTACTAAGTTCCCAGTTATTTTGGCTAACACTGTTGATTCTTCCATTGAAATGAACAAATTAGACTGGACAAAGCAGTGGAAAAATCCCTAATTATAAACACTCTCTAAACAACACCTCTCTTGGAATAATCCCACCCTCGTCATTATTGCTACATATTCAAGATTGCAGCTGAAGAAAAAGCTTGCTAGCTGTACCTCACAGTTCATGTCTTATTCTCTACTTGCTCACACAAGTTTGAAGCCCTGCAAAGTCCGGGATGTTTATTGTTCTCTCAGTGGTCAGAACATGAGTTACAAGTTGGCAGGTCTCTGTGCCTTATATGTACAAATCCTTCCCAGAAATTGTCAAGACTAAAAATAGCAAGGGCACAAAATCATAGAAACAATACAGAAAACACAGATTCGTGTTATCCATATATGGTACTCAGTATACCTAAGAGTTCTCAACATTTTTTTTAGTAATGTACAGCTCATTGACTGTAAGGTACTTCTGCAACATACCATTCCTCTTTGTACCGCTCTCCAGCATTGCAGCTCACAGTTCAGTCATGGTAGCTGCATCTACTGCTTCCCATTTCTCTTCCTTGAAGAGAAATATGTCTTTTTTTCCCCTATTTTTTTCTACATATTTTTATCATCTGCCAAACTGATAGCTTTTTAATAATACCAATAGAAATAAGAGTTGTACAGCCAAAAGAAAGGAACAAGAAAACTAGAGAGAGAACAATTATGGTAGCAATGATTGTATCGAAGTGAAAAGAAAAACAAACAAACAAACAAACAGAAAAAACGCTCAGGATAATAAAACAGTGAAAAAATCAGTTGAAAACCAAGCAGCCCTCAGGCTTCTCTGCCTCTCTTACAGGTCCTCAGGCCTCTCTTACAATGTCTCCTTTTTTTTTTTTTTTTTGGTGGTTTGTTTGTTTATTTTCCTGATTTATTTATTTAGTGAGAATCTGCAGTAATGATGAGAATTAAAATACTGACTATGTAAATACATAACAGAGGAACACTGGACCCATAGTATGACTAGGACGGTTGCAGGGATATATTTTGTTGGTTTGTATGTATATCACTGTGCATGGAAAATATTAAATTAATGAAAATTCCTAATATTTCAAGAGGCAAGGATTAACATAGACACTTCTTTTCAAGTATTTTATGGCATGTATAAATCTATTTTACCAGTAGTTTGAATTTAATATAATAAATCACTTTTAGGACTTCTAGGACTGAGGCTAGGGATAAAATTCCTGGCACCTTTAAATGAAATATAAATATCATTTATTTCCTGAAACAAATAAACAAAATGGTCTGTTTATTTACTTTCTGCCTAAATCTTCCAGAAGAGTTTCAAGTTCTCAATACTATAATGTTGCTACTGCTATTTGTCCATACCAATCTTTACATGTGGACCACAGGATTTTAACCTACTAACCTACTTTTTGGTAGGAGACTGTTGTCAATTTACATCTATGAAAATTACCACCTGGAGAGCCACAGAAGTCTGACTAGCCAGGATTTTAATCCATACTCTTCTCATTTTACATTTTTTTTTTTTGTCAGAAAACAGATCTTCAAATGTTTTAGCCAGCAAGGGTTAAACATTTTGCTACATAAGCTAAAACTAGGCAAGTAAGTAGAACTGAATCACAGAAAGAACTACTTGTATACTGGTAATGTACGACAAATACTTTGTATTATATTCTTCATACAAGAAAAAAAAAAGTCAATTTGTATACATAAAGACATATTTACACATGCTGCAAACAGTGACACTGAAACACAGGCATACAGGGAAAACAAAACAAAAAAAAAATGAAGAAGTAAACAGTCTATTGGCTCATATTATTCTTGGAGGAAAACCTTATCAGTTGAATAAGAGGTAAGGATACAATATAATATACAATACAATCCTAGGAATTAACCCAGCCTTGTTTTTAAGTCTTGTAGTTTTGGCTGGGATAGAGTTAATTTTCTTTGTAGAATCTTGTATGATGCTATTTTGGATTTTTAATGAAAACACTGGTGATAACACACCACTGTTTTAGTTGTTGGAGAGCAGTGCTCACAGCTCCAAGGACTGTTCAGCTCCTTGTGCTGCCCTGACAGAGAGGTACCTGGGGATGCACAGGGAGCTGGGATGGGACACAGCCAGGAGTTGGCCCAGACTGGCCAAAGGGATGTACCACACTGCATAGTGTCATGTTCAGCAATAACATCTGGGGTAAAGACAGAGGAAGGGGACGGGGAGGGATGCTCAGAGTGACAGTATTTGTCTTCCCAAGAAATAGTTATGCTTGATGAGCCTTGCTTTCCTGGGAGAGGATGAACACCCACCTGCCACCAGGTGTGGTTGAGGAGCAAATTAATTCCCTTTTTAGCTTTGCTTGCACGCATGGCTTTGGCTTTACTTAGTAAACTGTCTTTATCTTGACTCATGACTTGTCACATATTTAGCTTTCTGATTCTCTCCTTCATTCCACCTGGGGAGAGCAAGCAAGCAGCTGTGTAGTACTGAGCTGCCCACCAGGGCTAAATCACCAGGGCTAAATAAGAAGTCTCCAGCTGATTTTCAAGCAGTTAGTTTGGGGGACAGTAAAGTGAAGCAAAACCAACAGAAATACAATTTCATTATTATTATTATTTCCGCATCTGGAGATACATAGATGACAATTTTGAAAGTGAACCTTCTGGAAACAAACTTGTTTTGCTCACAAAGTGTGATCCCAGCATCCAGGTTCAATACACCTGACTTTAGTCACTTGACACATGCACTTTGGCAATGTAGTAACTACAGCTTCTCTTTCAAGACAGGGTCAAGAAAAAAACAGTCTAGAGGGCAGAATTACTAATCCAAGGCAATCAAAATTGGTTCTTTATACCAAAATCTTCATATAGCCAAGACTCACAGAATTTACACTACATTTTAGAGGGGGAGGAAGGAAAGGGAAGTTTTGAAAATGATGCTCAGTTGTATAACTGCAGTGACAAGTCACCACTCCATTTCAGAAGGGGCCTGTTGGCCACACTGTTTCTTATGCAAACCAGGATGCTGTCGGCCTTCTTGGCCACCTGAGCACACTGCTGCCTCATATTCAGCCAACTATCAACCATTACTCCCAAATCCTTCTCTTCCAGGCAGCTTTCTAACCACTCATCTCCTAGCCTGTAGTGCTGCTTGGGGTTGTTGTACCCCAGGTGCAGGACCTGACACTTATCCTTGTTGAACTTCATACAGTTGACTTAGCTCATCAGTAAGCCTATCCAAATCCTCCTGCAGAGCCTTCCTACCCTCAAGCAGATCGAACTTGGTGTCATCTGCAAACTTACTGAGGGTGCAGTCGATCCCCTCATCCAGATCATCGATAAAGATATTAAAGAGAACTGGCCCTAATACTGAGCCCTAGGGGATTTCACTAGTGACCGGCCTCCAACTGGATTTGACTCCATTCACCACAACTCTTTGGGCCCAGCTACCCAGCCAGTTTCTAACCCAATGAAGCATACTCTAGTCCAAGCCAAGATCAACCAGTTTCTCGAGGAGAATGCTGTGGGGAACGGTGTCAAAAGCCTTACTGAAGTCAAGGTAGACCACATCCACAGCCTTTCCCTCATCTACCATGTGAAGGTGAAGAGCTTTCCCAGATGCTTTCCTCCCAGATCTGTACATTTAGCCTAGACAGAAGTCCTCCTTATCTGTGGTACAAGCCCCATTTTGGTATCCAGGCAGAGGACTTAACGATTAGCCAGGTGTACTCCATCAGACAGTTTTGTCTAGCAGTAACTTAGGCACAGAGACATAAGCCTTTTTTAATGCCAGGAGACAAAAAAAAAAAAAAAAAAAAAAAAAAAAAAGTAGTTCAACTCACCTCATCTTTTATCTATAGTCTTCTGAAAAAGTCAACTGCAGTACTAAAATGTCAAGATGTTTGTTGTTATTAACAAGGCCAAAAATAGATCTTTTAAGAATATGAAAAAGAGGGCAGCAGAATTTAATAGAATCTCTGATGACCTGAAAAAAAGCCTATTTACAATTATTTCGCTGTGTACAAATCAAAATAAAGCTAATTTATCTCCAAAACAACAAATTGCTTTTAGTAAATGGCCCACGAGGGGGCAATAAAAACATTAGAGAATCTTTGACATGGTAAATAATTAAGTGACTGGTCAAAAGCTTAATAGAAAGTCCCTATTGTCTGCAAATCACAAGACCTCAGGGGTACTTCTATAGATAAGGATATGTACAGTAACACAGGAAATGACTCAAGTGCCAAATCCAACAAAATAGCATTGAACATTAAATATTAAGCAAGCCCCAGAGGAAGGGAATTTTACATCATGATCTAATTTATTATGACCTTTATCATGGGGACTTATACATGTTAACGGTTCAAGTGATAAATTCAAATAAAGAAGAAAAAATAAAAAGTTTAATAATCTATAAAAGGGAGTACATTAATAGGATATGTATATAGTAACAACTTCTTAATTTTTCCAATTAAATGATAAAAGACAAAATTACATACCATAATTAAGTATTCTGTAAGCCACTGCCCAACAAATACTCATTTTTTTCTCTTCATTTGTTGAAATTTTAAATACTAAAATATTTTGATTTCCCTAAGCTACAGTATCCTCATGAACAAGAATGATTTAGGTTCTTAAATAAGTATTTTTCAGTATGAAGATTTTCACCAAAATGCCTTTAACAATACAAGACCTGTGCTTCTCTTTAAATTGGTCAAATAGTAGCACCTTCCCAACAACTGCAACAGAAAAGTCAAGTGTACTATCCTCCACGAAAATGTCAACAATGCTTCCCCAAGCTTAGCTTACTTCTGTTGTTGTTACTTAGGTCCCCAGTACAGACAGCGGCTACAATATCAGTATGAGGCAGGGCAGGGCTGGCAGATTGATTACATCATAGTGCCACAAACCTGGCAAGTCAAGAGTCATGTGTTTACCTTGGTGGAAGTAATAATGGGGTAGCTGGAAACACCAACACCCTGTATACACCAACACCCAAAACACCACTCTAAGCCTTGAAAAGGAAGTTCTGGGGTGAAACAGTACCCCAGAAAGAATCAAGTCAGACAATGGGACTCATTTCCAAAACATCCACATAAGTACCTGGCCAAAAAACCTAGCATTAATTGGGTATACTATATTCCCTATCCTGCACCAGCCTCCTGAAAGCTTGAGTGATACCATGGACTGCTGAGGCTATACTGAAAGCAATGGGCACAGGGACATGCAAGCACTGGCATACAAATCTAGCAGAAGTCACTTGGCTGGGTAACACTAGAGGATCAGATCACAGAATTACAGAGTTACAGTATGCATGAGATTTGAAAGGATCTCTGGAGGCCACCTTGTCCAACTCCTTGTCCATAGCAGGTTCAACTACAGTCTTTGAATATCTCGAAGGAGACTCCACAGCATCTCTGGGCAACCTGTTCTCCACTCAGTATTCCTCATGGGAATAACTTCCATCTCAAGCACAAAAAGACAGACCCATACAAAAAGGGTAGTGTAAAATACTTTATAATGAAGTGTTAATGTTTGTGTAAAAACATAAAAGCTAAAAGTGAAGTATCATGTTGGCAGTCAAGTATATCATCACAATACAATGATTGTTCTATTTCATATCTACTCATATATTCATATTTACAAATAGAGATACTATTCTCAACAAAAGAGTTTCAATCCTTTTTTTTTTTTTTTTTTTTTCTGTAAAATGAAAATGAAGATAATTCTACATATTTTTACTATGATAAACCTGGATAAAATTATAATCACTTAGCAGAAACTAGAAAACAGCAAAAACACCAAGATCGCACTACTGACTTTAATAATTTTGGATGTGAATATTAACAACTTTGAACTAAGAATTGTGATGCCTGTTAAATGTACATCTCCTTCATGGTTCCAGAAAAGAAAGACATCAGTTTAATCTGATCACTGAACTTGTATGGTGATAAAGCATAACAGCTACAGTACCTATATTTTCTCTAGATGTGACAGAAAATACAGCTAAAAGTTATAATGATACCTATACTTTCCATGGAGAGTAAGAATACAAAAGACTTACATAGTATCTAATTTGGTCTTTCCTAAACAAAACCCCTGTGTACTGGACCTAAGGTTGCAGTGTAGCCCATGTAGGGAACTGGCTGGGAAAAACATCATTAGTTGTTCCTCCCTCAAGAAAAGGCAAATCTGTTGTTGGGATTGCTTTCACTCAAGGACACAGGTAATTGGTAATGAAGGAAGATGGGGAAATCCCATGTGTCACCTAAAACATGATGAATCACAACGAATCACCTAAATAAATGGAGAAGCCAGGCAAGAGCAACAGTGACCCAACTTGAACTTGCTTTGGCATCTAGTAACTCAACATAACATATGTCTCCTGTCCAGAGCAACCACCATAACAAATAGAACCCAAATCCTGGACTTTTTATGGATATTTTATGGACATCTGACAGATCAAAGGACAGGAAATGAGGTGGCTGTTAATGAAGATATATTAGATAGCATAGGTAGTGAGGACATGCCACTGAGCATGATGTAAATGGTATGGAGTAAGGGGTAGATATTACATTGGGTATGGCTGGAATGGAGTTAATTTTCTTCATAGCAGCTTGTATGATACTTGTTTGGGGATTTGCATGTGGTGTTATCACATTAGTTATAACACACTAATGTTTCAGCTATTGCTGAACAGTGTTTGCACAGTGTAAAGGCCATGTCTGCTTCTCACTCTGCCCTCACACACTGAATAGGTTGAGGGGTATGCAAGAGGTTGGTAGGGGACACAACCAAGCAGATGACCTGAACCAAAGAAATATTCCATACTATATAATGTCATGCTCAACAATAAAAATGGAGAGAGGCCAGACATTTTTTGCTTGGAACTGGCTGGATATTGGTCTACCTGTGGGATGTAGAGTGTGATTGTCTTTGCGTCACTTACTTTGTTTTGCTTATTTTTCTCACTTCTACCAGTTCTCCTTCATTTATTAATCATTTTTTATCTCAATCCACAAATTTCTGTGGTTTTACTCTTCCTTTCCTCTTCCCCAACCCTCTGTGGCTGGAAAGAGGAAATGGGTGAATAACTGTGTGGTGCTCAGCTGTCTACTGAGGTTAACCCACAACAGGGATTAACTAGATTTGAAGGCAATCACAAACACACAATCAATGACAATCATGCCAGAAAAAAAAATGAGTTAACATATTAGGCAAAAACAGAAACAGATTTTCAGTATGTCAGTTGCCCTTCACTGCAAATGAAAAATCATATTCAGACTTATTCCAAAATACAAGTAGATATAACACTATAAACAGTTCTACCAGATTAGCTTATATCAAAATGGAAGCATGAAATAATCTTGTTACTGTATCCTTTCCAGCCAATGATCCTTTCCTTTTTTCCTTTTCCTTAACCATTGCACTTATGGTAGATGTTTTCTGCATCTAAAACCAGCTTAATATATAGTCATTCATCAAAGGACATTACACAAACCTTATACCTTGAGACAGCACATATTCATACCCACACAGGGTCGAAAAGGGTTGATAAGTGTTTATACACGTATGTCAGCTAGTATGGCAGCACTGGTAATATTTTAGGTCTGAGCAGCTGCCAAAGGTCCACTTTATAACAAAGTGCATGGGAATCTTATTCTCTGAATAAGTACTTTTCTTTGACTAATTTAAAGTTACAGTCTCCTTGATCACTTTGAAATAAGACGTATGAGTATTGGTCACAAATTGTGAAAGACTATTATTTTCAATAGGCCTTGATTTATCAAGGAGGTAAAGATAATCATATTTGCTAGCTGTTGCAATTCTTTTTAGGTGGTGACAGTATGTGTGGCATTGTACCAAACTTAGAGTTGAAAGGATCCCTATTAAGAAGCATGTAAAATCAAAATATAGAGGGACATCCCTTACATGTGCTGGCTAATCTTGTCACAAATTCAGTGTGAACTTTGATGAATAAACATTATGATTTTAAGGGAAAATCAAAGGTGTTATATTAGATAAATCAACAATATAACAATGCCCCTTTGGCAAATTTGAATTGATGGACTTGGCAGAAACATTTAATGGGATCATTTTGAAATACAAAACAAAGCATCAGAACAGGAAAATCATTTGAAACACAGGAAAAAAAAAAAAAAAAAAAAAAAAAAAAGATGACTGGTATAAAAATAGATTGAGGACAAAGTAATAATATGGCATGATATGCACACCACTTGAAGAAAGTAAACCAGGAGATTTATTTTTCTAACATAGGTCCAAAAACATCAAAATGACCTGAAAAACTAAATCTCATTTTCAAAGTTATTTAGGACAATATTCTCATATGACTTTCAGAGAAAAAAAAAATAGACTTAGACTTTGCGGGGAATTCTGGTGGATGACCAGGTGAACCAGTAATATGCCCCTGAGGCAAAGAAGACCAGCAGCCTTCTGGGTTCATCACTCAGGGCACTGTCAGTAGGTTGAGGGAGGTGATCCTTCCCTTCATGTTCAGCCCTGGTGAGACACACCTGGAGTGCTGTATCCAGTTCTGGGCTCCCCAGGGTGACAGAGACATGGACATACTGGAGCGAGTCCAGCAAAGTGCCACAAAGATGATTAAGGAATTGGAGCATCTCTCCTATGAGGAGTCTCCAGCTGAAGGAGCCTGGAGAAGAGAAACTGAAAATAAAACTTTATTGCTATCCACAAATACCAAATGACAGAAACTGAAGCCAGACTATTCTGAGGTGCACAGTGATAGAAGAAGAGACAACAGACATCACTTGGAACATGACAAATTTGTATTAGACAGAAAGACACAAAATACCATGTTTTCCAGGGAGGCTGTGGGACCTCTATTTTTGGAATTATTTGAGGCTCAAATAGACAGGACCTTGACTGAGCAACTCTATCTAATTATCCTTGCTTTGAGCAATAGTGTGGGTGATACTTCAGAGATCCCTTCCAATCTAAAATTTTCTATGATTCTTCTGTTTTTGTATCTCTATATTTTCACTGGCAAGCCCTTTTAAAAATGTAAAAGATATCAACCAACCAGAAAACAGCCCAGGCTGTAGTATTAAAAAAAAAAAAAAAAAAAAAAAAATCCTTTATGGCAAAATAACTATAAATCTTAAGAATACTTAGTTTCATTACCTGGTGTCTGTATTAACAGTGTCTGTATTCAAATAGCAAAATCATAGAAATAATGTATAACGCACAGTGGCCATAGGAAAAAAAAAGAAAAAGAAAAAGAAAGAAAGAAAAAAAGGCCTTCTCTGTGCTTGCAGTTTTCCTGGTGCACACACATGTATGCAGCCATGTGTGCTAACCATTACAATCACCTAATGAGAGCAATGTGTTTCTGCAAAACTGCATTTTGGAGATGATGAAAAAATGGAAGAGGAAACCTGTTTAGAAGTGGCCTGAATTTTGACTCACTGGCCCTCTGCATTTTTCTAAGAAACTGTGCAACACGTAGGAGATGACAAAGACTTTTTTCATTTGTTGTTGATAACAATTGACCACCATTTAGTAACACAAGCTTCTGTGTGCCCTGTGATTGTGTCAAGTGGGTCTATATTAAGACTTAAACAGATACATCTTCTTATCCTGTGGAAAGTCTGTTGGCAATAAACCTGGAAAATGCCTGTAAGATGAAACTTCACACTGTCTTTTGCTATTGCATTAAAATCTAAAGATATTTTGAATATTTGCTATGAATCACTACAGCTACAATAGTGCTTTATGTAGTTTTTAGTTTACTCTGAGAAAAAAAAAAAAAAAAGAACACTTCATAACAGAAATAGGACTCAAATCAAACTTATTATTTATTAATCTAGGTTTCATGGGGGGGTTGCAGTATCATAATATTCATTTATATTCATTTTAGCAGAACTTTTATTGTCTGCTGAGGATTTTATAGTCCATCATCTAACTATAGTCTAGAATATATGCACTTTTTTTTGTATAAGCATGGTCAGAGAAAGTTTTAAAATATATATATGTTTAAGGACAATCAGGAAATATCAAGATGTATAGAGTGGATGAATTCAAAATCCAGAATGTTCTTATGACTTGGAATAATGTATTATTTAAAAGCCAAACCATTTGTATGTCTTCTGCACCAAGAGATTATTATGCCAAGGTACACAGTATAACAATGTCAAAACTTTGACATGTTCATCTCTTTTTGATGTGTGATACTGTCATTACAAAGGATGTGAAACAACATCAACAGCTTAGATCAGCTAAGTAAATCTATATAACTCATGATAACTTTGTGACACCATTTATGCTGTGAAAGCTGTCTTTCTGAAACTACACTAAGTCCATTAAAATTTTCAATTCTTATATTCATGTGTTTGTGTTGTGGTTTAACCACAATGGGACATGACTTTGGCCAGTCTGGGTTGGCTCCTGGCTGTGTCCCCTCCCAGCTCCTTGTGTACCCCCAGGTACCTTTCTGGCATGACATGAAGAGCATTCAGCTCCTTGGCTCCTTTTCAGTCCTTGTCTCTGTGTAAGCACTGCTCAGCAACAATTAAATCATAGCTGTGTTATCAATATCTCATTCTAAATCCAAAACACAACACCATACCAAGTACTATGAATAAAATTAACTCTATCACAGATGAAACTAGGACAATTTGAAATATTTTTATCATGTGAGCCTTAGAAAAATTAGAAAACACACAAAATATCCCACAAAAACAGACTAAATCGTATGCACACAAATATACACACACATAAATATCTAAAATAACTGCTTAGAAAGATAGAGGAAATGAAAATTCACATTTTTATCTTATAAACCAGGATGCAGAAAAAAAGGTAAAATATAAATATTTGTATACAGTGTTTAATATTGTTTTCCTATAGACATAGAACTTTTTTTCCCTTTCTGTTCCCCTTGCTAAAAAAAGGCCTGAAGCCTTTTTTTTATGCAAAAAAATATGCATTTTTAGCATCTCTTCAGAAAAAGTCGAGGAACAATATAGATAACTTTGTAAATTGATTTTTTTCCCTTGTTTATAAACACTGCTGAGCAAGCAGAAAATACATGTAAATGAGGAAGGAAAGTAAACAGGGTTTCTCTGTGTTCCACTGGGCACATGTAAGGAACATGCTGCTGGTGATATTTCTACTGTTGTATTTAGTGGCAACAAATCTCTAAAGAATTTTTGTTTCACAACAGCAAACTGTTGCAAACTTCAGTTAATGTACTTCTTATAATAGTAACTCTAAATGCATACAAGGTTCCTTTCTACTTTCTCAAGCTAAGCACCTAGAGGCCCCAAATCAAGAAAGGGAATATGCTGCATATAAATCCATCACTACAAAGTTATAGTCTATGGATTTACTAAGCTTTTTAGTATTCTAATTTACTGTCAGGACAAGGTAAAGTACAAGCATCAAAGTCAACAAGTCAAATGGGTAGACTAAATGTAATGTTATGCTAATACAGTACTATTGTACTAAATGTAATGCTAATACAGTACTATTAGGAAGCCTGGAAGCTTGTTGCTAATAATGAGATGGTAAGTAAAAGCATGGAAGAAAAAAAAAAAAAAGAAGATAGAAGAGAGGGAATGAGAAAGAAAAAGAAATGGTGAAAAGCTGTTACACTTAATCAATCACATACATAAAGATCAGCAAAATAAAAGAAAAATGTTTTCTCACTTTACCTAAGAGAAGTAATGCTTCTCATTAAACTTAATGTCCAACTCTCATTAAACATAATGTCCAACAGCTGCTGGCTTCTCTGAGACCAGAGAAAGGCCCAGAGAAAGCATTAAGTATCCACAGAGGAAGACATAAACCATAAGGAGGATTAAACCACAGGAAAATAGCTCTCTTGCATGCATCCTTCTTTAATGGAAAACAACTTTTCCATATGATTCCTGCTTCTTGGTAAACCCACTGGTACCTAAACTGATTTTTTGAAGCCTTTGACTGTCTTAACAATATTGTTTAACTAATTCATAGAATGACCAAGGTTGGAAGAGAACTCTTATCACCCAGGACCATGTCCAGATGAATTTTGAAGCTCTTCAAGGAGAGAGAATCCACAACTCCTCTGTGCAACCTGTTCCAGTGCTCACAATGACATGTTTCCTGATGCTCTGATGGAACCTCCTGGAATAATCCCACTTTATTGTCTAATTTACACTTTATTGTCTAATTTACACTTCTTATATATGTTTTTAAAGAACTCTTAACAGTGGTTAAGGGTTTTAAAGCACCCTTGACAGTGAGCAAAGAGAGACAGACCCTCACAGCATAATTTGGTTTCTCTTTTGATAATATAGGGTGTCAAGGAAGACAATGCTCCTAATTTTAAGCTCTATTAAACATATTTCTGCTTAGACTTGTACACAATTATTTTGCTCGCTTTGGGTGTTCACACATACAGATATGTTGTGAAATGAAATGAAAAAATTAAATGAATGACAAAAGCTAAAAAAGGGAAACAACAGTTCCAAATTATACTTCTACTAAAGTTCCATACTTTAACTTTCCCTAATTATTCTCAGTAACTGTGAAGTAACAGAAGATCAGCAGTGTAAGATATAATACACTGGTATAAGTATTTATTTGCTGAGGTATCAAAAAATATCGAGTTGCATGTTTGATGCACCAAAACAGTTCTATGAAACATTTGTATACAAAAATTCACGATGCCTTATCTCTTTAAAAGCTCTTAATATTGCACTATTGTTGAATAAAGCAAGGTGGTTACAGTATCTGAAAAACAAGTAAGCAAGCAAGAAAAAAAAAAAAAGGAGGAGAAAAGGAAAAAATAACTTTAGCTTGTGTCTATCCCACTTTTAAATACTGATTATATTTTTGTTAAACATTATCTAAATTCTGACAGAGAAATGCTGAATTAATTCTATTCTAATTTTCTTTTTTTCTTCAAATGAAATGAGTCAAACACTCCCATTGTTTAGAGTGGAAAATGAATGACAGCTGAGTAAAATAATATTTATGTAAGCCCTGAAAATGAAATAAAGCAGAAATACAAAGGCACTAAATATGGACTGCTAGGCACTTGTTGGTAGAAAAAGTCACGGTAATATAAGTAGTAAGAAATTCTTATTGTAATAGATGGGAAAACCTAGAAAAGTGCTCTCATGGTTCTAGCACTTCCAAGACATAAGAAAGTTCATACTTCATAACTAAGAATTGTCTAATTTTTATTAGCTGTTTCTGGATGTCTCATTTTATGTAGAACAAGACTGAGAGAGCTATGAAAAGGAGACCTATATGAAAAAGTAGACATTATTTTGGACTGCACTGTAAGAACACTACTGAAAAAGATCAATAAAGTTTTTGAGCAAGTAGACACACAATTGTGCATACACTAAATGAAATCGCACAACAAATATTTTAGCACATCTACATCTTTTTTAACATAAAATAATACACAGACACATAGAAATATTGCTCTTCAGCTTAATTAAAAAGCCAATAAAAATAAGTTTTGTAGAATTCAGGATCATTTTCAAATAGGTCTTTTTGGAAGATAGATTGATTTTGTCTGGTATTCTACAATTTTTATTTACATATGTACAGTTTTACAAGGTACCTGCACAATATCTTTTAGAAATCTCTGCATCTCCATGAATGAGATAATTAGAATTTTGTAATTGAATAATTAAGTGAGGATATGGTATTCAAAATCTTTCCCTAGTGTTTTGAAAAGTCTACATGATCTGTTTGGATTTTTTATACTTGAATCTATTATGAATTCAAGAAAGTACCAAAGAACTTTTACTCTCAAGTAATTTTCTATGGTTTTAATTTCATTAAAGTGAATTCATTTCAAGACAGGTTACAGTTAAGACAACATGGTGTTGTAAATTTTATTTTAACCCTTGAATGTATGTATTTTAATCCTTGAATATATGATGTAATAAAATTAATAGAGAAAAAAATAATAGAGAAAAATAATAGAGAAAAAAATAATAGAGAAAAAAATAACAGAGAAAAACCCTCTTGCTGTTGCAAATGTACTAATAATAGGTTTACTTGCTGGATCTCACTTGCCATAGGAGAGAGGGCAGACAAGGAAAGTAAATTAGTCAGAATTTTTAACATCTCAGGAAAAGGCAACAGAAATTAGATTTGGGTACATATCTATCAGAAGGTTGAATGACCTTACAGAAATCTGTATTAATGCATTTGTATAAGACAGAAAAAGAAAAGAAAACAAACAAACAAACAAACAAACAAACAAACAAACAAAACTGTATAACTGACATGCCTAATTTATAAGACAACTCACTCTATCACCAGCAAAAAGAGAGAGAGAACAATTTTCAATAGGCAATTCAACTCATCCAAGATCAGATGCAGATTCTATTGAAGGACCAATATCCATTTACAACTTACAGAATTGCAGAATCATGGAATGGCTTGGGTTGGAAGGGACATTAAAGATCACCTGGTCACCATAGGCAGGGTTGCCAACTACTAGATTGCCCAGGGCCCCATCTAGCCTGATTTTGAACACTTCCAGGGATGAGGCATCCACAGCTTCTCTTGGCAACCTGTTTTAGTGTCTCACCACCCTCAGAACAAAGAATTTATTCTTAATTCCCAACCTAAATTCCCCTCTCTTAGTTTAAAGCCATTATTCCTTGTCCTATGACTATATTCCCTGACAGAGTTACTTTCTAGCTTTCCTGTAGCCCCCTTTAGGTACTGGAATAGGCTGGAATGATGGGCTGAGGCCAACTGTATGAAGTTCAACAAGGCCAAGTGCAAGGTCCTGCACCTGGGGTACAACAACCAGGAGCAGAGCTACAGACTGGGAGATGAGTGGTTAGAAAGCTGCCTGGCAGAGAAGGACCTGGGAGTATTGGTTGATAGTCAGCTGAATATGAGCCAGCAGTGTGCTCAGGTAGCCAAGAAGGCCTACAGCATCCTGGCTTGCATAAGAAACAGTGTGGCCAGCAGGGCTAGGGAAGTGATTGTCCCCCTGTACTCAGCTCTGGTGAGGCCACACCTCAAGTACTGTGTTCAGTTTTGGGCCCCGTGCTACAAGGACATCAAAGTGCTTGAGCAAGTCCAGAGAAGGGCAATGAAGCTGGTGAGGGGTCTGGAGAACAAGTCTTATGAGAAGTGGTTGAAGGAGCTGGAATTGTTCAGTCTGGAGAAGAGGAGGCTCAGGGGCGACCTTATCACACTCTACATGTACCTTAAAGGAGGCTGTAGCAAGGTGGGGGTTGGTCTATTCTCCCACGTGCCTCGTGACAGGAGAGGGAGAATGGGCTAAAGTTGTGTCAGGGGAGGTTTAGGTTGGATATTAGGAAGAAATTATTTACTGAGAGGGTTGTTAGGCATTGGAACAGGCTGCCCAGGGAAGGGTTTTAAAGACCTGGAGGTCTTTAAAGGATGTTTAGATATAGAGCTTAGTGATATGGTTTAGTGGAGGACTTGTTAGTGTTAGGTCAGAGGTTGGATGTGGTGATCTTGGAGGTCTCTTCCAATGTAGATGATTCTGTGATTCTTTAATTCTGTGATTCGATTCTCCCTGGAGCCTTCTCTTCACCAGGCTGAACAAGCCCAGTTCCCTCAGCTTGTCCTGACAGGAGAAGCTCTCTAGCCTTTTGACCATCCTTGTGGCCCTCTTCTTGACTCATTCTAAAAAGTCCACGTCCTTCTTGTGCTGGGGACCCCAGAGCTGAACACAGTACTACAGTTGGGGTCGCATGAGAGCAGAATAGAGGGGGACAATCACCTGCCTTGACCAGCTGATGAAGCCCATTTGATGAAGCCCAGGATTCAGGTGGGCATTCAGACATTGACAACTGAAGTTGAGCTTATCATTGACCAACACCCCCAGGTCATCCTCATCAGGGCTGCTCTCAATCCATTCTCTGCCCAGCCTGTATCTGTGCTTGCAATTGCCTTGACCCAGATGCAGGAACTTGCACTTGGCCCTATTGAAGCTCATGAGGTTTTCACAGGCCTACCTCTTCAGCCTCTCCAGGTGCCTCTGGATGGGATCCCTTCACTGCAGCATGTCAGCTGCACCACAGATTCGTGTCATTGTCAAACTTGCTGAGGGTGCACTCAGTTTCACTGTCCATGTCACCAGCTAAGATATTAAATAGTACTGGTCCTGATACTGACCCCTGAGGAACACCACTCAACACTGATCTCCACTTGGACACTGAGCTGTTGATGGCAACTATTGGAGTATGACCACTCTGCCAATTCCTTACCCACCAAGGGGTCCATCCATCAAATCCATGTCTCTCTAATTTAGAGGCAAGGATATTACATGGGACAGCGTCAAATGCTTTGCACAAGACCAGGTAGATGATGTCAATTGCTCTTCCCCTATGCACTAATGCTGTAATCCCATTGTAGAAGGCCACCAGGTTTGTCAGGCATGATCTACCCTTAGTGAAGCCATGTTTGGCTGTCACCAGTGACCTCCTTATTTTCCATGTGCCTTAGCATAGTTTCCAGGAGAATCTACCCCACAATCTTGCCAGACAGAGAGGTGAGACTGACTGACCTGTAGTTCCCTGGGTCTTCCTTTTTTCTCTTTTTAAAAATGGGGGTTGTGTTTCCCCACTTCTGGTCAGTGGAAACTTCACCAGACTACCTCAGCTTCTCAAATATGATGGAGAGAGGCTTAAGAGCTTCACCTGCTGGTTCCCTCAGGATTCTCAGACTTGATCTTCTGCTACACTGGATGGTACATCATTCTCCCAGTCCCTGCCTTTACCTTCTGGAGCTTAGGCTATGTAGCTAGAGCTTATGCTGATGAAGACTGAGGCAAAAAAAAATAACTGAGTACCTCAACGTTCTTTGTATGCCTTGTAACCAGGTATCCCTTTTCCTTTAGAGAGGGACCACAATTTCTCTAGTCTTCATTTTATCACTGTCGTACCTATAGAAGACTTTCTTATTCCCCTTGATGTCCCTGGACAAATTTAATTCTAATAGGGCTTTAGCTTTCCTAACCTGATCCCTGGCTGCTTGGACAATTTCTCTGTATTTCTTCCATCCTCTGAAGGCCTCCTTTTACTGCTGGAGCTTGTCCAGTAAGTCACCTTTTAGAAAAAAATTGTTGGCTGTATATGCTGGTACAAGGATGTTCTCAGTTCTGTATCATATGAGGGGAAAATGATTGGTCCCACCTGATCAATACAGAGATGCTCTCTGGGCCTTGTTGAGGGAATACAGAGATTAGAAAAGTTAATATCTTCTAACACTTCTAGCAGTTGCAGGGCATACAGGTTGAAAATTTCAACTTTGTTAGAAGTTCAGATGAAATCATTTCAGAGTATTTGATCTTACATTTATGAATCTGTGAAGTTTACATGTTTCTTAAACGTGCTTATGGAGACTTCTTGAAATCAGTTATGCCAATATCTCTAAGTAGCATACGGTCATATCAGCTCTACCTGCAATTCCTAAAACTTATATGATTGGGAAGTTTTTCTAAGCAACAAATTATTTCATAATATTATTAATTGGTTCCTAGTGTTTGCATTTTTTTAAGAACTAAAAACCAAACCAAACCAGTTCTGTAGGTCAAGCACAAAACTGGTTAAACAACATATGCACATAAATCAATAAATCCCATTAAAAAGCATCCCTATTTGCATTTTGGCCTGTTTGACACCATTAAGATACAGCTACTAATCTATTAATTCCATCAATATCTAATACTCTGAGATTAAAAAGAAGAGGGACTAATTGTGAACTAATTAACAGAATCCTTGCCTGCTGGCATAATAATATGTTGTTAATCTAAAATTTGACTTGCAATCTTGCTATATTATTACATCAAGAACATAGGGGTTTGTTTATCTTAGCTAGTGTATGGCCTTGAGTATTAATCATCTCTAAGTGTGTAATTCTTGGAATTCATAATAAAAGCTTAAAAGCTAAATTAGCTTTTTAGCCATTTGCTATTTAAATGCAGGATGGAGGAAAACTGCCAAGCTACTAGTATCACTGTCAGCTGTGGTCATGTCTCACCTGACAAGAACTAAACAACTGCCACACCAAAATCAATCAATCAATCAATCAGTCTCTACAAAGAATCAATACATTCTCTGGGTTCAACTGAAAGAACTTTCAAAATGACCTACAACTCTATACCAGCATTGCAATTCCAATCACTTCCCAGATTACAGACTCTTAAAGGCATGAAGATTCTTTCACATCACTGTAGTATGCAAAAGTAGTATGTAGCATGTAGTACCTGGGCAGACAATATGACATTCTGAAGATATGCTTTCACAACCAAACCAAGACAAGTTTCAAGGCAGAAATAAACACAGAAATAAACTTATTGGTTGCTACTTTTGCAGCTAATATTTTCTTGGCTACTCATAGATAAATTAAGCCAAATGCTAGACAAATTTACTTCATACTGAATTATGAGAATATTGTGTGATCAGAGCACTGGAAAGCAGTTTTGATTAATTTCTCTGTAGACACATTAAAATTATTTGTGGAGAGATCTATTTTTAATCTTTTACTTCATACCTAAAAGTCTTCATTTATAGAATGCTGGGACTAGAACTAGTTTTTTTATATTTTACAACTTCTCATTTCTTAAACATCAAGAAAATACCACAAACACTGTGATTAATTCTATGTCTTTAATAAGACTTATCTCCCCTGAGCCAGTGTTATAAATTACTTACATCTTTAAATATTTTACAATATATATAATATTGTAAAATATATATATAAATATATATATATATATAAATATATATATATATAAATTATATATATTAAATATATATATAAATATATTATTTGATATCTCCAAATATTGTAGGAATTAAGAGTTTTTTAGACTACTCTGTAGCATTGCCTACACTGCTGAGTGAAATAATATGGAGCTTCCAGTAATGGTAGAAGGAAAAACGATGGATATGTTTAAGTAATAGAAGAAAAAGAAAAAAAAAGTTTCACAGTTCATGAGAACACATATAATAATGTTCCAGTAAGACTCAGGTTTGAAATGAGGTGCCTTTGCAGAAAGGCACATGCTTTATCTCTAGTTAGAAGATTAATTAGTACTTCATAATGAACTTTTTCTATGACATCAGTAATGTCAAAATGAGGATAATTAAGTTACAGCACCCTATAATTTATGACAAAATATACTTTATTAAAGTGCAAACTAGATTTTAGAACTCAATAATTTCCTTTATAAAGTATTGCTAAGAATTATAAATTATTTTAATCATAATTTTCTTTAGCCTTAAGTTAGAATATATTTGTTGAAACACTAATTTTTTGCTTAGATCTCCTACTTATTTTTTCACCTTTTTGGTCTAAAGAATTTTATCTTCTTTTATGAATATATAAGACCTATTAAAAATCTAAGCATTTTTAATAATAAAGAGGTGCAATACAAGTAATAGCAAAAATCTTATTATTATTTATGTGATTAAGTGTCAAGTTAGGTTCTGTGGGTTTCTTTCCCTGTCTGGGGAATTTAAGTTGTGACTGCTGTGGCGAAACTCCACTAACCTTAAAAATGGTTCTGAGAAAACATGTTCTGTCATGCCCACAAAACTATCAGATTGCACTACAGTACCTGTTGTGCAAGTTTGGAGATATGAAAATTAATACTACCACAGTTATAAGAATTATTTATGACAAGTGATGAAAAGAAGACAGAAGACTGGGAATTTCAGAAGAGTGTTTTATTTGTAATTTTGTTTGAATCCTTAAAGATGCAGATGAATATTTCTTAAATATTTCAGAGACACAACCTTAAAACTAAAGAATGTAAGAATTCTAAAGAATTCTAGAAGCATCTTTTATATCTTGTTTGTCTTCCACTCTTTCCTGTTAGATGCACTGAATTAAAAATAGACCAACTATACCAGATGTTAGACAAACTAGGCCCCATTTCACACAATGAGGTAAACAATGCCCAAAACAATGTAACTTAAGTACAAACTTAAGTAACTTAAGGAAAGATCAAGCATAGTTTCTGGTTCTTCATTTTACTTTGGACATCATTGTTTCAAGTAATGTGTTCACTTCAAGTAATTTGTTCACTGTTTAAGTCCATTACTGTTTGTGGACACAATTTCCATATTCACAGACTGTACCTTGCACTCTCTAATAAATTATTGTAAATTTGTTTTTCTTTCTTTCTTTCCTTTTTTTTTTTTTTTTTTTTCTCTCTTGCAAGATATTTTTATTCATTCACTTATCGTTCTTCCTTAAACTCTTCAGTTGGTCCACATACATAAGTGTGTTGCCCAGATTAAGTCTATATTCCAGATGGTACTGTAGAACTGAAGAATTAATTCCTATATTTTAGAATGTCCAAGAGGAAATCTTATAACATTTAGAACAATTTTCTTGCATATCTAATTATCTGAGTTAATACGTAGAGGAAGAGAAATTGTCTTTCAGATATTATTACCTCTTATCTTTACAAATGACATTTTGAATTTAAAGATCAAAATAAACTAATCATGAACAAAATATTGTTACTATTGGTACTATTAATGAAAAGAAAGTTGGTTCTAGGTCAATTATTTCACATGAAAGAAGTAATTGTTAATAGATAAGTAAAATTGGTTAACCTTTGGTATTTTTGCACATTCAGAATATTTTCTGTAATTTATAAAGCAGAAAAGATGACAAGATTTTTTTTTTTTTTTCATAAGTGAGTGACATGATATTCACTATTCTAAAGGTTAAAATTAAATGTTATTGGATTGCTAATTTAAAGCTGAGTTCACCAATCAAGATTTTACATTCCTGACATGTTAAAATAGATACTTTATACTCCATCCACAAGTGGGTTGTTGGGTATTTCTACGAATCACAAATTAGTGCGGCCAAATAATATTTTCTGAAACTCTGCAACAAGATAATATTTTATTGAATGACACTGAATTGAAAGGGCTCTTAAAGATTATTTAAAATAATCAGAATAATTGATTTGTAAATGCTATTAGACTTTACTACAGGGACAAAAATAAAAATATGAGACAGGGACAAAAATAAAAACTGAGAAACTAACTTTTTATTCCATATACTTTTCCTTTTTAATACATGCTTTATTGATTTTTTTTCCAGAGTTATTCAAACTTTCACTTAAGAGAAATAATATGACAAATCATCATTGAAATGATGGATTCTACTATCTTAAGTTTAGCTTAATTCTCACACTCATTAATTTACCATTTTTTCTTTAACCATTTTATGAATGTGAAACCTATTAAAGCGAAAGAATCAAAACAGCACATTAACTATCAAGAAGTGTTACAGTTTGATAAATGAAAAAAAAAAAAGAAAAAAAAAAAACCTGAATTTTCTTGATATTCTATTTGAAATGATGATTAAACAACAAGAATTTAGTGAAAAAAAAATAATCTAAAACAGAAAAATATGCTACTTTGAACTATAATTATGTTGAGCTAAATTTAATTATTCTTTAATATTATAGAAATCTAATGAAATGGGCAAGTGTTACTTCTATAAAGATCAAATGTTTACTGATTCACCTCCCTCCCAGGTGAGTAAGGTCACTAAATCAGGATGGGTTTGATGTAGTTGCAGAAGTTTAAGAGGTTATGTAAACATTTCACTTTTCCCCCTCTGCCTATCTTTGACATACATAGATTTAGAACAGATGATCACAAACTTCGTTTTATAATAAATTATCTACAAGGCAAAAGTATTGTTTTTGGTACTCTGTTATTTCAGTATATTCTTTTTCTACTTCCTATTGTGTATTCTGCACTCTAAAGTCCTCTATGAGAGGTTTTCCATTTTTTACTTTTTGGACAGGTTAGTACTTCAATGGCAAGTGAATAGTTGGAGAGATGGAGACTATTTACATCACTCGCTTTAGTCATCTAGACTAAACACCTCATGTAAGAGTAGCTTCCACAGGCCTCAGAGAAAAACAGACATCTCCACATAGGGATTTAGAATTGTTAAATTATGCTTGTGCAAATGTAAGGAAGTATTTATGAATGTGCTAATCTTTGCTTCAGAAATCTGCTGATCCATTTAAATTTCAGTGATGTTGCATCTTTTTGCAAATGGTGAGAGATTATATACTCTTTACTTACTTGACTAGCTTAAATGACAGGCTCATAAGTGTCTTCCTGCATAAGATGAGAATGCTATCATTTACTGTTTTATAGGGAGTTTAAATACTATTAGTTGCAACTTTGTGATGAGCAAAAATGATACTGTTAATGGCTGTGTTGCCAGACATAGCAAACCACCTACAACTCTGCACTGAGCTAAATTGGTACTACTTATAATGTCATTAATAAAACATTCATTTTCACGGTTGCACAGCATATTAAGTGAAAACACTAGAAGAAGTGGTTATGGTGCACTCATCACAGGGCTCACATCATGGTGGATATCAACAGCAACTCTGAATTCATGAATTGCTATGGCTTTCATGGTGCGGTGCTGAGTTTTTTTTTGTTGTTTTTGTTTGTTTGTTTGTTTGTTTTTAATGCAATTCCCTACCTCCCCCAAACACATACATACATGCAAAAACCAGCCAAACCCAACTCTGATGGTGTATTTAACACTAAACATCAGAGTTTAGCTACTCTGATGGTGTATTTAACACCATCAGAGTAGCTAAACTCTGATGTTTAGCTACAGAACAGTACAGAAGAGTAGCTAAAGCTTTTGTACTTGAATACTGAACATTAAGGTTAATAAATCAAATGAAATAAACTAAAACCACTACTGAAAGTGGCCTCAGTACATAGCACAGCTAGCCATGCTGAATAAAAGCCAAAATCTCAGGATATGTTCTTCAGTGTTATCAGCATTTTCACGCTACTGCACTTAATAGGAAAAAACCTTCCTATCAAAACAGTCCACTGAGCAAAGAAGTTACCAGTCATGATGCTGTACAGGGCTTAATAAACTCTGCCTCCCACAGCCTTAGCACTGAACAATAGATGCACATTTCATACCTTCTGATAGAAGACGTATTTATTTTTCACACTTCATTTTCATTCAGTTCAGAATGGAGGTTTAGTTACACTACAGTTAAGAAATTGCTTTCACTAAACTGGTAGCAGCAATTTAAACAAAGACAGTTATAAAGTTGACAAGTGTATTTTTAATTTGGGAAAAGCAAGATTCCCTAATGGCTACCCATGTTCACGTGTTCCCATACTTACAAAGTGTTTTTGTTTTGTATCTGGTATGTGTCTGCTCCACATCAGCCAGCTTGCCTTCACTGATGAGAAACTTACAAAATTTATTCTTACATAATTTAGTAGTTTTTGCAAATACGAAAATACAACCCAGGTTGGGTGGCTTCAGAAAGGAGCTGTATTTGCAAATGGTGGTAAGAACATTTAACATAAAGAACATAAACAAAGAGAAAAACAAAATTGCACCAGCTTTTTTTTTTTTTTTTTTTTTTTTTTTTTTTTTTTTTTTTTAGCACATGAAGACTTCTTCGGGTATGATATAGGCAACAAACTTCTTTAAGTTTGTATTGTACAAGAATGCTCTCAGTTGAACCCACTTCCACAATTCAGATGGGCAAGTATGGAAGAAAAAACATTGTTAGCACACAGGGAACAGAGAATATTTACAAGGACACAGGCTATTTGATCACTACCCCAACACAATTACTACATATGTAATTATCATATACAAAGAAGTAGTGGATTTAAGCAGTGTGAAGAAAATTGTATTATTGCAGAAATACTATAACTTTAATAAGTACATGAATTTCCATTCCAGTAGAGCAATGAATTTAGCTCCTTGGATCATTTCTGAAGGTGTTTTATACATGTTCCTTGACAATAACAGCTGGTTTTGCTTTGTTTTAGTTCTGTGGTTTTTTTTGTTGTTGTTGTTTTTGCTTTTGTTTTTCTAAAAGTTAAATAAATTTCTATTTTTTATTATCTAGATTTATTCAGTTCACGGTAATTTGATTTCCCCACTGAGTCTTTGTAATATTATTTGCTACAACAATCTTTCCCATTTGAAGAGTAGGGAAGTTTCATTTAACCGAAATGTGTGACCTGTGATTATGATTTGATAGTTTGCTGGCTTGTAGCCAAATATGCTTGACCATACTAAATAAAAACTCGAGTGGTCCCTCGGCAGTATACTGTCTGAAGAGGCCTGACTGGAAAGTTTAGCCAAAAAAAAGTACTAAGTCTGGAAGTCTGAAAGAAACAAGGAACTTTTCTAATAATACACTTCCTATCTAATGTTGTTGGAATTGAGCAGTGAGAAAAAAAATAGTTCAAAAAAACTGAACGTACAGTTTCTTTTTTTTTTTTTTTTTCTAAGACCTGGATGTATAACATAATATTTCTATCAGTTATTTAGGGCTAAAGTGATCAATAAATAGAAGCAATAAGGTTTTCCATACAGCCATGCTCAATTTTTATGCATAGGAGGCAACATGTAAACTGGGTTACTAAGAAGTTTTGAGCATAGCGTTTCTTAGGGTTAAAAGCACTAGCTGCTATTGCTTGAAACAGAAGCTGGATGTGAACCAACAATCTGGTTCTATCTTGCTCTTCTGGTTGTATCACAGTAAAACCAGAAAGATTCATGATCACATCTAACCTGATAAATTGGTTGAATCAAAATGTGATTTTCAATCACATTGAAAAACATCTGATCAGCTCCATGGAGGAAAAGAATACAGAGATTCCCACGTAAAATCTCCCCCAACAATTCTCCCCCCACCTCACAAAGGAAAATAATAATAATAAAAAAAAGTCCATAGGTATTCACGACATCCAAAATAATTTAAAAGGGAGAAAACCCGTTAGTATTCTGTTCCAGCAAAAGCACATAAACACATACATATTCACCCACATCCTCCATGGATTTTATAATAGAAACTTGATAAAACACTTGTTTTTTGAAGATATTTAATTTTACTTTCTGACTTGAATTATTGTCATATCCACCAGCTCTGCTAGTAGAGCTGTTTCAATATTGTTTTAACCTCATTACTAGAAAACTGTTATCTAATTTCAAAGATGAATTTGTCATCATTTAAAGGTTTCACTGTCTTTTCATTGCATTCCTATTAGGAAAGGCCAGGACAATGCTTAAAAAACATTGTTCTAGCCTCTAATGACTTTTTGAAATGAAGTTAATGACTAATTTTATTTTGTATTTGTGATATTGTTAATGCCACACTGAAACTGGAAATTATTCTGTATTATGAGATAACTACTCCTTGTATAAGTCTGTCACTAGAGGAAAGAGAAACAGGCTGAGTTGCTTGTTGAGGCCCAGTACACAGTGTTACTGGTTTTATTACTTCTAATCATGAGCACCAGTCATTTAAAAGTACACATAGGGAAAATGATGACCATTTCACAAAACAAATTACTTTTTACAGCCTATTACAAAAGCCTATTACAAATATTCCTTCAAAAACTTATCACTGTGGCAATATGTTGCACAACAGCTTAATTTCCAGTACTTAAAAGTAGCATAGATTCCTGAGATGAGGACTTCTGGTGGAGTGTCACTCACAGTAGTAGTTAAAAAAAAAAAAAAAAAACATTATATATTTGGTGAAAATACTAAAGAACTACTTTTAACATCCTGCTGGATGGCAGTAGGAGAATTTATGAATTAAACCAGTGTATCTTTAGTGGTGACTTTAAGTTAGCATATGCCATCTTTCACCGTGCTGCATACAGCTAAAATGCTATCCTCTATGGTCCTGTTCAGCTGAGCTTCTGGCTGAGGGCAAGTATTTTACACTCTACCTGAGAGATAGATTTGGTGGTTTGTTCTGGTGATGATAAATCAGTCTCTACACAGACTCTGTGAACTTGTTTTACATCAGCTACAAACTTGAAAATTACTTCGGGGTGAAAAAAAAAAAAAAAAAAAAAAAAAAAAAAATCAACATTTATCAAATGGAACAGATTGACTGTTCTAGTAACCAAATTCTTCTGTTAAATTTAACTGTCTGAGCCTTTTTTAATGACCTTTCCTCATATGGTAATTGGAGGTTCTGGGTGTAAGGAAAAATTTCCTAATTGTGCTCAGGAGCAAATAATGCAATTTACCACCCACTGTTTTTTCTAAAGATTTCTCAGAGTCAGGAATCTGCCTGAGGTTGGTGATATTTTCCTGGCACCCCATGGCAAGGACATTTTCCATAACACTTGCCTGACTATGCTGAGCCATCTCACAGCCAGGATGAGGAGAGGACTCAGAGTCTGGACATTTCTGAATGACCCAGAACTCAAAACAGTTAATTCCTCCTCAGTCAAAGCTTTCATTGTTATTTTTTGAAGAGTTTTGAAGGTACAGTGTGCATATGTACTGTCTTAGATTTTTTATTTTATTTTATTCATGTCTGCCATTGCTATGAAAATTTAATATCATAACAATTCAGATACAGATGTGTTTAGCTGCCCTTTACAAGTGGCTGTCTCTGTCCATACAGGGAAGGAGAGACATTTTACTCTTAGGCATTTCAGTTTAAACATATAAATTAAATGAGATTAATCAGGGCATGCATGGTTGATGTTTTTTGTAAAATGAGGTTCTGCATGACACGAGATCATGAAGTCTTCATGACAACTTCTTGACAGCAGAATTCACCAAACTAGCACTATTTTAAAAGATGTTCTAATAGCTTTAATAACATTATTTCCCTATTATGCCATTATCTTAGCATCTTAGCCCATAAAAATAAACAAGTTGATTTTTTTTATTATTTTTTTTCCTAAGAAGTAAACATAAAAATTCAGGCAAAAAAGTAAAACAAGAAAAACTGAATAACTGAATGACTGAATGACTCTTGATTTTACTCTAATATAAATGTTAGATTATATCAGTGATAAAGATGTTGAGTATCCTTCGCTTCAAATGAAGGACTTTTGAAGTTAGAAGAGATTTAGTCTTTAATGTTTTAACCACAAAGATGGAGAGAGATGAACAAACACATTAATTGAAACCACTATAAATAGGTAATACTGACTGACATTTTTCACTCCAGGATTTCACATCAGGATTGAATCCAAACACCTTGTCGTCTCCAATATCATTCCAAAAATAAGCGGAGGAGGAAGATAGTCTTTTATCATATGCTGTAATCAATAGCATATGATTTACACAGATATTTCAGTGTAAATTGTGAGAAAGCAAGGCAAAACTATTATTTTTAACACAACAACATAAGATTGCTTCATTATGCTTTTGTATATTCCTATCAGTAAAAAGCATGTGATTTAAAGTCACATCTAATGCAACAGAAAATACCGTGAAAGCATCAGAGTGCAATACACTGACACTGAACAGCTTGTCACACTAAGACCACACCACATAAGAGGAAATATAAAAATAAGGATCGATGTGGAGGTTATGGTTTCTCAAGGTTGATAGTAACAATAGCATCACAGTAATCTTTTTTTTTTTTTTTTTTTTTTTTTTCTTTTTTTTTTTTTTCAGTAAATACCAAAAAAATTATTCTGGAGAAAGATTTGTCACCCCAGTTCCAAACTGGTGCTAATCTAAGTACCTGTCCTACAGTTGTCTGTATGATTGATATGAGCTTGCTAGGATGTTGAAGCTTTTTAACTAACTTAACTGTCATAAGTTGAGAAAGTATAGTTAGTTAGGTAATTAAATTCTAGTGTGATGGTGATATTAGTGGATGTATTACTATTATTACGTGATGAAATATTAATCATTTCTTGTATACGTGATAATATTTTTTTCTGATTCTAAATATTTTTCACATTTACCCTGAACTCAGTTCTGAATAGACCTAGCATATCAATTACTTCCATGCTAAAAGTACTATATTGTACTAATGCACTATATTTCACATATTTTGACTTGTGTGTTATGATGGATGGTAATGGGCTCTTCAGAAGGGATAGGCAGAGCAGGCAAGGTGGGGTGGTGGTGCTGTATGTAATGTAGAGGCTGGGCTATATGGAGATTGCAGCTGGCAATGACATGGTTGAGTGCCTCTGGGTAAGGATTAAGAGACAAGCTAATAAAGTAGATGTCATTGTACGAGTCTACTTTAGGTCACCCAGACAGAATGATGACAATGATGAATTAGTCTATAAGGAACTAAGAGATTCTTCTATATCAGTAGCCCTTGTCCTTATGGGTGACTTCAACTTGCAAGACATGGAAACTGCTTAGTAAGGTCCCCTGGGAAACAGCTTTTGCAGGAGTTGTGGTCCCTTGGTGACAGTCAGTTTTTAAATACTACCTCTTAAGAGAACAGGAATAGTCAATTCCAAAATGTCAGAAGTCAAGCAGGTGGGGTAGGGGGTTGGCTTGGCTGAAGAGGGATCTTCTTCTAGATCTTAGGTGAAACAACAAAGTGTATGGCCACTGGAAGCGAGGTTGTGTGACATGAGAGGACTACAGGGATGATGTTTGCCACAGCAGGGAGAAAAATTGTGCAGCCAAAGCTCAATTAGAGTTGAAACTGCCTAGTACTGTCAGGGACAATTATATATATATATATATGTATATATATCTTGATATGTTATCAGCAAAAGGAGAATCAGAGTAAACATTTGTTTTGTCCTTGATGAGGATGGTCACCTCACAAACAGGTGAGGATAGAAAAGCAAATGTCTTCTTCACCTCTGTTTTCAATACCAATGATGGATGATGGGCTCTGGGGGTTCCTGAGTTGGAGGACTGTGACTGTAGTAACAATGAACTCACAGCCAAACTTAACTTTTTGTGGTACTTGCTGCTCCACCTGGATGAATGTAAATCTTCTGGACCTGATAGGATTTATCCCAGAGTACTCAAATTTCTGGCTGATATCGTCATGAGACGTTTCTCAATTACTCTTCAATGGTCTTGGGAATCTGGAGAGGTACCAGCTGACTGAAAGCTGGAAAGCATTGTTCCAATTTTCAAGAAGGGAAAGAAAGAAGACCCACATAATTACAGTCTTGTCAATTTTTAATTCAGTGCCTGGTAAAATTATGGAGAAGATTATTCTGGGAGTTATTGAAAAACACCTAAAGAGAATGTAGTCATTGGTCACAGTCAACATGGTTAAGCTGTTTCACAAGGGGAAAGTCTTCTTTAATGGATTTAAATTCCTTTTATGACAAGGTTACCCAACTAGTTGACCGAGGGAAACCAGTTGATGTAATCTTTGTGGATTTCAGCAGAGCTTTTGATATTTTTTTCTCGCGAGATCCTTCTGGAAAATCCAGCATACAGCTAGATAAATACATAACATGATTGGTAAACAACTGGCTGATGGGTTGGGCTCAAAGGGTTATGGTAAATGGAGTGATATCAGGCTGGCAGCCAGTCACTAGGAGGGTTCCCCAGGGCTCTATTTTATGGCCAGTTCCCTTTAATATTTTCATAAATGACTTGGATTCGGGACTTGAAGGTATATTAAGTTTACAGATGACACTGAACTGGGAGGATCTGTTGATTCTGTCAAGGGTAGAGAGGCCTTGCAGTGAGATTTTTACAAATTAGAGGGCTAGACACTAACCAACTGCATGAAGTTTAACAAGAGCAAATGTTGGATTCTGTACCTGGGAAGGGACAACCCTGGATGTATGTACAGACTGGGGAATAAGGGGCTGAAAAGCAGACAGGAAGAAGGGGATCTGGGGGTTCTGGTTGATGGTAAGTTCAATATGAGTCAACAGTGAGTCCTGGCAGCCAAAAGGGCCAACCATACCCTGGGGTACATCAGCCACACCACTGCTAGCTGAGTGAGGAAAGTGATTGTCCCACTTTGCTCTGCACTGGTGCAGCCTCACCTTGAGCATTGTTTTGAGCACTACAATATAAGGACAAAAAGACTGTGTAAAAGGAGGGCTACAAAGATGGTGAAAGATCTAGAAGGCAAAACGTACGAAGAGTAGCTGAGATCCCTTGGTTTGTTCAGCCTAGAGAAGGGGAGACTATGAGGAAACCTCATGGCAGACTGCAGCTTCCTCATGAGGTGAGTGGAGCAGCAGACACTGATCTCTTCTCTCTGGTGAGCACTGACAGGTCCTGAGGGAATGGCATGGAGCTGTGACAGGGGAAGTTCAGGTTGGATGTTAAGAAAAGCTCCTTCACTTAGGGGATGGTTGGGCACTTCCTTTTCCCAGGAAAGTAACCATGGCAGCAAGCTTTCTGGAGTTCAAGAAGAGTTTGGACAATGATCTCAGATACATGGACAGATTTTTGGGTGGATCTGTGTGGAGCCAGGAGTTGGTCCCAATGATCTTTGTGGATCCCTTCCAACTCAGGATATTCTATGATATCACCATATTAGTATATGATTGCATATCATGACATAGCCCTAGCTAGTTATAAAAACTGAAATAGTTTATTCTGTGGGTTTTTTTTTTTAATTGAAAACAAAATAAAACAAACAAAATAAATAAATAACAAAAAAACCTACCACCTCTTATGTGTATACTCAAAGAGTTTCTTTTCACAACCACAACTTTTTCAGCTTTTAATGCTCCTGATTGCTTAACATTAAACAGACTACAGGATTCTGGCAAGATTATTATTATTATTATTCTTTACCTTTTAATTCTTCTTTTTAATTAAGAATTATATAGACTGTTACATTCAGAAGATAAGTGCTTCCCACCCCAATTCAAGCAAACACTGAATACAGAAATGAAACATTGGGTAGCAGTCTACATTCAATTTCAGCACTTCAACAAGTTGCTTCTTCTCTTGCTCCATACTGTCTGTGAGGATGGTATTTCTGGATGAGCAGTGGAAGGGTTAAGTGTGTTTTGAATTTTCCATTTTACTTGGAACTCTGAGAAGTTGAACATCCCCAAACTCTAGTACTTATCTAGAGCTCTGTCTCCAGGTTTTTGTGCTCAGCTATCAAAGGTGACACAGCTGCATGCTTTTTGCTATACTGTCATCAGTTTGGGGCTGGGGAAGGGAGAGGGAGAAAGAAGACTGGTAATTGCATAGGCCTATCAATAATAAACACTGGTCATTCACGTGTTCGTCATTCATTTGGCAGAAAAGCAACCTTTTGTATATTGTCTGTTTTGATGAAAGATAGATGTTGTCAAAAAGGGGGAGGAATAAAAATGAGAAATAGCCCTGGCACTCATTAGTAGTATGCATACTTTATATGGTTTGGTTAATGAGTTCATGAACCTTAGGCTATGAATTTTAATCGTGGCAGTGGCTGTTGGAATTCTGAAGGTCACATATTGAGCAGGTTTGAGATGCACTTTGGACGCTGGTAAGTGCAGATGACAGAGACAATTCCTGAAAGCCTCCAAGTAGCCAGATGGTGAGAAATGGTCATAATAAAAGACTGGAAGCACCTCAGCTTACTGCCAGCTGTAGGTCGGAAATAGACAGGACGCTTGTGTTTGTTCCA
The DNA here is from genome assembly GCA_011075105.1 of Heteronetta atricapilla. Classification (NCBI taxonomy): domain Eukaryota; kingdom Metazoa; phylum Chordata; class Aves; order Anseriformes; family Anatidae; genus Heteronetta; species Heteronetta atricapilla. The sequence goes on from CM021731.1 coordinate 193,937,186, forward strand.
CATATGCTGTCTTACTTAAGAGCATTTTTGTATGTGTCCATTCATGTTGCATTCTAGCAAGTAACTGTTCAGAAAAAGTCATGCTGTTTTTAATTTTGAGCACCATACTGAGGGATAGAAAGAAAAAAATTACTAGTCAGGGAGTTTTTGCCTGGTAGTGAGAATGTTTTATGTGGAGAGAAATGAATGGTACATAAAGATGAGGTTTAAGGACAAGTGTTAACCCACTTGGCTCTATGCAATGACCACTGAGTCTCAGAGATACTGCTTCTATCTTCCTAGTCCCTGCTACTTTTGTTATACCCACAATTTAATTGATGTCATGAAAGAAAAAGAGTATCTCTTTGACCTGATTAACATGCAGGAGGTGATAACACAGTAGAAGTGGATAAATGGGCAAGGGAACAAAAAGGCATAAGGAATATATGTCAGATTAAAACAGAATCAGAACTCTATAACCTACTTGATCTATTATGTACTCTTTAGCATATATTTAAAAATTAAAGTATCTTGTCACAGGCAGCAATAATTATTAAAAAGAATGACAGGGAGCCCTACTCTCAAGCTGGCCTTTGTCAAGTGTCTTACATCTGCAAATAAAAGCCAATATCTTACTTTTTCTATTAACCGTAAGTTTATCTGAAGTGATCTTATTCTGTTATAAAAACATTTATCCTCTTCCTGAAACAGAGAGACATACCCTTTTTTCTCATTGCAAATTCAGGGTGGGCTGCTTTAAAACAATGCCTTTCAGCAATATTCAATTCCAAGTTCTCTGAGAAATCAGTACAAGAAAACCTTGACATCTCTAGCCAAAATAAATAAATAAAATAAATAACATTTTCTATACACATAAAAGCAGACTGCAAAATGATTCTAAAGAATGAGTCCAGTAAAGCTCTGAGACCGTAATCCCAGTCCTGTTGTACATAGGACAGTGCAGTCTGAATCATAATGTCATGGAACAGCAGGAACACACAGGCAAACACATTGTGCAGAAGGAAAAACTGTCAATGCCACACTGTGGCATTCTGTGCCCCTGAAAAGTCAATAGACACCAATTAGCTGATGTCATTCCAGTTTAAATGACCTGAACATAAACATTAAAATTATAATTATATATAGATAATTCAGTAACTCAGCAATAACTCAAGAAAGCTATTACCAACAAGTTAAATTATGTCTATCTTGTTTTTAAATTTAAGCTGGCCACCTCTGAACTCACTTCAAGTATTACTCTAAGTGAATAAATTACAAAAGGCCCCTCTGAATTTCAGATTAACAGTCTCTCTTTGGTAACCTATTCTGTTACAGCTAGAGGTATTTCCCTAAAGGAAAACGTCATAAGGAGGAAAAAAGAAAAGCATATTTTATCCCAGCTGTCTGTTCAGAAATGAAGCAGGCCCTAGGCCTAAAATAATATCTTAATTCTGCTTCAGCTCCAATTTGGCTTGAAATGCATTATCTGCCATAAGAAAAAACGCCACGTATTATCAATTTTGAGAGTTCTGTTGCATGTGTTAATTACTGATACTTCATAAATGTAAAAATTCTCAGAATGTAAGTGTATAACTGTGAGCTATACTGTTATTTACACTAAAATAATCAAATTTGAATGAGACATAATTTGGTCCTCATATACTTTTTTCTCCACCCACAATTCATTTTGACACAGCTTAAGCACACTTGCAAACAGCCATGCATAAGCAAATCCCAAAATGCCTGGGTCAGCGTTAAAATAAAAATAATAAAAAAATAGATTCGACACAAAACAAAGAGGTCATCTTCCTTTTCTTGGATGATTTCCCTCAACGCTGCAAAATCAATACAACAATGTCGTACTCTCCTCCAAACTCTGTCTGCCAATGAGAATGATCCCATGATATGATGATTTAATGGATTAATACAGTTTTTTAACAAAGCCCAAAACAACAGGAATTGAATGAATTTTATCTTACTGAAGCAGCATCAATATCTACTGCTCTTTAAGAACAGTGCATTCAAGCATCTAACTTACTAGGCTGCATCAACATTACCAACTATTTACTGTTGTAAACATGTTCTAGTGAGCGCTGCAATACAAAAGCAGCTATAAATGCAGAATTATGTAATCAAATGTGAAAAGTACAGAAAGAGTAAAATATTAGGTACATTGACAAGTTAATTAAAATATCTTTGAATCCAATTTATTTATCTTTCAGCTCTTACAGCATTAAATGTTCTAATGAGTGATTATTACAAATAAAATTATTTAAAAGTTATTGTTGTGTTTGAGAGAAATGTATGTGCTAAAACTAGATTAGATTCAACCATTTTATATATACTTTCAATGGACATACATTCAAGGAATATCCATAGGCTTTTTTGTAAATTTGTGTCTCCAATATGACAGTATTATAACAAATTCAAATATTTCATTTCATTGACTATTGTCAAACAAGATTTGATCTTGTGATGACACAAAATGATAAATTTGGGGAGAATTTGAGAAAAGAATAATTTAACTGACAGGGAGAATTCACCATTATGAATATCATATGGTAAAAAAAGATCAATTGGAAACAATATGCTATCAAAATGCAAAAATTCCCATATGAGAAGTCTAAATGATTATTGATTAATTCATTTTATTACTAGCAAAGATAAAGCCAACCAAGTTAATGCCATGAGAAAGAGAAATACACTTATTACACAGACAAAAATCAGAATGATAAATAAAACATTCACAGTATTAACAAAACAATCTAATAATTAGTTTCTAAAACCTGAACATTGTTAAGAATTCGCAAATCCCAATGTGAAGCTTTCTGCACCTGTTAGTCTTTAGGAAAAAACTGTGATAATTAATCATTTTTCTTTCTTTTTTTTCAATAACAAAGTTAGCATTTCCTTTTCAAGTAAGATACTTAGCTTTTGTCTATTTTAATGTTATTCAGGTTTACCTATGAGTTAAAGGCAGATGGACAGCACTTTTAAATCTGTTAATATATTTATTTATTTATTTATTTTTACAATTTCACCACTTAGGTGAATAGTTTTAATAATGATGATATCATCTCTGGCAGGCTTTTACATTTTTCTGTCTGTTTGCAGTTAAAAATCTTCAAATAATAAGCAGATTCTAAGCAGATTTTTATTGGTTTTGTCTTGATTTACCTGAAAGACTCCCGGTGAGCGACAGAAACAGAAACAGTTTCCATGACAACCACATAATTGGTCACAAAGGTCTTCGGTCCCTCTTTGTGCAACTGTTAGCAGTGTTGATGCTTCTTCATTAAAGCTTAGCCTAGTGAGACAAAGGCAATTCTTTGTTAAGAAAATTAAAAATATCTTGCAATAATATGGTAGGCAGTTCAAAAGACAAAGCTGGTCTTAATGCTAGAAGTCTAATTCAGAAGAAATCTTTATGTAAAAAGGCAGGTAGTCTGACAGATACTCAGAGGGATCTTGATCCAGGTGTTACCTGTGTTAATAGCTGAAATTTCTGTGGCAGTGCTTTGGATATTATGCATGGTTATCACTCCATAGCTGTGTATTGCAGATTTGAATTTCTGAAACACCAAGCTTAGAACACATATCTTTCACAGCAAACATATTTGAAGTATATTGCTTGGCATGTGGACTTTTTTTTTTCCTGAAAACAATATGTTTATATTTGGCATATAGCATTTTAGAAAGCTTAACACTAAAAAATAATTTTCTCTAAGAAAATTCATGCATTTTTACCACTTGCAAATTGTGTTGAAATAGTTTCCAGTTTCTTTCTTTTTACTCAATATACAAAGAATCTACCAATATTTGAAACAAACACCTTTTATACAGAACAGATTATTCATACTTATCTCTCTCCAACACTCCTCATTTTTGTTTCCTATCTGTCCCACGCTTAGCACATACACCTTTACACATTGCATCTTTGATCACTGTGTTCTTAGTTATCACTTTGATAATATCAATAACCGTAACAGAAACTCCATCAAAAATTGGTTTTGTATGGACATGACTGTATTAGTCTTTGACTTGAAAAACATTGTTGCAAACATAAATTCATTTCCTACACTTAATTAGTTGTATATATTTAGGAAATCTTTGAGATCCTGTTCTTGGAGCTCAAGGAACCTTCAGCCCCTGTTGTCTGTGATCTGCTACTGTAAGAGCAATCCTCAAGAGCAGAAAAACACACTAAGTAACAAAGAAAAGTTTGGCTTTTTTTCCCCTTTAAACGAATTCTGGGGACAATAAGATGCCTTAAGATTACAATCAGTTTAATTACATGCCACAAATCCTGTTTTCAGGGACTTATACCATGTGTTAAAATATTCACAGTAGATAATCAGAGTCAAATCTCAATACATTTCTTGGGGGAAAAAAAAAAAAAGATAATTTCATAGTTTAAGAGGTGGTTCCTGCTGTATCATATCAATTCAGCTTCTCTCTGAGCGTCTCCAGTTGTAACATACTTTGGCAGTCCTTCCTCTGTATATAAGGACAAGCATGTATGCATACACGTATAGAGAAACACAGTGTGAGAACAGGATGACATCTTCTATTTAGGTGCCAGTAGTTATTCCTGCAACAATCTAAACATGTTACCTGTCAGCTTTCATTTATACAGCACATCAGGTACAGCTTTCAACACAGATAAAAATTCCCCATTAGGATTTTACTTCCTTCCATGTAACTCAGACCAGGCAAACAGGATGTACACATTAATAAGAGTTTCTCTGACAGGGAACATAACTGTCTGCTAGTCAAGTGACTTTACTCATAGTGCCTGTAGCTCATCTAAACCTCCACAGGAAATCTCCTCAATTAATTATTAATGTCAGCTGCTTTTATTTTTCACTTCAGTGATAATCTATTTTTCAGTCACTGTATTCCTTTGCTTAGCAAATTACCTCTTCCAGCATTCTTTGCTGGCTAGGCCTTTGGGAAATAAGTATTTTCATTAATATTTAATTTTTCCCTTATGGTCATATCAGTTAAAGAGGGTAGAGCTCAACTACCCCTCCACCTACCCCCAGCTTTATCACTCTTCTTTCTCTTTTACTTGTCTTCACTTATGTTTACTTATCTTTACTTCAGCTGTTTTTATAGTGGTGCAACACAGAAATTACCAAGTTGACTTGGTGATTTCTGTGTTGCATAAACAGGGAAAAATAAAACAAAGTTTCCAGCATTAAAGAGTGAGATTGTTATTATCATAAGGTATTACTGTGCCTATTTGATCAGACTTTTTAAAATTATATTAAAGGTGGAAAAAAGGATATATATTTTTAATGAAAGTTTCATTAAAGACAACAGAGTTATGACAACTTGCACCAGATAAGGAGCCAAGGAAAACAGCTATAACAACTAATATGTGACATCTCTTAACTATGACCTACATAACCTGACCAAATAAATGTAAAACAAACTTCAGTCATCTTCCACAGGGATATTAATATACGCAGACTGTAATGACAGGGAGATGATGTGAACTAAGTCATCAATGTCAGACACTGGCAATACTATTAAGATATTTGTTGTACAAATATGTTGGTTTATCTCAGTAGAATTGTCACCAAAACAAGCAAACGGAAAATATGCCATTTGGCAGCTTTTTTTAAAAATCTACCTACCTAGAAATCTTGCTTATTATCATAAAGAAATATCTTTAACCTTTTATATATCTTGGCCCTTCAGGGATACCTGATAAACATTTAACTGGCTTTACAGACGAAAGGAGTGCAGAACAATATGGTCGGGATATTGTACATTAAAGAGTTGAGGAACGCAGTTCACAGAGTCTGACAAAGACTTTGATACTGCCTATTGGGCCACTGTTTTGCTTGTGGGCTGATCACAAATGTGTTTGGCCAAGAAGGCCAATAGATCCTGGCTTGTATCAGTAATAGTGTAGACAGAAGGACCAAGGAGGTGATCACCCCCTTGTACGGGGGGTGAGGCCTCTGATGAGGCCACACCTCATAAACTGTGTTCAGTTTTTGGCCTCTCACTAGAAGAAGGATGTGGAGGCCCTGGAGAGTGTCTAGAGAAGGGCTATGAAGCTGGTGAAGGGCCTTGAACACAAGTCCTGTGAGGAGTGGCTGAGGGAACTGAGGTTGTTTAGTCTGGAGAAGAGACTCAGGGGAGACCTTATTGATCTCTACAACTATCTGAAAGAAAATGGTGGGGAGCTCAGGCTCAGACTCTTCTCACCAGTAATAGGACTAGAGGGAATGGTCTCACATTGTGCCAGGGGAGGTTTAGGTTGGAAATTAGGAGACATTTTCTTCTCAGAAGGAATAGCAGGCATTGAAACAGGTTGCCAAGGGAAGTGGTAGAGTCATCATCCCTGGGGATGTTTAAGGAAAGGTTGGACATGGTGCTCAGGGACATGGTTTACTGATTGACATTGGTGGTAGGGTGATGGCTGGACCAGATTCTTGGAGGTCTTTTCCAACCTTTACACTTCTAAGATTCTATGAAATAATATGTTAAGGTGCATGAAAATACTACATATAAGAAATGCTGCCATATATTCTAATCTCTAATGGAGAATTTAGGAAGGGTTATAGTCCAGGCTTCTCTACTGTCAATGGCTGTCATCTGATTTTTGGATTACTAGGCTCTGGCTTTTAAATAGTCCTGGGTGACTGAAGGAAGAATTCTTTTACTCAAAGGACCAAAAAAAAAAAAAAAGACCAAAGCTGCACTAAACATGTTATGAAGAGTATATGCTTTCTAAAAAAATTAAAAAATTAAAAAGAAAGTGTAATTGCTTTATAAGTAGTTAATGAATAGTCCCTTAAGTCTTGGAAGGAAGTGGTTGCTTTTTAAACTAGCTCATTCTTTAGGTCACCTAAGGACACATGGACAAAAAGTTTTGAAATCTCATTAATTTTCTGGATTTATTTTTATTTTTATTTTTTTTCCCAGTCCTGGCTATCTCCAGCCCAAGGTGAGAAACAAACATTTGCTTTTTAACCCTAACAAGACAGAGCAAAATATACCATCACTTAGTAGTACTGGAAAATAATACAGCTAAAGATGCCACTAAAAAGGACTTTAAAATATTTCAGCTGAACAATATCTTTTTTTTTTTTTTTCCAAATATAAATTTAAAACTCACAGAAATTAACTGTTTGGAATAGTTTGTTGGGTTCATTAGTAATTAAGTGTAATGAAGGAAAATGAAGTTGTCCAGAAGCTATTAATTTCTATAAATTTATTTTGCAACATAGTACGATTTGAGCAAGCTCTACAGTTTTTTTTTTTTTTTTTTTTTTTTTTTTTTTTTT
>CM021731.1:193944568-193958564 GCA_011075105.1 Heteronetta atricapilla
TTTTTTTTTTTTTTTTTTTTTTTTTTTTTTTTTTTAAGGAAGGAATGTGTAGCATTTTTTGTGCTTTCTTCTTGTCCTGTTCTTCATGTCCTGGTTTCTTCATGAAATATGCAAATATATTATTTATATGCAAATATATTTTCCCTGGTGACAAGTTGTAAAAATCAGTGATCTAAAATAAAGTTGATGCATATAATGTGCAGCAAATAATCTGTCTAACAAATTTAAGTTCTTCTTATGCACAAAGAATTAGCAGATGTGATTTTTAATTTCCGTGATACTGTCCATAGTTCTTTATTTTCCCCAGAATTTCAGTCAAATTACTTGGCAATTTGTCTTAATTCTGTGTGCTGAATTCAGACAGTTTATTAGAATATTCTGTATATTTTAATGATTTGTTTTGGCTAGTAGTAAAAGGTTAGATAGTGTTTCATGGTTCTGAGTCCAAAATGAACACGAGTACTAATGCAATGGTGTCAACACTAATGTGCAAGAAGCCTGAACTAGATTTAGTAAAATCATAGTCTTTTACTACTAATAGCACCTACTATCATTAATATTTGTTTTCTAGCATTTAGCCAGAAATGTATATAGAACTATGATGATTTGTCCCTTTTAAAATTAAAATAGTTAAGAAGTGAAGCTTTTAGCATAGATACCATGATATTGATATTAAAGTCCTTTCTTCTGTTATCGCTACCTCATTTTCCTTTTCCATTGTATGCATATTTATCAGTTTATCTGTACCAACATGAAAGAGATAATTACTTGAATCCACACCCTCTCGCAAAGCAAGTATTTCTCTACAGTGACTACACTGCTCAGAGGAAAAAATATGACACTGCAAAAAAAAAAAAAAAAAAAAATCTATGTAATATTTATTGTTCCTGTACTAATATATGTTAGAGGAAAACTCTACACCGACACTTCAAGTTATTTAATTTTCCCTTTCCTTTATATATATATATATATAAAGATATGTATACACAGATAATGAAGAAATATCCAGTGTTAAGCTATTAGTACGATGTTTTACATGAACTTAGAAGAGAAGAAACTGAACAGAATACGAAATTAAGCTATTGCCACCTATGTTTGAATTGGAGGGAAAAAATAACATATCCTGGAAAGGATTCTTAGATGATTTAAGTTGTAATTTTAGGCAATATTTTTCTACAGATTTGGAGGATTCCCTAAATCCTCCAACTAGACTGCTAATATGATTTGTCAAGGTGGGAAAACTTGCAATAACTGTTAAGTATCACTGACAAGGTATTCTATAAAAGGCTCATTATACTCTTGGAAAAAGTCTGAGATCTAACTGAAGATCCACCTTTCAAATCACTGAAATCATCACTGTAGCCTTGTAATCATCACTGAAGCCTCTGTCCGTCCCTGAACAACCTTTACTTCAATAAAGGACTTGGAAGACATGAATTGAATTCAATTGGCACAGTTCAGCCAGTCTTCTCTTGCATGTCAGGCCTGGTAACACACAGTCCATGGAGTTAGAAGGCCTTAGAAAAGCAAAGGCTTTAAAAAAAAGTTCATCATGAACAGTGGAGATAGTTTTGCTGGAAATTTTTACACAAACAAACACACACACACACACACACAAAAATATTATAATAAAAAATTGCCTGCTAAGAGTTCCCTGATGGTATATTTACATATAGAGTTAACTACTAGACCACGATTATGACAGACATTGGTTACACAGGATATGAATAACCTCTGTCAAGTTCATGTTCCCAATTGCTTTCAATAAAAAATTAATTTGTTCAGTCTAGAGATTTTTTGACAATGCTTTTTATAAATTTGTTTAAATGTAATAAAATTATATTAAGTTAATATTTGATAAAAGTCATAGCATAAACACATTTACAATGAAATGTCAGTGGATTTTTGTATAGGATGAATGGAAGTGGAATGATGTTGAGCCAATGTAAACAGCAAGGCGTCTTTCAGGATTGTTTATATCCACTCGGGAAGATCATTTATTTTCAAGGTTGAATAATAGTTTAACCTACTGTAAAGGAAATTTAATAAAGCACAAGTTTTCATAGCTTCATAAAACAATTTATGTGTTCTTTTATGAACACTTAATTTACTGCTAACAATATTAAAAGTTTATTCTGAAGTAGAACCTTTTCTTGTCAGGTTCCTCCTGGCACTTCTGTAGTCAATGAACATCTGGACTACTGCGCTGAAAATAAATAAATAAATAAATAAATAAATAAATAAATCTTGGATTGCAAGTCCTGAATAAAAATCTCAAAATGTCTCTTAGTCCAAGAAGCTCTAAATTATTCAGATGAAGGAAATCTGTTTTAAAAACTTGGCACAGTATATATTCACAAAATAAGAAAATAATATCATATTAAACTTAGATTACTTTCTAGTATTTGAATATATTTGCACATACATATTTTAAAATTAGTTTTTTGAATATGAAATACAGAGTGTCTCCCTCTCCAACACATACATATATCCAGCTGTTGACGACAGGAAATGTTAACATTTATGCTAAATGACTGCATTTTTATTGTGTTTAATATTACTTTTATTTTAATATTACTTAATATTACTTTAATATTATTATTTTTTTTTTTTTTAATAAATAAATCATTAATAAGCATGGTGGAGATGAACAAAAACATTGACCAGGAAAGCTTGTTTAATGTTGAATTATTTCAGGGATCATCCAATGTTAACTGTCAGAGGAGCTAGATCTTCTTTGGGATTCTTATTGTAAATTAGACATAAAATGTCATCAGTGTGCTCAGGGGGAAATGATGATTGCAGAAATAGTTCACAGCTTCTCTAAGCTAACACTAGTGATGCACTGTTATTTGATTGCATTCACCTGAATATAGCATGAAAATATTTGGGTACAAGTGGAGTGGCTCAGGATAAACCTTTACATACTGGATGGATACAACCTTGCTGCACTGTGCTGCTCACAGTATGTCATGTACATATTCTAAGGTGAATAAATACCTCTGAAATGAGTCCTTCTGAGAAGGACATCAGTGGAATTAATTATTTGGGTTTTGCAACCCATTTCTCAAACAGAATGACATTTTCTACATTTCAGCTCACGTGTCAGAGAACAAGCAGCAGCTGCAGATAGACCAATATAAAAAGCCTTACTGCTGCTTTTGCTTGGATATGCAAATGAGCACTGCAACACAAATTGATCTAATCAGAGTGATTTTTTAGTTTATCAGAAGCTGTAGTAGGAGCAACACAGAGTAGCATAGTAACACAGTAAACCACTGTTATGTTTTCTGGTTATCTGTAGAAATTTTATTAATGGTTGTTTCTTAAAGTCCCATGAGAATTTATGACACTCATTAATATTTGTTTTTAGCTGCACCAGTATTAATAACATCTAAGTACTAGGAAAATAAGAGTAAAGATGAAAACTATAAGTAATTTGATACTTCAGAATTTAGTTATACAAGCTCCCTTCTTAGTCAGTAAAGGGAAATAGGTAAGCTAAAGGAAAATGCATTCAAACCATTTTCAGAAACTATTTTGGAGTGCAATGAACAACTTCATTTTGTGCTAACTGAGATTTTAACCTGACTGAAGCAGATGTGTATTCAGCTACTTTAAATTCTTCAGTTAACTTTTGGACAACTGAAACTGATTGATGTCAGTCTTCTCTTGTTTGTTCAAGCCAGGATGAAAGTTTCCACAAAACCTAAGAAATTGAACTGGTCATTTCACTTCTATGCATGTGGTCTTGCAATGAATTAGCTTTCCTTTATGATGGATATTCTTCAGTATTTTGTTTTAGTTATTCAGGAAATATATTTAAATGATTTTATTAAATCCCACATATGAACTCAGAGGAGTTTGAGGATGAACAGATATAAAATTGTGTCCATGACCTCACTTCACCCTGCATTATTTGTGATGGACTTCATTTCTTTACTACCTAAAATTTCAGAGAAAAACAAAACAAAACAAACAAACAAACAAACCAAAAAACAACAAAACAAAACAAACAAAAAAACCCACCCATAATTTTATGCTCTTTTCAGACCTACTTGTTTACTTTTCAGTTTCATTGGGAGATCATAACATGTGCCAGAGTAATCACATCTGGAGATAGGACCAGCATGACACTGCTGTCATTTTGTTTCTCAGCTATACTCAGCAGATCTACCTCTAATGCGTTAGAGGAGTAGCTCATCTTGGCCTCCGTTCTGCAGCAGCCATCTAGTGCCAAGAGTGAAGATGACTGCAGTTAAATAAATATCCTTGGCTGCCACTTGCATCTGGTATTATATCAACCTGTATAAATAAGCACAGCTTAAGCCTTGTACTTAATATGACTGCGAGACTAATGATATTCTTCATTTTAATAACGCAAAACAATGTCACCACTCAGCTCTCCACAAGGATATAAAAACCTGCAGATTTTTGCATGTATAATATGCCCTGAAGTAGTGGTCAAAATCCCTCTGTACGCCTGCAAATACAGTTCATTTTCATCCTTACTTCCACATAAATTATCTCTGGCATAACGGGGTGTACCAGGGTGTTCAATACTGTGTGTGAGAATGATTAATACATTTTCTGTGCCTAAGGTGTGAAATCCTATTCACTTTATCAATCAAGTAACTGCAGGGCAGACTCCCAAATGTGTGTAAAGGAAAAAGTGAGATCCTTTAATACTCTACTTACCTTCTGTATATGGGCCTAACATGATACTGCCAGTCTGTCAGGACACAGATACAAAAAGATGTAGGTTACATAAGTGAGTGGAAGTCTGTTTTATACATGGAGAGGATGGGAGACACAAAGAGCAGTTTGCATATGAAAAGATTATGTGTGATTAATCAGTTAGTGTGTATGTCTCTCTCCTTGTCAATCCCCAAATTGGAAAAAAAAAAAAAAAAAAAAAAAAAAAAACAGTATTAAATAGAAAAATTCCCTCTACTTTTTGTGAGGTCCAAGTCAGTATAACTGTGGTGAATTTCACATGAGCTCAGTCCTCAAGTTTGGTTAATAAGAATGATTTGTTGAGTCACCCACCATCCCTGGAGGTATTTAAAAGATGTTTAGGCATAAAGCTTAGTGATATGGTTTAGTGGGGGACTTGTTAGTATTAGATCAGAGGTTGGACTTGGTGATCTTGGAGGTCTCTTCCAACCTAGATGATTCTGATTCTGTGATTTTGACATATGAAGTCAAAACTTATTGAAATATTTTATTTTACTTTATTTCAACATAAGACGTATAACTAAAGAAATAACTTTAAAATAGACAAAATTATATATCTAAGGAAAATATGAAAATATTATACTGCTTTAAAAACGTGGGGACTTTCTGTCATATTTTGTCATTATTTAAAAAAAAATAAAAAAAAGAAAGAAAGTGTTCTACAAGTTGAGATGATCTATAGATACAGATCCCTTTGACAAGTGTACATCTCCAATTTACAAGGATTTTGCATAAGCTTTTTTTATACATATGCGTAAGGTGTTACTGCATATGTATTCAGATGAGATGATTCTCCGCAAAAATGAAACAGGACAGACGGGTTACATCTTCAAGATAAGGTAAAATTTTCCTAAGCTTAAAAGATACAAGTCATTTTAGACACTTCTGAAACAAATCTTAACAGAGTGTATTTTAGAAATATATATATAGTTCAATCTCAAACTATTGAAACAAATAACAGCAACAACAAAAATATTATTTGTTTTATTTAGATGGTTGAACTAGATGATCCCATTACTTTTAATAGTTGTTTCTAGGATTAGAAATGCAAACATAGTTAGTGCAATAAGACCACATTTATTTAATTGAGAGTAAAAATAAATAATCTTTGAAACAGCTGTTACAGCTATGGTTATATATATTCTTTATATTCCATATAAAGATGTGAAATTTGAAAATGAATCTTTGAAAATAAAATTAATTTGCAAATGAAACTTGAAACACTTAGCTGTTGTTCTGAAATAGTTATGGTGCTTTAAATGTTAATATTTTTTTCTTAGATATTCTCCACTTGAAACACTGCAATATATTTTTAAAATTCCATACTGAAGAATATTAATGATGCAACAAATTGACTGGTGCTACAGCGATGTATCTTTTTTCTCTCCCTCTTTTTTTTTTTTTTTTTTTTTTATGAGCATATTTAATTTCACGTTTCTTAAATTTCTAATTACAACCAGCACTAAAAGCATGAAGATATTTAAGGATGCATTTTTATATTTAAACATACCTCATTATTATTACTTATCTGTAAGATAGTTCACTAAGATATAATGGTAGGATATTAAAGTGGATTAGAAATCTCATTATTAAAACACAAGCTTGTCTGAATAAAGAGGGGAAAAAAATAAAGTACTCTAAATGGAATAAGCACCTCTTCATTTTCTTTCACAATTCTCATTTTATTATGAGCTAAATGTCAGAGACATAAAGACATAACTGGTGGCATGATCCCATCAGGGAGGTTTGTATCTGTTATCATATTGTATTTAACATTATTTTCCCAAAGATTTTAAATAAAGCCAGTGAACTTTACTAAGGGCTCAAATTTCAACCAAATGTGTTTTAAGTCTATCTGGAGATGGATTGTTTATTTTTAAAGAGTAAGATATGACCGCAGTCAAATTATATCTCTTCCTGTATTTCAACTCATTATTAGGGCAGACACCAATTATGAAACTATGCTGTCAGGTTACCCTTCTAAGGACAGTAACACACTTCATGTTTTCAGTGACAAATTGAATTTGACATTTAATTTGAAGCCTGGGATACCATAATGTAAAACCTCCTGCAGTATTAGTGATAAAGTAGGAAGGCTGACATCCTGGTTGCCTCTTTCAAATAGTCCATTCCATATTACCACAGCCTTCATTATGTTCTATCTGGATTTTATACTTGAACATTAAAGGAAAATTAAAGTGTTTAGAATCACAGTTGATCACAACTAGAGTATTGTAGGTTCCTTTATTTGTGCAAATAAATGATGTACCATAATTTTCATCCATAATGTGTTATCCAGGCATCCTGTCATTTCTGAGTTTAGATTATATATAATTTATCTAGATATAGATATAAATAACTTCTAGCAGCAGCCTAAAGTTGAAAGACATAATTATAATATAGTAAAAGACAATTAAAATATTTTTATAAGTACATAAGAAAATGAGGACTAAGGAGAATCTCTGTCCTTTATTGACTGTAGGGAGAAACATAGTGACAAAAGATGAAGAAAGGGCTGAAGTACATAGTGCCTTTTAGCTTCAGTTTTTATTAGTAAGACTAATTCTTCTCAACGTACCCATCCACACAAGAGTACTGAAGGAGCCTGTGGAAGTGCTTGCCAACCAATTTTCAATAATTTGCCAGCATTCTTGGTTAACTGTGATGTCCCAGCTGATTGGCAGTTCATGAATGTGATGTCCAACTACAAGAAGAGCAGGAAGGAGGATCTAGGGAATTCCAGGCCTGTCAGTCTGCCTTGGGTGCCAAGAAAGGTCATGGAGTAGATAATTTTGACTGCATGACATGTACAGAACAACCAGGTGATCAGATCTATTCAGCATGGGTTTATGAAAGTCAGGTTCTTCTTGACTAACCTGATCTCCTCCTGCTCAGCAAACAAGGGAAAGGCTGTGGATGTAATTCACCTGAACTCTAGAAAAGCACTTTAAGCTGTTTCCCACAGCATTCTCCTGGCTACTCATGGCTTGGATGGATGTATTATTGTTGTGGTTCAACCCGGCTGGCAGTTAAACACCACACGACCATTCACTCACCCTCCTCCCTCCCTCTCTGGGATGGGGGAGAGAAAAGAGAAAAAAACTGAAGCCTGTGGGTTGAGCCAGAGACATTTTATTAGAACAGAAAAAAATAAATAATAATAATAATATGTACAAACAAGTGACGCACAATGCAATTGCTCACCACCTGCTGACTGATGCCCTGCCTATCACCAAGCAGCCTACCCCCCCACCCTGGCTAGCCACCCCTATATATTGTTCAGCATGGCGTCAGATGGTATGGAATACCCCTTTGGCCACTTTGGGTCAGCTGTCCTGGGTCTGTCCCCTCCCAGCTCCTGCTGCACCCCAGCCTGCCTGCTGGCAGGACAGAGTGAGAAGCTGAAAAAGTCCTTGGCTTAGTGTTAAGTACTGCTCTGCAGCAAGTAAAACATCAGCGTGTTATCAACATTAATCTCATCCTAAATCCAAAACATAGCACCCTACTAGCTACTGCTGAGGAAAAATAACTCTATCCTAACTAAAACCAGGACAATTAGTCACTGGATAAAAATCTGTCTGGATGGCAGGGCCATAAAAGTTATGAATGGAGATAAACCCTGTTAGCAGCTTGTCTGCAGTGGTCTTCTCCAGGACTCAGTAATGGGGAGAGTTTTATTTAAAAAATAAATAAATGGGTCTAGCTGGGATGTTAACTTTCCCTGCAGCAGCCCATACAGGGCTGCGCTCTGCATATGTAGCTAGAACAGCAGTGGTATCACACTAGTGTTGTGTCTGCTGCTGAGAAGTGCTGGCACAGCATCAGGACTTGCTCTAACCCTCCTAGGGGGTGGGCAAAAAAATGAGAAAGAAACATCACCAGGGCAGCTGACCTAACCAACCAGAGGAATATTCCATACCATATGATGTCACACCCAGCAATAAAAGGTGGAAAAAGGAAGAAGAAGGGAGGGGTGGTGAGCTCTCATTGGAAAAACGTCTGTCCTCCTCCTGAACACTGGCTATGTGCGTTGAGGCCCTGCTTCAAGGATCACTCATTTGTGGCAAGTAGAGAGTAATTTATTTCCTTTGCACTCCCACATAGCCTTTACTTTTGTTTTGTTATTCCCTTTCCCCCTTCCTCTTCCCCTTTCTCTTTTTTCCCTTTAGTTGAATTGTTTAATTAATAATAATATTTCCTTAATATTTTTTTTCTCTTTAATGAAATTATCCTTCTTTCAACCCATGAGTTGTTCTTTCCTTTTTTTCTTCTCCTCCTCATCTGAGGAGGGGGAGTGAGAGAGCGGTTATGGTGTTCAGCCACCTACCACGGTAAAACCACCACATATTTTTATCAACAATCTGAATGAGGGATTGAATGCATCCTAACTAAATTTGCAGGCAACACCAAATTGAGTGACAGTGTTGATCTGTTTGAAGGGAGGAAGTATAATCAAATCCACACAATCAAGTATATATAATCAAGTATACACAAGCACAATCAAGACCAAGTGTTTGAGTGGGATTATCCAGCTCACACAACACATTCATACCTAATTTGGTGTTAAGATAATTCTTCATAAACTGACACTATTTGACCTGCAGGAGAACTTGCAAAGACCAAGTTACTTAACGTTTTCTTTCTACCAGTTCTGCACTCTGTGTCAACTGGCTGTAATAGCTTTAGTATTATTTTTGTATTGTTGACATCCTAAAATGAAGTTTACTGTCATGAAAACAACTTCAGTATTCCCTATAGAGAAGTCATGTTTCCCTAATGACACCAGGAAGTTGTCACCCTTCTGTCAGGAGAACTAGAATTTTTTGATCATATGCTGGTCTTCTGAAAGACTTTTTATGGGGAAAGGGTATCCTTCTTAACCAATAGTCACGAAGAAATGCAACATCATTGAGTGCACTAATAGCATTTACTTCCATTGATCTTGCCCAGTTCTTTTTATGTTTACCAGAACTTGTCTTGCAAAATAAGTTATCTTTTCTTTATATGGTTATAAGTTTTTTTCCAATGACAGAGGACAATTACTTATTTGTTTATTTATTTATCTTATTAATTTCTCTTGCCATTCAGGAAAGCAGAGAGACAGAATTTAGAAACAAGAACACCAAAAATACATGACTTAAAGTTTTCAGCATTTTCTTTGCTGTACAAGAAACTCCTCTTTGGCAATTTCATGCTGTCCATAAAATACAAACTAGGAACAGCAATTCAGCAAAATGCAAGGAAATATAATGAAGGAACTATGTACTTTTTTTTTTTTTTTTTTTTTTTTTGTACTTTTTTGTCAATATTGTGCTGAAATTCTATTGCATCAGGCAAAAATAATCCAGTTAAATACAAGCCTGGGGCTATTCAATATTCTGGTATATGCTGGACAACTACTGGTAAATCCTACTAATTACTCAGTGTAGGTTTTATCAGGATATAGTTTCCAGTCACTTGTTTGACAGGAAGTGAAGTATCCAGTTAATCACTGCTCCTACTTAAGATGATTTTCTGCATTTCTAGAAGATCTGTGGCATGATGTCTGATTTCACTAAAAGTTTAGCTATTCTCTTGCCAGAAATGGAAACCCATCATGTCCCAGTCAGTGGCTACAAGAAACCAATGTGTAATTGATACAGGGGAGTGAATGTGTTTCTCTTCCTTCTCCGACAATTATTTGGAATCGTAAGTGTTTTACAATTCAATTTTTAACCTCTGCTGCCAAACCAGAATAGCAGGTTGGCTAATAGCCAGAGTGACACTTACATCTGAGAATGAATACTGTCTCAAGTCACCTTGTCACCTTTCTACCCTTTGCTAGAGGTTTCATGCAAAGCAGCAGAGGGAGAGAATATGCCAAGAGGACACAGGGCTTCAGGGTTACGTAAAATAAAATGTGATTCTATACTTTCTATTTTTCTCATCTTGGATGTTGTCTGAGATTCTAGTTATATTAAGTTATCAATACAAAATAGACAATTTACCTATATAATTATATACTTTTAAAACTTAAATTTCATTTTAATAACTGAATACATTACTTCTAATTTCCCAGACTCCTATGATATAAAGACTTTCTGAAAATCTTTGCATTACTTTTTTTTTTTTTTTTATTTAAAAAAAAAAAAAAAAAGAATTAATGGATTAACAAGTAGTTTTGATAATCATGGTAACATACCTTACCTACTAATTTGAGGAAAAGAACAGTAAAAATAATTTATTACACAACAGACACCTTGCACAATACTTATACTATGTGCAAGTTAAAATGTTTTTTTGTTGTTGTTTTTTGTTTGTTTGTTGTTTGTTTTTGCACATTTCCTTTTTTACGGACAACTTTGTCCCATACATACATCTAACTTAAAATATTGGAAGCTTAGAGACTAATGATGTATTTCAGTATTTAGTTGTATGTCAGTATTTTGGCATATGGAATTACAAAGTAAACTGCTGGCAATTCAGGAAGGCTTTGGTATGAAAACACAAACATAAGCATAACAAGAAAACAAGAAATGTGTCACTATAAAAGTAAGACTTAAATCACACAGTTACTTGACTTTCAATGTTATGTACTAAGAGGTTCAACTGGGTAGTCGTAACATTCAGTTAAGTAAATTACTTTACCTGTTTAGTCTTTTGAAAATGAGTGAAACAGAATGAGTAAAAGATATGATATTATATATCTTTCTCCTTCAGGAACAATTTTGATTACAACAGACAGTTGTAATCAAAACTGGATATGTGACTCTCTCCAGGTACAACCCATGACGGCAGTAAACCTTATCTTATCTTTAGGATTCAAACACTATTGTTATTTTTCACCATGTTTGCAAGATCTTTCCATGAAATACACAATATTGCTGATCTTAGTTTTCAATGTTAACAATAATGACAGGTGTTCCAACACATTTGCTCCAAGCCTACTTTTTTTTTTTTTTCCCCCTAGGGTTATGGGAAATATGGGTGAACAATTAAAAGTCCCATTTATTACTAAACTAAGTGATAAGTAGATAGAGAAATTGAACTTACTCCCCCCCTCCCAAAAAAAAAAAAAAAAAAAAAAAAAAAAACTCTTAGAATCATTCTTAAGCTGGTACAATTTCGTATATGACAATATATATTTTTTCTCTTAAAATATTATTCAGCTTAGTAACTAGCTCACAGAAATTAATCCAACATAATACTAGTTAAAATTACATGTTTAAGAGGCAGTAGAAAGTAATTCACAATGACTAGTTTAAAAATCAATTTAATTAACTCAGTGAATGGTACAAATAATCTCTGAAAGCAAGTAAAAACAAGGACATGCACAGGCTAAATATAATTGATGATGTTGTCACTTCATTACATCTTCATCAAGTTTTGTGATCAGTATGATGATCATCAGAGTTTTGAGTGCTAGCACTCAAACTCACACAATTCGTTTAATGTTTCACGGTGTTCAGTTTTGCCACCTGCTCCTCTTATCATAAAATATAAAAAGACTGTAACTAACTTCTTGGAGTTGTTACAAGGAAAAGTCTTAAAATACAAATAAAATAATAAAAAGACCTAAATATCTTCACTAAAAAATCTAAGAGTAAACAATCCAAATTAGTTCCAATAAAAATCATACAAAGATCCTTGTGTAGTAGAGAAAGCCAAACTAAACCAAACCAAGAATTAAACAGAAACAAATGACAGGAGAGATTAAATATTTTACTGGGTGTCAACTCCAAAAGCTGCTTTTTCTTATAATTATCATAATAATTTTGAAGTAAATATTGTATTGATTAACTTAATTAAGACATAATGCTGCCACACTGCAATTAAATCATTTTTAAAGGTATGTGAGAGATAGGAACTAGTTGTTTGATAGCTGTCTTAACTACCCATTCACACCACAATGCCTGAACAATATTTTATTTCTATTAAGAATACCAAAGCCTTTCTTTGCACTGGGTCAAAACCCTTAAAAATATTTCAGCTTCTTTTTTTCTTTTTACTAACAATATATTTTGATTTAAATATATATTTAAGTATGTATATATAAATATGTTATTCCATAGGTGGGTTTCTAACTTTCCTACTTATTTTCTACAAAAGAGAAGATTTTATTAGACAGTACCATTTGATCTTTATTTATTTCCTCTAAAAGTGTTATAGACAAACGATAAGCGCTAATGCTTTTCTGTCTGTTCTGGCCATATTTCCTGATTCTTAACCAGAAGCAGGTCTAATTTGGGTACCTACTCTTCTCCATTGAACTCTTCTCCATAAGAACTTTCTTAATTCTTAGAAAAACTGATATGTGGTAATCACAACATCACTGCATCATGTGCTTGTACTATGAAAAACATTTCATAAGCCATGTCCCTCAACATGCCAGCTAAAATAAAAAGCAAAAATAAATGAGATATTAAAATTAAATTATAAAGTAGTAACATTTTCTGCTTATCTGTCCTAATTAATACATTAATTATTTTACTTTCGTACTTAAGAGTAGTCATGTATTGTTAGAGACAGATTTCATAATTCTTGCCCATTGTCTTGGATTTTTTTCCTGTCAATAATCCTTCAGCAATTAAAATATTAGAACTACAGAGAGATGAAAATCACTTAGAAAAGCATGAGAAACTGAAGGGAATTTTAAAAGGATGTATTAAAAGAAAAAAATAAGTACCTTTAAATGTTATATTTGCCTAAAGTTTACTACAGGTTTTGTCACTAAAAAAGGGAACAAGAAAGAAGCCTTAAATTTCACCAGGAGAGGTTAAGGTTGGATATTAGGAATAAAAAATCTTCACTGAAAGGGTTATGAAGTACAGGAACAGGTTGCCCAGGGAGATCTTCAAAAAATGTCTAGATGATGTTTTAATGTGTGACTTGGCAGTGCTAGGTTAAACGTTGGACTAGATGGTCTTAGAGGTCTTTTCCAACCTAAATGATTCTATGATTGTAAGAATGGGAGAAATATTATTTAAGACACAAAGGAAAGACAAGTAGACAGTTTAGATAAATAATATATATTTTCATTTAAAGATGATTTAACTATTATATGTAGATTCTTTGAATATTATACATATGACATATATTACTGGCGTAATATATCATAATCATGATATATTACTGGCAAGTCTACCTGAAAATGAAGGAGGGAAGGAAGGAAGGAAAAGAGAGAAAGAGAGAAAGAGAGAAAGAGAGAAAGAGAGAGAGAGAGAGAGAGAGAGAGAAAGAAAGAAAGAAAGAAAGAAAGAAAGAAAGAAAGAAAGAAAGA
>CM021731.1:193958574-194040907 GCA_011075105.1 Heteronetta atricapilla
AGAAAGAAAGAAAGAAAGAAAGAAAGAAAGAAAGAAAGAAAGAAAGAAAGAAAGAAAAGTCAACAAGCTGAATGACTTTAATGAAAGTCTGTACAAACAGAAAAAAAAAAAAAAACAAAACACCAAAATTGAAAGCAATGAACAGTGAATAGTAATCCACCACAGATAGTAGTCATCAAAAAAAAAAAAAAAATAAAAAAATATTTTAATGTTAAACCAATGGGTTTTTTTTTTTTTTTTTTTTTTTTCTCAAAGAAAATTATTTCGTATTTACTGAAAATTTTAAAAAAGTTAAAACAACTAAAACATGATAGAACGTTATCTCTGTTGGATCTTACTTAAACTACTGAAAATGGTTACTGTAAAATTGTGGAACTTTATTTGCCTTTTGTCATATAATGAATTATTTCATCATTTTATTGCACTGACAGTAAAGTACCTACATGCCTAATTTTTAAGAATCAGCAGATGGGTTGCCTGTCTTGTTAAGATGTCAACTGCCAAGATGAAAAATGCTTTTTGTCTAAAAAATGTCTTTTTTTTTTTTTTTTGTCCCATTTCTAAATATTGTAAAACATAACTATCTTTCACTAATATGTTTCCTGGAAAGGCAAGATGAAATAGAAGAAGCAACAGAACTGATTATGAGCTGGAACTTCTGATGGCATGAAGATTTGTGTATGATAATAACCAAACTTTCCTCATTTATTCTTTTTTCTTGTCAGCAATACAGGTTCAGTTCTCCAGTACATGTGGCCTATGCATGCTTTATACAGGACATATTTTTTATTATCAATGTTGTCTGAGTTGTAGAAATCCCCACAGAAAGTGTCAAATAGTTATTTTGTTGATGCTGAGAGCTAAATGAAAATGAAAATAAATATTACTTTCATTTTACTAATATAAACACTCCTTGCCAACAATTGTCTTCAACAGATTCTTGGAACTTGCTTTTCCATTGACTTCCAAATAAAAAGATCAGTTGAACAGAAAAACTAAAGATTACCTTCTCAATTTATTTGTAAACTAGTAATTTAAAAAAATAAAAAATTGGAAAAAAAAGTTTGGAGAAAAAAATATTCTAAATCAGTTTTTTTTTTTTTTTTTTTTTTACTTAACACTGTGTACTTCGTACTTATTTAATATATGTTAAGTTATGTTAATCTTTTGATATAAAGCTAATTAAATGAAAACATTTTGTGTTCCTTCTTACTGTTTTCACGTTGGATAAAAGTCATATTTTTCCCCAAGAAGTGAGTCAATTTAAAATTTCATCTAGGCTGATATCAGACACATTTTAAGCAATAAAATGAATTGTCTGAATCACAGGTTTTATGACTTTCAAGATGACTTTCAACTATATGCAAAGACAATGTTTCACATGCCTGGAAAGATGAAATTTAAATACTGTAGCCATGCAAGCAGTTGGAATCACAGAAAGCTGTAGGGTGTGATTGACAAGCAAGTTATATCAGAATAATGAGCAAGATGTCTGGCAGTATATCAAAAGTTTGACCAATGTCTATAGAAGTCGTGTATTATATGCACGTGGACCAGCAATTTTTCAAATATAGAATCACAGAATCATATAGGTTGGAAGAGACCTCCAAGATCATCTAGTCCAACCTCTGACCTAACACTAACAAGTCCTCCACTAAACCATATCACTAAGCGCTACATCTAAATGTCTTTTAAAGACCTCCAGGGATGGTGATTCAACCACTTCCCTGGGCAGCCCATTCCAATGCCTAACAACCCTTTTGGTAAAATTCTTCCTAATATCCCACCTAAACCTCCCATGGTGCAAGCAAGGGGCCCAAAACTGAACACGGTACTCAAGGTGCGGCCTCACCAGAGCAGAGTACAGGGGGACAATCACTTCCCTAGCCCTGCTGGCCACATTGTTTCTTATGCAAGCCAGGATGCTGTAGGCCTTGTGGGCCACCTGAGGACACTGCTGGCTCATATTCAGCTGACTATCAACCAATACTCCCAGGTCCTTCTCCACCTGGCAGCTTTCTAACCACTCATCTCCCAGCCTGTAGCACTACTTGGGGTTGTTGTACCCCAGGTGCAGGACCCGGCACTTGGCCTTTCTGAACTTCATACAGTTGGCCACAGCCCATCGGTCCAGCCTATCCAGAATTCCTGCAGAGCCTTTCTACCCTCGAGCAGATTGACACACGCACCTAACTTGGTATTGTCTGCAAACTTACTGAGGGTGCACTTGATCCCCTCATCCAGATCATAAAGATAAAGATAAAGATATTAAAGAGAACTGATCCTAGTACTGAGCCCTGGGGGACTTTGCTAGTGACTGGCCTCTAACTGGATTTAACTCCATTAACCACAACTCTTTGGGCCCAACTATCCAGACAGCTTTTAGGCCAACAAAGCATACGCCAGTCCAAACATATTATCAAAAACTCTATAAATACTAAATGGAAGGTTATCCATGACTTGCATGAGTATCTAGTGAAAGAATAATGTGGTTAACTAGTTTGAGATGTGTGATAAAGTACTTGATGAGAGAGCTGAGGATATGATGAGAGATTAGGATACAGTGTGTATAAATATATATGCAAATAAAATGATGGGTCCTAATTTCAGACCATGAATTCAAACAAACAGCTACAAGGTGAGATCCCTGTGTGCTACTTATTACCCAAATTGAGAATTTGATATCCTGTTGTATTGTATCACACAGAAAAATAGGAACTGTGGAGTCAACCTCTGAGTCTAGTAAGTACTGAGAGAATGCATTCTTGAAAGAAGTAGAATTTGAAAGTCCCTGGATCACTTAGGTGCAGCTAGATGCAAAGCAACTGTGTCCCAAAATTTCGGTGTTAGATATTCAGTGTAACAGTCCCAGGTGTACTCCCAGCAACTATGTTTGTCCTTTCAGGGAATTGTCACTACCGTTGTTTGAAATCATGAATAATAATTTTCTATATAATTTATTTTCAGAGTATTTCAGTAATAAAAAAGATGTTAGCTATCAACTTTTAGGAACTTACAAGTTCCTAAATTAGAGCTTACATTGATATTATCTATCTATCTGTCTATCTATCTATCCATCTATATATCTATCTATTTTTAAGATAGACACAAATGTGTTTGAAGAAAGTCTGTGTTATTGGTTGAGATTTTACAAGCATTCTGCTCCATACACACCTTAGAAACATTCTGAAGCACTTTGCATGCTTTGGGGAAAGGCTGAAATGAAATACAATTATAATCTTCACCCTTTTGTTCTTTTTTTTTTTTCTTAAAAAGGATGATGTGTCAGGTTTTCAGATGGAAGATGCATTCTGTTACACAGCAGCATTTCATTTGTATTTCTCAGAAGACATTTATAAAGTGATTCTGCTAGCAGAAAAAAAAACAGCTTTGCAGAGTAATAGAAATACAATGATACAGAATTATTTAAATCCTTGAAAGTTATGGTTGGAAAAAAAAAGTAAACTACTGTTTTTCAACACACTGATTATTTTTTCCATTGGAAACTGCCCTATGGGATGATTCAAGGGTCCCCCTCAAAGCTCAGGAGCAATGCATCCCAACAAAGAGGAAGGCAGGCAAAAAAGCCAGGAGGCCTGCATGGATGAACAAGAAGCTCCTGGTCAAACTCAAGCAGAAAAAAGTAGTCTACAGAGAGTGAAAGACAGGAAAAATGTCTGTGAGGAATACAGAAAAAAAACTTTCTAAGCAGCCAGGGATTGAGTTAGGAAAGCTAAAGTATTTTTAAAATTAAATTTGTCTAGGGATGTCTAGGGGAACAAGAAAAGGTTCTCTTGTTACAACAGTGATAAATGGAAGGCTAGGGAAATTGTGGACCCTCTCTAGAAGGAAATGGGAGACCTGGTTACACAGGATTTAGAGAAGGCTGAGGTACTAAATGAACTTTTTCCCTCAGTCTTCAAAACTTTTCACCTCGTAATATGCTATTTATAGTCATCAAACAGTTTTACTGAATCTTTTTCTGTTAATATTTGCCCAACTGGTGAATTATCCATATTAGGTGGGAATTTTCATAATGCCCTTAAGGAACCAGATATACAGCTGGCATCAGAACCTCACAGGAATGAGTAAGCAACCATTTGGAATAGCTCTGTCAATCATGTAGTTGAGTGACTGCCTGTTAGATGGAAAGCTGCGGTCAGAAAAATTAGATTATCCTGTTCAAGAGTGACTATATAGTGATAACTGTAAAAGTTGCCTGAGGAGTCCTTTTAAATGTTAGACTTCCACATCAGAAACCAGAAAGTGTTCAATTTTTTTTTCTTTCTAGAGAATCTTGAGTACCTGGATTTTGTATGCCTTGTAGATCTACAAATACTTGAATTCAGCATGGTTAGTCACATTAAATCTTTCTCTATATAATGAATTTTTCTTTACTCATAATTGAGCAAAAGCAATACTATTTTGAGCAATACAACCTTGTAAAACAGCTCACTGAAAGATCTGCATACCCACAGACTTCTGTTTTGAGCATAAAACTATGAGACACTTCTGAAATCTAGTGTTTCTATAACTGACATCCTGGTATTAGATTCCAACACTTGAGATACGCAGAACATTAGCTTATATTGAAGCAATTTCTTCTTTCAATTCGAAAAAAAGTGGTAAATAGTTAAAATCATACAACACTGTGACCAAATATTTTATGCAAATGACTATGTTTAGAGCTGGAAAAAAACTTATTTTTCAGTTGCACTTTACAAGCTGGTGCAACAGATTTTTTTTTTTTTTTAAAAAAAAAGGAAAAAAAAAATCCAATTTCTTGCCTAGGTTAATCTATATTTTTACTGCCTCCTCCACTCAGTCATTTGTGGTTACTGACCTCCTGGAATCAACTGCCATGGAAAATGAGATAATGTCATTTATATAAAGTCCTTGTTACAGTAAAGTGAAAGAGTCAGTCATTGAAACATTTCCAAGAACAGAGAATAATTAACAAAACCTTAGATGAGTTAATACTATGTTGTTATTGCTTTCAAATCTAAAGATGAAAGAAATATTTTTTTTCACATCTGTTTCCTGCTGACTTCAGCTTTTATTTTACAAGATGAAATAAAAATTTTCAGTGTTCTGTATACACTAATGTATGCATATCACTGCTGTTCTAAATGTGACTTTGACCCTTAAGTATATTTAGATTTTCCAGGAAGTTAAGTGTTTTGAAAATTTTCCTCCTAAACAAAAATGGTTTCTGGAAGGAACCCAGTGTGTATTTTAGTGATGAATGAACAGATGAATCCAACAGGGACATGAAAGAACTTTCTGTAATCTAAGGATTTATAACAGAGAAATCTTAAACCAAGCTTTTATGCAGCTTCCCTCTGCTTTTTTTCCCACGAATGTTCTTGAAATGTGATTTCCTTTCATGAAAGATTAGCTCATAGGCAACTTCATCAAAACATTTGATTACTAATACAGAACAATCCCCTTCAAAAATATTGGCAATAAGAACATTAAATTTTAATAATAATAATAATAATAAAGATTAACATTTTCCATTTTTTCAATTACCAGAAAGAAAAAAAAAAGAAAAAAAAAAGTCTTCCTTTCAGTTAAATACAAATATAATTATTTTTAGACCATAAAAAAGTAAGATTATATCAGTCAATAATAAAAGCATGTTTGTTGTGAAATTACTTTTTCTCAATGAAGTTGAAAAACTGATTATCATTAAACCTCACACATCTGAAATATTATTACCATGCTAAACTAAAAGCCTTCATTAACTATGAACTGTCCTTGAAATCTGTGCAAGAAGCATAAACTAATTCATTGGCTTTTGCGTAAACCTGGCAAATAATAGTGTACAAACAAAGCATTGTTCCTTCTACATGAAGGAACTATGCACTCAGGTGATGATGAATAGGAATTTAGTCTATGCATGCCCAGCACTTTGTGCAACATGAATGTATGGCTTCTAGGCTACTGTTAATTCATAAATTCCTGTTCATGTAAACAAGCGTATATATAGTACAATGTACAGATGACACCTCCAAGTTAATATTAGAGTATCAGAATATCACATATTTATGTTTCACTAGTAGTAGTCAAGTAAAAGTAGCTTGCTTGTGGGAGATTATATTATTACATAAAAAAGCTACAAGTGACCTCACAGCTCTGAAGTTTTACTGCATTGGTACTGTCACTGAATTTACTGTATCGGTCTAGTTTTATTGTATTGGTTTACAATTTAATCTTTTCATAAACTGTTATGTCACTAGAGATATATGGGAGATATGTGAGTTCAAAATTCTGCAGTATTTTTATAAAACTAATTCCAGATCCTAAACACAAAAGTATAAATGTGAAAATTGTTCATAATTTTCTCTTCTGGTATATTCAGTGGACATATATAACATGAAATGATCATGAAGTTCCTCCTCAGATACACAGTGCCATATAACTGCTTCCATACACAGATGTTAAAGCTTATCACTTTCCTCATATACTTTTTTTTTTTTTTTCAAATAAACAAATGTCACAGAAAAATGTTTATTTGTGCAGACAGAGACTAGGAAGAGGAGAATCAATTCCAAAACAAAATCAATGAAACAAATAAGATCTACAGTATTGTGCATCCTACTCATGATTAAATTTTATTTACCAAGCCCTCAGATTTTTTAATTGTAATTCAAGTTTTTGCAACTGCTCCAGTGTACTACATGCAGTGTTACAGAAACCAAATCTCACAGTAAAATTCTGACAGAAGGCAAACATCTTGCATCCTCACTTATGAGGAAAAAGAAAAGTGCATATATGTTAAATAGCTACAGCACATACAACAGATAATCTGAAAGTAATTAATAGTATGTAAATTGTGGAATGTAAACCATGCAGGAATTTACCAAAGGGTGTGCTTAAAGAGCTGTATTCTAATTTCTTTTGGACTTGATCCACCTCCAAGGTCCCTTCCAACCTCAACTATTCTGTGATTAGCCTTTACATGTTGGAGTGATGTACTTTACAATAGTATAAGATTTAACAACGGTTTTTATACGAATGAATGTAAACATTTTAACTTAATGGTACGTAAAAAATTTAAAAGAAAAACTTAACTAGGCATCCTTAGGCTTTTTAGTGCAACAAGAACAACAACAAAAATCCACTTTCTGTATTTCCAGTTGTTAAAGCAAGAAAAAAAAAAAAAAAAAAAAAAAGCAAATGCATCCCCAGGTTGTTTTTTTTTTGTTTGTTTTTTTATTTATTTTTTCTTCTTATGAAGAAAAAATGTATACATGAAGCTTGAAAATTCTTACTGTACAGTGGCTAGGTGGAAGAGAAAATAATTTATTTAGCATCACTCTGAAGTGATCTGTCTCTTACTACAGGTAATGCATCTAAGACAACAATTAACTAAATTTAACCTAAGGAGAAAGATTAATATTTAGTTCACTACAATAAGTGAACTTCAAAAGTCAATGAAATATACTGGTATGAATTTGTCCTACTGCCTGCTTTGTCTGCAAATCTACAAAATTTTTAGCAACTAGCACTAATTTGTCAGGACCTGATTTTCAGACAGAACTCAGACTTGACTCTCTTGTCTGTACATTTACTTGAAGCATAGCTATTGGAACACAAAACAGACCACAAACACTGTAAAGCTGTAATCTTGTCTGATATTTTTTCCTTGACACTTCAAGAATGCACTAATAAACAGTGTTAGCACTCATGTGCATGTTACAAATGGGTTATACAGTCAATCTGGAAATAATTCTTTCAAACTTTTTTTTTTTCTTTTTCCTCTTCTCAATTTCTGTCCTTATTAGGTATGAAAAACCTTCAAGAAAAAGTGTTCATATTCACTAGTTTATTTTACTATCTCTGTTATTCTTTATTCAGAGCTTTACACTTCAAATGACCAAAATCTTTACAGTTATATCATATTAGAGATTTTCCTCCAGAATAAGGTCAGGAATAAGGTCAGCTTCACTCCTGCATCTCCTGAATTTGCAAACTTCATTTCTGAATTGAGGACACTGGAACTGCGTAACTAACAGCAGAGTAATGATATCTCTCAGTCTGTGCTTGAGGTCTACATAGTGTAAATTGTTGATGTGAACTTATTGCAAGCTTTATATATCTCATCTTTTGAATCATCCAATTCAATTATATTGGATCTGTCAATTAACTGTGAGTTCTCCCACTGGTTGTGTCTAAATCCATCTCTAACTATATCACTTAACTTTTCTTTCCTTTTCTTTTGAAAGTGTGATGCTGTTTCTTGGGAAAATGCATGTCTTCTGAACTGAGACATGATGAAATATTAAGCTTTTACACAATAACAACAACAACAACAACAATAGTATTTCTTCTTTCTGCTCTTTCCACAATGCTTCTTGACCCATATTCATTTTCTTCCATGTCAAGAATTATGAATACAGTCCATTTTTCTTTTGTGTCTCTCCTGGGAAGTCTGCCTAGTGACACCTCCATCATATTGCTATACTCAGTCTTTACTTTAACCATGTCTTTGTTGGCTTTCATATTGTTTCATACTATAGTGCTGCAGTCTCCGCATTATTTATAATTTCCATGTATCCTTACTTCAGGGAAAAAGAAAGGTAAAAAGAAATAAATACCTATGGAATAGATAAATGACAACTAATGAGGAATATATTAAATAACGAATAATTTAAAAGCTGTAGATAAAAGTCTTGAGTTAATAAATTGACTGCTTATTATTGTTGTTGACAATGTACAATATGCAAACTAAATATAATAAAAATGAAATTTCAGAATGTCATCTGACTTCCCTTTTTTTCTTTAAAAAAATAATAATAATAATAAAAAAAAACCTACAACTCTCTGCATTTAGTAGAAGAAAATCACTCCATTTATCTCCTTATGTTCATATGTTTATGACCTGAAGGAAGACATTTTCAGGAAGACCTGAGTAAAATGGGTTTCAACACAATCTTTAAAAGCCCTGAATCTAGTCATTCTTTTAGGAAGGCATTTAGGAAAGCAGAGGGGTTGCCCTTAAGCATATTTAAAGATCATCCAAAAAAAAAAAAAAAAAAAAATTCAGTCCAATTTGAAGGAGATATGTCATTTTTCCATTACTTTGAAATATTCAACTTATATTTAAAAGATAGAATTATTCCATTGTCTGTTTATATTAGCTATCTTCCAGCAAAAGAACAAATGTTCCTCAAAATGCTTTCTTCACATATCCTGTTTTGGCATGGTAGTCCTGCATGTCAGGGGTATTTATCATCCATGCAGATAGTTAATGGAAAGCATATCAGGCTGCAAATAATAATAATCATGATCATCATCATAGTTATAACAAGCACCTTTTTGTTGTGGTAAAAGATAGTTGTCTGAGGAGAAAGGGGGAGAGCTGGACTTTAAAAACAACAACAACAAATATGTATTTTTCTCAGATATGACTATGGTCTCAAAGGCTGATTTGAACTGTGTTCTGGCCACGAGCTTTAGCACATTTGTTCCGTATGTAGAGACCACGCCTTTTAACATTTTTTTTTTTTTTTTAGGAAATGACAATTATTTCCTAGAGACTCAGTGGGATTTTTCCTTAGAAACAGAACAGTAAATGCTAAAAGACCATCAAAGTCCAATATCTGATGCCTTTTCATTTCATATAAGCTTTCTTTATGTAAGAACCTAAATTGTTGTTTAAATCCTGTAAGTCCCACATAGGCACCATAGCAGGCAGTCTGTTCTTATGCTAAAGCTCATTCTTCTTTTCCCCTCCTCTCCCAGATTAAATAACTACAACAGACCTTTTTAAGGATAAAGTTGGTTTTATGAATTTACCAATAGCAATCCAATAATTTCTATATTTTTTCTATTATATATATTATTTTTATATGTTATCTTTATACCTTTCCACAAAAGCAATAATGCAAACTGAGTTCTGAGGTGTGTTTGTTTGTTTGTTTTGTTTGTTTAGAAATACCTTACAGGAAAAATCAATTACATTATCTACATTCTATCTAATTTTTGATATGTTAGGGCATCGATTTCACATTGTGCTATTACTAAAATTCAAATGGTTTCAATGTTCCTTTTTTAAGGGTATAATACTTCTAAACAGTAATGTAAAGACACCTTTTGGAAATAAAACAATAGATAGCTATTTTTTATTGTTAAAATTTAGTGAGACTTTATCACTTTTTGTACAAACTGAAACTTGTCTGTATTGAAATTTACTCCAACTAACAATATTTTTGTGCTTTAGATAATTGGATATTGCAATATGTTTGTATACTGGAGAGGTATTGTTTGTTTCTTTGATTTGTTTCTTTTTTTTTAAGGAAATGTAATTTTGTTTTCAGTCCATATTGCAAACTCTAGCAAATGACTCGGAGTTAGAAAAGGTTTCATGTTATCCAAGAAAACTAAGTTTTAGATGTGAGAAAAGTTTTGACTCATTCCTTTTCTTTTAAAAGTAGGGTTTGTACTGATTCAGTACCCAGCCTCACTTCTTTGATTTTTTTGCCCTCAAGCCTTGCTTTTCCTACCTGCTTCAGCCTCATGAGAATGACTGAAGGCTAAATCATTCTCAAAGGATTCATGCTGTGACCCACTGATCTTACTTTTCCTTTTTTTTCTTTTTTTTTGTCTTCCTTGAATTGAATCACAGTTTTCCCCTTGCTGAGGCAGAACACTGTGTGGCCTGTAGTAAGAAATCAGCTCAAGAGAAAGCCAAGCCTAATATATAAAAAGGATTGTTACTCCTTCTATAGGATTTTATAGTTGCTCATATGCTTCTTTCTGTCCTCAGATCTTTAATGAGCTTTTTCTAGCTTAGACAGGTCATAGGTTTCTTCTCTTTGGAAACTGGTTATTATAGAATGCTACAATATATATAATATACATAAAATATATGTGGGATACAAATATATATATATTATATAAAATACTATATATTACTCAAAAAATACAATACTTCCTCGTCCTCCATTCTGGAAAACCTTCCAAGACATCTTTTCTCATGGTAAAGTGAAACTGTGGAGCCAAGGACACTGTATGTTATAGCGACAGCCAACTGCTGTCACACAGCAATACAGGAAAGAGTGCTCTGTCAGGCGTCAAACACAACCAAAAGCCTCATGACTCCATCTTCTTCTGTAAGTGCATGAAACCTCCAGGTGAAGGAATGGAAAGAAGAAGCAGGACAACTACATGGTGCCATAACCCAGTGAGACAAGCAAATCTGTTGCTATAGTTTACAGCTGTCCCTCACATGCACCAATATTTTGTTTATCTCAGTGTGCCTATTTTTCTCCAGCCTTCTCTGTAATCACCTTTCTTACTCCACTTTTTCCTCTACTTTCAGTCTTTCCCACTTCTTTTGCCCTAATTCATGCCTCAGGGTACCATCTATTTTCCTAAAGTCTCCCACAGCATTGTGTAAGAGGGTTCTTCATCTCTGCTACATTCTGCTTATAGTCAGCTGACATCCAAACACATTAAACCTATGTACACGTTTTGCTTCTTATTTTTCAAGTTATCTCCAAATGGTACTAATTCATATATCATACTCCTCATTACTACTGAAATGTTTGTTTGTTTACATGTGTTGGAATTACACCTTACGGAGCAGACCTACTTCCACTTAGGCAGGCACCCCTTTGTACTTGTTGCCATCAACATATTGCCAAACCTGTTTGTGGACGCCTTGTTAAGAAGGTTCACCTGACTGTCCTCTTGCATTCTGAAGTCAATATTATTGCTGACACAATTTCATTAGCAATTTCTTCTAAGATAATGATTGGATTTATGATTTATGATTAATCTTCATAGTTTATATTTATGAAAATTGAGAATTTTAGGACAGCCCCACCCCTCGCCCCCCATGAGCATAAGCAGTTAATGGGAATCACAGTGAATGGCAATGAGAGGAAGAAAGTTCCCAGGAGACAATGCTTATTACGAAGTCAGTTGTTTACTAACACTGTTAGTAATGTTAAAAAAAAATAGTTTCCAGATAATCTCAATTTCTTGCATCTCTTCTCAGTATCAGTAACTAGTTTTCAGTTTATGTGTCTTCCTAGAAGATAGAGGTGTTTAATTTTCCTTTAGATTTCACTCACACTGGTTTGGCAAGTACTAGGAATGCCATTCTCCAGCACTGAAGAAAAGAAAGATTGCTTACCACTCTTGGAGTTTCATGTACTTCATCCAGGCTCTAAAGACAAACAGGGAGATCACAGTGAAGACACAAAGGTGAGGGCATTGATTCAGTGTATTTCTTCTGTTTTGGAAAATATTACTACTAAGACAGGCACCTATCAAATTTTGAGAAATAATTTTTTTCCATCAAGATTTGAATGGTAGTAAAAGATGTATAAATTGAATCAACATATATAGTTGAAAAAAAAATCTAATTAACCTAGTGAAAAAAATCAAATATCTTGCCCTTGATGCAATTATGAAATAACTAGAACTAGTACTGATTAAAAAAATATATTTTTTTCCACTGAAGTTCCTATGGTCAGCCTGAGGAAAGCACACAGCTGGAGTTGGTACTTTTCTTTCTAAGGGTGAGAGAGATTTCAGATGACATCAAAGGAAGAGTCTTACTATTAAAATAGCTTGTCTACAATGTTTGGTAATGTAATTTTCTTGGTCCTTCCATTTTTATTAATTCTCTAATTAATATAAAGCTTGCAGTACACAGCTAATGAAAGACTAGCTATTCTTAGTTAAACCCTAGATCTAAACAAGAGATTATCTCTTCAAATTTAAAGGAATTATCTATTCTTCCCCCCCCCAAAAAAAAAAAAAAAGAAGGAAGAAATAGTCCTAAATTTCGTAATTCCCTTCAGTTACACTTTTACAATCTGACTCTGATTTGTACTGATTACGTTACAGCTATATAGTCTCCAGTATTAAAATGGGATAGGGCATGGTGTAAAGTATCAAAGAAGCCCAGCCCAAACAGTAATGTAGTTTACAGTACTCATCTTAAAGTTCCACATAAAGATCTCAAGTTCTTCATTTGGTTTTCTATTTCATCTTACCAGCTAGAATGCTTAATAATAAGTAGAATACTTCGACCTATGTCAGTTGTTGCTTGTTTACTGATTTAAAACACTTTTAGACAGAACATATTTCAATAATCTAATTTTTAAGGTTACAAAAGGTGATTAAATTCAGTGACTAAAACTGCAATATAATGTCTGCTTTAAAGGAGCAACTTCACTTACTCATATGGAATGCTAATTCTTAAATGAATAGTTAAAGAAACAGCCCAGAATGTCATTAAGGCAAGCTCAAGAAAAAACATCTGTTCTGCATGTAGCAAGTGTCTCAAGAAGTACCTCAAGGTTATTTTCTTATTTTCTGAAAAGGACTACATATCATTATTCTTTTTTAATATATATATATATATATATATATATATATATATATATATATATGTTAAGGACTAAGTATTACTATGACAATTAAATATCCTCCTTATTTTCAAGATAGAAGTTCCAGAAGTTCCTTTTTTTTTTTTTTTCCTTATGACTCCCTCTAGTTTAGCACAGAATACAAATGACTTCATCATTCTGTATTTCAGTACTGAAAATACATCAATTCCTGATCCGCTATATAATTTGTTGCTTGAAATTTTAACAATCAGACACCAAAGCTTGTTGCCTTATTTGTTGCTCACGCTTAAGTGGAATACTTCATGGACAGATGTCTACTCTGCATCTTTATTTTTTATTTTTTCATGATTCTCCTCAAATCTCCTAGATGACAATTGTCCTGGTTTCAGTTAGGACAGAGTTGTTTTTTCCTCCTAGTAGCTGGTAGGGTGCTATGTTTTGGATTAGGATGAGAAGAGTGCTGATAACATGCTGGTGTTTTAATTGCTGCAGAGCAATGCTTACACCAAGCCAAGGACTTTTCAGCTCCTCGTTCTGTCCTGCCAGCGGGCAGGCTGGGGGTGCAGCAAGAGCTGGGAGGGGACAGACCCAGGACAGCTGACCCAAAGTGGTCAAAGGGGTATTCCATACCATCTGAGGTCATGCTGAACAATATATAGGGGTGGCTAGCCGGGGTGGGGGGCCGGCTGTTCAGGTTGGGCTGGGCATCAGTCAGTGGGTGGTGAGCAATTGCATTGTGCATCACTTGTTTGTACATATTATTATTATTATTACTATCTTAATAAACTGTCTATCTCAACCCACCGGCTTCACTTTCCCATTTCTCTCCTCCCATCCCAGAGAGAGAGGGGGGAGGGTGAGCGAACGGCTGTGTGGTGTTTAGTTGCCCGCCTGGTTAAACCACAACAGTCCTTTTAGTGCCCAACGTGGGGCATGAAGTGTTGAGATAACAACAGATCTGACCAGAGTGTGTTAAACTAAAATTGATATTTGTACACTGTCGTCGACTCTGTACTTTGGAAAATATATCTCAGAAACTATTAACAATTACACCTACTGCCTCTTTTCATCAGGGAGCCAGTCTGTGGAGGGGACAGGAGAATATATTTTTCCCTACTTGTTCACTCTCCCTTACTCCTTCAGCACCCTCTTATCCCCTGAGCTAGTTACGATAACTCTCCAAGATGTTGAATATCCTTGGGATACTCAGACCAGCATATTCTTGTTGTTATGTCTCTTGAATGCGCTTCAGGTTTTGTTTAAGGTTAAACAACTACTTAGGAATCTCATCTAGAGATCTGTCCTGAGAGATCTCTGCTGGTGTTCCAGTTCCTGCTCCTGCAGCCGCTCCAGCTCCAGCCCCTGCAGCTGCTCTAGCTCCTGTGGCTGGGCCAGAGAAACAAGCTGTAGCAGTGCAAGTTGCCCCTGAAGGGGGTATTCCAACCCCTGTGGCAGACCCTGTGGCTGGGCCAGAGAAACAAACTGTAGCAGTACAAGTTGCCCCTGTAGACAAGGTGAAAAAATGGTATAGAGACTCGGGTCGTTTTGAACGCAGAGAGTCTTCTGCTAGGTCTAGATATGGAGAAGACGAGGCTGGGCCATCAGGGATGCAGGAGGATGAAGCTGGGGATGTTGAAAAATCAACAGTAGTTACCCAAACCTATACAAGCGTGAGCTACGAGATATGCGAAAAGATTTTGGTCGCTGTATAGGTGAGCAGCTTGTCACCTGGCTGCTCCGGTGCTGGGATACTGAAGCCAATTATGTGGAATTAGAGGGCAGGGAAGCCAGTCCGCTGGGATCTCTTGCTAGAGATGCAGGCACTGACAAAGCAATTGGTGATGGAGTACGATCTTACAGCCTCTGGAGGCGTCTCCTGTACGGTGTAAGGGAAAGGTATCCCTACAAGGAAGAACTTGTATGTCTGCCAGGCAAGTGGACCACAATGGAGAAGGGAATCCAGTACCTGAGGGAATTAACCATACGGGAGGTGATTTATCAGGACCCAGACAATGGACAAATACCCATAGATCCAGATGAAGTCAAGTGTACACAACCCATGTGGCGGAAGTTTGTACAGAGTGCACCATCATCATATGCCAGCTCATTGGCAATAATGGCCTGGAAAGAGGATGAGGAACCCACAGTGGGTGATGTGGTTAAGCAACTCTGGCAGTAAAGTCTCTCCTCTTCCCTACAGGCCTGCGTCTCGGCTGTGGAGAAACTTTATGAAAGCATCCATCAACTAAAAGAGAATACTTTGGAGAAACTTTCTGAAGAGGTACAGCAACTTAAAGAGAGATTATTTTCCTCCCCTCCTGTACAAACTAATGTCTCAGCTAGCAGGGGTAAGCGCTCATCTGTGCAAGGAAGACGACATGGTGGATAGACACCTCATGCTATCCTGTGGTTTTACCTACATGACCATGGAGAGTACATGAGAAAATGGGATGGAAAATCCACCGTGACCCTGGAGGCATGGGTACGTGAGTTGCAAAACAATCGGGAAAAAGGCGTTCTCTGAAAAGTTTGCTGCTCCAATTTCCAGCAGGCAGTCCTTTAAACACAGGAATGAAGATTCTGATGAGGATTAGAGGGGCCCTGCCTCCAGCCAGGGAGGGAAAGGGACAATCGAGTTTATTGGACTGTGTGGATTCGATGGCCTGGCACATCAGATGCACAGAAGTATAAGGCTTTAGTAGACTCCAGTGCACAATGTACTCTAATGCCGTCAAGCTATAAAGGGTCAGAGCCCATCAGTATTTATGGAGTGATGGGGGGATCCCAGCAGTTAACTGTATTGGAGGCTGAAGTGAGTCTAACTGGGAATGAGTGGCAAAAACACCGTATTGTGACTAGCCCGGATGCTCCGTGCATCCTTGGCATAGACTATCTTAGAAGAGGATATTTCAAGGACCCCAAAGGGTTCTGCTGGGCTTTTGGCATAGCTGCCTTAGAGACAGAGGGCATTAAACAGTTGTCTACCTTGCCTGGTCTCTCGGAGGACCCTTTTGTTGTGGGGTTGCTGAGGGTTGAAGAACAACAAGTGCCAATTGCTACTACAACTGTGCACCGGCGGCAATATCGCACCAACCGAGACTCCCTGATTCCCATCCATGAACTAATTCGTCAACGGGAGAGCCAAGAAGTGATTAGCAAGACTCATTCACCTTTTAATAGCCCCATATGGCCGGTGCGAAAATCTAATGGTGAGTGGAGACTAACAGTGGACTATTGTGGCCTGAACAAAGTCACACCACCACTGAGCACTGCAGTGCTGGACATGCTAGAACTCCAGTATGAACTGGAATCAAAGGCAGCCAAGTGGTACGCCACAGTTGATATCGCTAATGCATTTTTCTCCATCCCTCTAGCAGCAGAGTGCAGGCCACAGTTTGCCTTTACTTGGAGGGGAGTGCAATATACTCAGAATTGGCTGCTCCAGGGGCAGAAATATAGCCCTACCATTTGCCATGGATTGATCCAGTCTGCGCTGGAGCAGGGGGAAGCTCCTGAACACCTGCAGTACATCAATGACATCATTGTATGGGGTGGCACAGCAAAGGAAGTTTTTGAGAAAGGGAAGAAAATAATCCAAATCCTTCTGAAGACCGGTTTTGCCATAAAACAAAATAAAGGACCTGCACGAGAGATCCAGTTTTTAGGAATAAAATGGCAAGATGGACGTCATCAAATCCCAACGGATGTGATCAACAAAATAACAGCTATGTCTCCACCAACTAGCAAAAAGGAAACACAAACTTTCCTAGGTGTCGTGGGGTTTTGGAGAATGCACATTCCAAATTACAGTCTGATTGTAAACCCGCTCTATCAAGTAACCTGTAAGAAGAATGATTTTGAATGGGACCCTGAGCCACGACAAGCCTTTGAATAAATTGAGCAGGAAATAGTTCATGCAGTAGCCCTGGGACCAGTCCAAACAGGACCAGATGTAAAGAATGTGCTCTACACCGCAGCCGGGGAGAACGGCCTCACCTGGAGTCTCTGGCAGAAAGAACCTGGGGAAACTTGAGGTTGACCCCTAGAGTTTTGGAGTCAGGGATACAGAGGACCTGAGGCCCGCTACACTCCAACCGTAAAGGAGATATTGGCAGCATAAGAAGGAGTTCGATCTGCTTCGGAAGTGGTTGGTACTGAAGCACAGTTCCTCCTGGCACCCCAACTGCCAGTACTGGGCTGGATGTTCAAAGGAAGGGTCCCCTCCACACATCATGCAACTGATGCTACATGGAGCAAGTGGTTGCACTGATTACTCAGTGGGCTCAAATAGGAAACCCCAGTCGTCCAAGAATCTTGGAAGTGATTATGGACTGGCCAGAACGCAAATACTTTGGGATGTCATCAGAGGAGGAGGTGGTCCGTGCTGAAGAAGCCCCATTGTACAACAAGCTACCAGAAAATGAGAGGAGATATGCCCTGTTCACTGATGGGTCCTGTCGCATTGTGGGAAAGCATCGGAGATGGAAGGCTGCTGTATGGAGTCCTACACGACGAGTTGCAGAAGCTGCTGAGGGAGAAGGTGAATCGAGTCAATTTGCAGAAGTGAAAGCCATCCAGCTGGCTTTAGATATTGCTGAACGAGAAAAGTGGCCAGTTCTCTACCTATACACTGATTCATGGATGGTAGCAAATGCCCAGTGGGGGTGGTTACAGCAATGGGTGAATTATTTGTAGCCCGATGGGCTCATGACACCTCAGGCCATCAAGGTAGAGATGCAACATACAGATGGGCTTGTGATCGAGAGGTGAACCTGACCATGGACACTATAGCACAGGTTATTCATGATTGTGAAACATGTGCTGCAATCAAGCAAGCCAAACGGTCAAAGCCTCTTTGGTATGGAGGATGATGGCTGAAATATAAATATGGAGAGGCCTGGCAGATTGATTACATCACACTCCCTCAAACCCGCAACAGCAAGCGCCACTTACTTACAATGGTGGAAGCAACCACCGGATGGCTGGAAACATATCCTGTGCCCCATGCCACCACCCAAAACACTATCCTGGGCCTTGAAAAACAACTCCTATGGTGACATGGCACCCCAGAAAGAATTGATTCAGACAATGGGACTCATTTCCAAAACAATCTTATAGACACTTGGGCCAAAGAACATGGTATTGAGTGGGTGTATCACATCCCCTATCATGTATCAGCCTCTGGGAAAGCTGAGCGATACAATGGACTGTTAAAGACTACACTGAAAACAATGGGTGCTGAGACATTCAGAAATTGGGATACACATTTGGCAAAGGTCACCTGGTGAGTCAATACTAGGGGATCTGCCAGCCGAGCTGGACCTGCCCAATCAAACCTGCTATGTACAGTAGAAGAGGATAAAGTTCCTGCAGTGCATGTAAGAAACATGCTGGGTAAAACAGTCTGGGCTACTCCTGCCTCAGGAAAAGGCAAACCCATTTGTGGGATTGTTTTTCTTAAGGACCTGGATGCACTTGGTGGGTAATGCAAACGAATGGGGAGGTCCGGTGTGTACCTCAAGGGGATTTCATACTGGGTGAGAATAGCCCATGAGTTGAGTTGTATTATGTTAATTATTATATAATACTGTGTGTCATTGCTACCATAGATGAAAATAGCGATTAACTAGAATGTATTGGAAAGCGTGTAACCTGAGCATGACATAAATGGTATGGAATAAGGGGTGGATATATGTCCTGGTTTCAGTTGGGACAGAGTTATTTTTTCCTCCTAGTAGCTGGTAGGGTGCTATGTTTTGGATTAGGATGAGAAGAGTGCTGATAACATGCTAATGTTTTAATTGCTGCAGAGCAATGCTCACACTAAGCCAAGGACTTTTCAGCTTCTCACTTTGTCCTGCCAGCGGGCAGGCTGGGGGTGCAGCAAGAGCTGGGAGGGGACAGACCCAGGACAGCTGACCCAAAGTGGTCAAAGGGGTATTCCATACCATCTGAGGTCATGCTGAACAATATATAGGGGTGGCTAGCCGGGGTGGGGGGCCGGCTGTTCAGGTTGGGCTGGGCATTGGTCAGTGGGTGGTGAGCAATTGCATTGTGCATCACTTGTTTGTACATATTATTATTATTATTGTTGTTATTATTATTATTATTATTTTCTCTCTTAAATAAACTGTCTTTATCTCAACCCACAGGCTTCACTTTCCCGTTTCTCTCCCCCCATCCCAGAGAGGGAGGGGGGAGGGTTAGCGAACGGCTGTGTGGTGTTTAGCTGCCAGCCTGGTTAAACCACAACAACCATTAATACTGAAAACATGGTAACAGTTAAGTTGCTACTCAGCCAAAGGGACTCGTTCATTTCTGCTGCTCCACCAAGCTTTGTGTCTTGTCTTACATTTCACTTGCTGTCCCAGAATTAAATTATCTTATTATTCTTAGTTCTTATACTATTAGTCATCTTCAAGGCTCTTAAGTGATAGTAATCATCACATTCTTCAAGAGCTAGCTTTGTTCCAAATGATTCTTTTGTAGTAGTAATTTTTACTAGGTTGATGGATAAGAATTATGTTCAGTAAATTCTGATTTTCTTCTCTCCCTTTTGATATATTAAGACTGGTGGTCCAGAATGTCAGATATTTCAGTTATTAGAGCTTGTCGCTTCCTGACTCTTGTCTTTCCTAATGAACTGTTAAGTCATCTGTTCTGCCCAAGGCCATGATTTACTAACCATAACTGATGGTGATATTTTATGGCATGTATTTGCCTATTTTGGATGCAATTTCCATGTATTGACTTTACCAGTGTGAACCTTACGCTACTGCTAGACACAGAAGGAATTTGTATTTTTAAATGATTTTATTATTATTATTATTATTAAATTTGTTTGAAAAATGTTTTTAAAATAATTAAATAATTAAAAAACAAACAACAAAACAAGCAAACAAAAACAAAACAAAACAAAACAAAACAAAAACCATCTGTCCCTTGAGGAGGATAATTACTGTTTAAGCACACAAAGACACAAAGGACAAAGGAACATCCAAATAATGAATTCAAGGTTGAATATTTATCAAGCCAAAATCAGGAAATCAGCTGCCCCTTGACCCTTGAACACTAACCTCAGTTGTAAAGAACAGCAAGCAAGCTCTCACATTGCCTCAGGCACTTTAATATTTTGAATTTTTCTGTATAAGGATAGTCTATAAATCATAAAAGGCATGATGTAGTAATAATCTTTTCTTAAAGTCTTTCAAATCATTTAAAATGTTTTGTTTCTCTCTTGTCATGCATATGTCCAGGACAACCAGGAGATGAGGCCCTGTCATAAAAGACAAGTCCTGCCTGAGCAACCTCATTTCCTTCTATGACCAGGTGACTCGCCTAGTGGATGAGGGAAAGGCTGTTGATGTAGTCTACCTAGACTTCAGCAACGCCTTTTATATAGCCTCACACAGTATTCTCCTGGAGAAGCCTGCAGCCCATGGCTTGGACAGGTACACTCTTTGCTGGGTTAAAAACGGGCTGAATGGCGGGGCCCAGAGAATATAGGTGAATGGAGTGAAATCCATCTAGAGACTGGTCATGAGTGGTGTTCTCCAGGGGTTCATGTTGGGGCTAATCCTCTTTAATATCTTTATTGATGATTTAGATGAGGGAATTGAGTGCACCCTCAGTAAGTTTGCAGATGACACCAAGTTGGGGGGAAGTGTCAATCTGCCAGAGGGTAGGAAGTCCCTGAAGAGGGACTTGGACTGGTTTGATTGATGAGTAGAGGCCAATGGGATGAAGTTCAACATGGCTAAGTGCCAGGTTCTACACTTTGGTCACTAAAACCCCATGCAGCGTTATGGGCTTGGGGCACAGTGGCTCGAAAGCTGTGCAGAGGAAAAGGATCTGGGGGTGCTGGTTGATGCTCATCTGAACATGAGCCACCAGTGTGCCCAGGTGGCCAAGAAAGCCAATGGCACCCTGGCTTGTATCAGGAATAGTGTAGCCAGCAGGACCAGGGAGGTGATCTTTTTCCTGTACCCTGCTCTGATGAGGCTGCATCTTGTGTTCAGTTTTGGGCCCCTCAGCACAAGAAAGATATTGAAGCCCTGGAACATGTGCAGAGAAGGTCTACGAAGCTGGTGAAGGACCTGGAACATGAGTCCTGTGAGGAGCGGCTGAGGGAACTGGGGTTGTTTAGTCTGGAGAAGGAGGTTCAGGGGAGACCTTAT
This sequence comes from Heteronetta atricapilla, assembly GCA_011075105.1. Taxonomy (NCBI): domain Eukaryota; kingdom Metazoa; phylum Chordata; class Aves; order Anseriformes; family Anatidae; genus Heteronetta; species Heteronetta atricapilla. The sequence goes on from CM021731.1 coordinate 193,980,125, forward strand.
TGCTCTCTACAACTATCTGAAAGGGAGTGGTGGGGAGCTGGGGGTTGGCCTCTTCTCACAAATAGCCAGTGAGGGAATGTCCTCAGATTGCACCAGGAGAGGTTTAGGTTGTAAATTAGAAGACATTTCTTCTCAGAAAGAGTAGTCAGGAACGTGTTGTCCAGGGAGGTGGTGGAGTCACCATCCCTGGGAGTGTTTAAGGAAAGGTTGGATGTGGTACTTAGGGACATGGTTTAGTGGGTAATATTGGTGGCAGAGGGACAGTCGGACCAAATAATTTTGGAGGTCTTTTCCAACCTTAATGATTCTATGATAATTTTAAATTTATGTTCTTATGACTGGAGCTATAATTCTCTACAATAAAGATATATTCTGTATATTATAGGCAATACTACAGTTAAATGTATGAAAGACAGATATAACTGTTCTCTTAAGTGACTCAAACACTACATGATTAGATTGTCACTATTAAAACTCTGTGTGTGTGTATGTGTGTGTATGCTGAATAAGATAATTATTCTTTCATCAGTCAGGAGTATTAACTAAGAGTCATGGCAAACTTTCATCTTTCACTTGTTCTAAGCTTACATTAGCACAAAGTATAGCTGATCCATTCTAAGCATAATATTATTATATTATTATAGATGATTTAATTTTATACTTTTAAAATTAGCTTGATAACTTGCTGCTCTGCAGCAATTAAAACACCAGCATGTTATCAGCACTCTTCTCATCCCAATCCAAAACATAGTACCTCACCAGCCATTAGGAGGAAAAACAACTCTGTCCCAACTGAAACCAGGACAATAACAAAAGCTATCCTGATTTTATTCTTATTTGGGGGTTTATAGTAAAGAATTTTACAAGTAGTTAATTACGATCAACATGATTCATTAAATGGTATTGTAAATGTCTTATTTGTATATGACCTACTTTATCTTTTCAACATTCAAATGGTGACCTGAATCCCAAATATTCTAACATTAAATATTTTTTTCTAGCTTTGACTGCAAGCATTTTGCTTAAAAATCAACATTGACAGAACAAACATACAAACCAAAAAAAAAAACACTGTGTATCCTCCTATTGATGACATAGCAGAAAGCTGTTACCTCTGACAGCAGAAGGATTTCTCTGATAATGAAATAGGACAAATTTAGAAAGATTATTACTTCCTAATCTGAGCACCCAGAACAACATGAAGATTGTCTCACCATGTTTCCATAGTATTAGAACAATCCACAAAGACCAGCAAACGTTACAAAACACTTTATATAAAATAAATAAAAATGGCATTTGCTGCTCAGAATACTTTAGCCTTATAGCCAGAATTTGAAAGGCATATTATAAGCAAAAAAGGGTATGCTGCTGAGTAAGCATTTTCTTAGAGGCTTGTGGGAAATTAGAGGTCTATCAATGACATGCATCATCATGTTAAATGAACTGTGGAATCCAATAAAATAAGTGTGCAGATTCCATATACTTGGAAGTGGGTGCAAAAATTTAGTAATTTCTCATGATTTCATGCAATGGCTTTTTCATTATGATGTCATTTTTGGCACTTCTGAAATTGAAAAGCTAATAAATAAATAGACTAAAGCCGAAAATAGCTTAGGAAGGTAAAATGACTTAGGAGGGTTGAGGATTAGGCCTGACATATTACTTGGACTATGAAGTTCTATTTTAAGGGGTAAAGTACCATCACAACCTGTCACATTTAGCCAAGATGCAGAACCTATGCAAATGTATAGGAAAGTACACAGGCAAAATCAAAGAGCTCTTCCAAATGTTCTCTTGTAGGGGTAGTTTAGCATGTTCCTGCCCTGATATGCATATCCTGCCTTGGCAGAAAGTTCTCTCTTGTAAGAGTTCTCTCTTGCAAGAGAGAACTGCATATTCTAGTCTGGCAAAAATATACAAATATTTAAACCTTTTCATTAGCTGTTTAAATTAATGAACCAAAATGTAAACTGGAAGTGCATGAACATGTTTCCTTTTCATCACCTCCTCCACAGGGGCAGGAAACTTTGCTAGGGAAAAGGCAGGAGACAGATGTGTCACATCAGCCTAGCTATATTCACTAGAGGATGTTTATCAAAACCCATAGCATCCTGTATTAAACTGGTGGCCAGCTCTGATAAGGAAGAAAAGTATTTTCTTTAAGCTGATTAGCAAAGACGGCAAAGAAAGTACAGTGTTTTCTGGATGACCAAGATACAGTCTAATGTGTTAATACCTCTGAAACAAAAATTATAACCGATTACTTTTCCTAAGGTATTTCTCATGGAAAACACCATATGTGTATAGATATTCTATTGTGTAATAGATTGTCTATTCTGACACTACTCCTGAAATGCAAAACAGATCCCTGCATATGTCTTTATTCACAATGCTTTCAACAATTTAAATTATAACATTTTCCATCTATTTGTGCATTCATCAATTAATTTTCCTAGTATCAATATAATTCTGAGGGTAGAGAATTAAAACAAATTCCATGTATTCCATAACCATTTGTTTATTTTCAGTTAACTTTGTCATACTTTAAGTTATAACTTCTAGATTTTTTTCCTCTTGGAATGACAAGAGTGAAATATTTATTATCTACAGTAAAATATTCAGACTCTATAATTTTACCAAATAAATAAATAAATACATATATAAATCTTAGAATAGAAGGCTCAGATGAAATCCTGGCTGTACTGAAGTCAAATCCAAAAGCCAGATTTGGTCCTTAACTTTTGACACGTATATGTTTCATTTGACATTAACAGATAAGCAAAAACATTGTAAATCTTCCACTTGAAAACAGTAAATCTTCACTGAATGTTTCTACTTTGATAAGAAAAAGAAATATCACATTTTATAAAAAATATTCCAGTCAGAGGACATCATATACAGTAGTATTTTTAACCTATTGTTTTAAAAAAAGATTAAGAGGCCATTAGCAACATGGAAGACTCAGAAATAATAATAAAATAGAAACACAGAAATACAGTAGAATGATTAAAGAATATGATACACTATTCAGAGATGAGATGAAGAAACAGAGATTCAAAACAGAAGTAATAATTCAATACACCAAGAATAATATATTAATTCAGACTTGGTAGGGTTGAACCACTTGCCTTGGAAAATAAAAATAATTAAAAAAAAAAAAGGTTTTTTTTGTATTATTAACTAAAAGAAATTACTTTTTGCCTGAGATGGCATCTACGGTGGTTATTCTCTAACAGACTTAGTGATAGGCATAATTTTTTTTCTAATACACAATGTTTATTTCTTTACTTTGGAATATGTAGTGATTTTTTAAATTAATTTTATCTGTTGTGTGAAAGCTGTATATTTGTTTCCAAAGTCTCAAAAATTGTGTATGTGGGTATTTTTTGTTTGTTTGTTTGTTTGTTTTTTTCAATCACAAGTAACTAAAATGATACAAATCTTGGAAACTTTAGAATTCTTAGAAGATAAATTGCAGAAATCCTGTTTTTCAAGTGAGAATACAGAAACTTTAAGAAAAAAAGAGACAGTTCACTATCTAGAAGAGCCAATAATTTCATTATTAGAGTACTCAGTGGAATGAAGGAACAGAAATGTAAAGATTTGCATCATCACACCTTAGATCAAGAATTTGGGGCTTACCATGTAGTAACAAGAATTGTAAAAGGTTACTTCAGTAATCACAATTGTCTCCTTGTTCTGAACAAAACAGGCAATCCTCGTCAATGTCTAAGAGCTAATATACAGATATTAATTTCTTGTTAAAACAAAACAAAAACACAGAAATACCCAAGACTTTTCTCTCATTAGAATGTTTAAATGACTGACTGTTCTGACTGTTCCACTTTTATCTTTATTCCTCCATGGAAGATCACAAAAGCTCAGGATTACAAGCAGAATTGGTACGGTCAGTTTTGAGGATAGCAACTGGCTGCATTTCTGAGAGATAATCTTTCTCACAGTGTTAAATTAAATCTGTCAGTTTGATTCTCTTGAAACCCATGCTTAGAAACATGAAAAAAGGTTTCAGATTAGAATTAACTCAAATATTTCTATGCATAAGGGAGCAATTTGTTTAAGTAATAATCTTCTTTTCTCTTTAGGCTTAACCCCAAAATATAACTGTAATATTCAAAATGCATTTTTATTGCTGACATTTGTGATAAAATACAAGCATTTTCCATTTTAAAGCATATAGCTAAAATACTAAATACAATCATTCAAAAAGTCATGAGGTTATTAGTTTATAGGTGTATCTGTGATTTCTGAATTTATTTAGTTACTAACAGCTTGTGATAGAGTGAATTAATTACATCCTCTGTGTAGAATGTGTGATGCAGAAGACTGAAAAGAAATTCTAGTCACGTCCCCCTACAGAGAAGTACGCTGTACTACTACTTTACCACACTTGACACGCCTTATTTTCAAATACAATCTTTTACTCACCCAATTTTTATTGGAAACACTTGCCCTTCCTTAGTGGCTAAGGACCATTTCACTTGTGTTATTTTACAGGATGTATTCTTTTTGTTTTGTTTATTTTTCAGACACAGTTGAGTATTTCTTAGTCTGGTAAGTGCTCTTTGTACCTATTCCTTCAATGAACACAAGCATTACTTGTGGTATTCCCCACGAAGTTTTAGCAGTATCTGACAATATGGCATTAACATTTCATCATTGCTACTGAAGGTGTTTTGCTTAATACATACTAGACTCTCTCGGCCACATCAGATCAGTAGCCCATACTATTAACTAGATCACTTCTTTCTTGCATTCCAAGAGCTGAGTTCCAAATTTATACAATAATCTTCTTCCTTTTACTACTTCTATTACAAGTGTTCTCTCATTCCTTCAATTAAATAATATTATTAATTTGAAAGTCTACACGATTTACTGGGCAGGTGGTGAGGCACTGGAACAGGTTGCCCAGAGAAGTTGTGGATGCCCCATCCCTGGAGGTGTTCAAGGCCCTGGAAGAGTTGGATATGGCTTTGAGCACCCAGGTCTAGTGGAAAGTGTCCCTGCCCATGGCAGAGTGACTGGAACTGCAGGATCTTTAAAGGTCCCTTCCAACTCAACCCATTCTATGTGATTGATTCTATGATTCTGTTTAGTCAAACAAAAGTTGTCCCTGATATTCAAAGCACAGCTGGACTTTTGACTATAATCATGAAGGCTAGGGCATAAATATTTATGAGAGCTTCTACTGTATGTCAAACATGTTGCAAATCCATCAGACAGTAGTAGCTAATAATGGAAAGACTGCTTTTCACTTCAACCCATACCAGTTTGTATTTTTTAAACCAGCAGAGATCCTACTCAAATATTAGGGCACTGAAACAAATGTGAATTTGTACTTAGACAGAAACATAACTTCCTTTGAGTCACCTCTGACTGAGCTCCTTTTGTGAATAGCTGATAATCAGATTTTTCATTGTCTAACTCACATTTCCAACTTGCTTCAGAGGATAAAGGCTTCAGAACAAATATCAACAAATATAAAATATATATTTGTTATAAAAGATGTTAAGCAGACTAAAGGTTACTCTGAACAATTCTTTCATCAGCTCTGGAGCAAAGCATTAGATAAATAAATCTTATCACTGAAATTCATTCTTTATAGAATCTTCTCAATATGAAAATATAGTAGAAGTCCACATTAAATAATGGATTTGCAATGTTATTTATGTACTCTTTAGATTTACTTTGGTCAACAATTTGGCTGGTTCTGAAGGCTGCTATTCATTTTTTTTTTTTTTTTCAATTTGCAGTGAACAGAGTGCTCACCTCTGACTTTAAAATAAGACAAAGCTATGAAGGTTACCTGAATACCTCCTCATCTGCTACAAGTTAAACTTTGCCAGAAATAATGAAATAGGATATTTCAAAATAATTTGCAGTAGTAGGTTGAATTGAAATGCTGCAATGACCAAAATAAAGATGAAACATAAGAAAGCAAACAAAACATAAAATCACTTATAAAGCCCATTGCAATACATAAGAGATTTCAACCATTCTTTTGGACACAAACCTCATTGCTTGTAAATCACTATCAAATTCTCCCATAGTGGTAGAAATGCCAATGCAGAAGTGTTTGAAAATATCAGTGTTTCAAAATTTATGAATAGCAATTGGTCCAGGTTAAAATATGAACTCTAAAACCTCAAACAGTTTCTCTGGAATAATTGTGGCTTCTTAGTTACGAAGAAAGAGTGGGATTAGAAACAGCATTCTGAGATATCCCAGAAAAAGAAAGAAAAAGAAGAGAGAGAGGAAAAATTGCCTGAGACAAAATTCCATAGCTTTTTCTTTTCTTTTTTTCTTTTTTTCCTTATTTACAGCATCTAACAAATTTGGCTACTGATTGCAGTGGGGGAGCTAAGCTTTAGGTGATAGTGAACATATGCTGATAACTAGGTGGCCTATTCTCATGATTAAGTTACCTTTCATTGCAACCTGGATGTATACTTTTTCTATTTTCCTTTAAAAATAACAGGTAAAACACTGCACAGTAAAATTCACACCCACACTTTCAATTGAACACAAGCTTAGAATTTAGATAGATTGCAAGATGAAAGTCTAGGTCAATAATAAAAATTTATCTGTGTCATTCCTCCAAATTTCTCAACCCAAATATATTAATAGAAGAGTAAACTGAAGTTTGCAAAATCATAAAACCAGAAATTTGATTGCTTTTACTAGAAAAAAAAAAAAAAAAAAAAAGCACGAGTTCTCAGTAGGAATTGAACAATATATTTAAAAGTAAATTAAGCAATCTACCCTTGAAGACTTGTCCTAATTTATTACTTAAATTATTACATACCTTTAAATGAAATTAAAAATAACAAAGTGAAATAGTTCTGAAATATTAACCACAAAATCTAAAATATTAACCATGAATATGAACGTGCAAGTCTTACTATAAACAGTATATTTCTTTTAAAACACAGACTAAAGAATGTAAAACTTCCTAAATAATAATTACAAAAAATCCTCCAAAGCTTTAGATTAATATGTTGCAAGTGTAATAAGTGTAATTTTTAATAAAAAGAATGCAAATAAAATTGTTTCAAGAGATCTGTTGAAATCCAGATAAAGTATATCGATATTCTAAAGTTCAGGTTAAAGGTTAAAAATTATGGAAGCACAGGAAAAAAATAAAGCCAGGAGTGTATGATTCATTGAGTGGAAGAATCACATTAGTGATTAGTGAAAATGAGGGATTAGGCCCTAAGGGAGGAAAAAAAAAATAAAAATAAACACTTTTATTACTTAGATGCAGAAATGCATGTATTTCCTATGTAAAATAAGACTTCGTTAACTTGTACTTTTTTAAAAAACATACTGACCTGAATGTTACAGTATTTCATGAATAAAAAAAAAAAAAGTATGGCCAAAGACAACCAGGATATAAACAATTCTAATATTTCAGAAAGGTCAAGTTTTCTTCCTATTCAAAGCCCAGAAAATACTTATTCAAAGTTGGTCTGCAATACCACATAATTTCAAAATAATTATCAATATAAATTCCAGAATATTTGTTGACTACTCTTTATTGGTCTAGACAAAAAGTAAATTTCAAGAAGCACCCATTTGGAGGCATGTCACAGTAAGGACGGGAAGATGTTTTTGGTTCTAGATTTCTTTTGGTTACTTTTTACCCTAGTAGTGCACAACTTAAAAATCAATGTGCCAAAAAAAGAAAAAAAAAAAAAAAAAAAAAAAAAGATAACACCCCTAAGTTATCTCTCATGTCTGAGGAACAAAACTGTAAAGCATGTGCCAGTATTTTCCATGGGAAACATCAAAAGGTTTGTATGTGTGTGTGTGGCTTATCTTTTCTCCTATATTTTTCTATTTCAGCATTTTCTGTCTTCACAAGCACCTGATAGGTTAATATACTGCAGCATGCTTGCAACTTGGAACGAAGCTTATACATTGGAAAAACATAAAATTAAACACTGTATTCTATAAGGGATTTTATGATTAATAATCCTCATTAAATTCACCAAATCTCAGATATCCCTTTGTATTAATAAGACTACTCAGCTGTATCAGTGTTAATATTAATATCTAGCTTTACAATGTGTTAAATACATTATATTTGGAAAGAAAGCTAGATATTAATATCAAAACATACAGTAGGTAACTTACACAAAACATACAGTAGGTCTATTAGCAAGCACTGAGAAAAAATAATAATAATAATAATAATTTACTTGTCTGCCACATCTCTAAACTCTATCCTCATATAGAAGAAAACCATTGTACTGAAAAGTTAGGGATCTTCATCATGAGAAAATTCATCAAGGTACTTAAAATGGTTGAAAGGAGACTTCATGTTAGTTAAGCAGAAGCACTCTTTAGTAATTCAGTGCCATATTGCAAAAAGTCTGTACAGAAAAGGTGTCTTTGCCTTAGGAATCACACCAAGACTGTCTGGTTTCTGCACTATTCTAACCCATCCTATTGCAGCCATTCTGTATTGATTGCCATAGATCATTTCTCATCGGTAAGTAGGTTCATTTTCATTCTTGATACATTAGGCACTTTTTCAACCTCGGTCTGAATTGCTGTTTAATAAGATAAATAATCGTAAGTAGTAGTTACGCAACATTTAAGCTGATTTGTGACTGTAGCAGTGAAGCTGCAAGAGTATCAGGAGTATTACTTAAATATTTGTGTTCTGTTGTTTTCTGTTTGAGAGGACAAATGGTTTTAAGTTGTCTAAACCTAGGCTAAGAGATAGAAAATTACTAATTTTCTTACTTAGTTTTAAATTAAGTCTTTAAACATTTACCCTCAAGGAAATTATACAATATTTCTTGTTCAGTTCCCACACCTAAATAAATAAATATATGTCTATCGCTACTTATTTACGCTGTGGTATAATCTACAGATTCTGAACAAAGTATCATCAAGCCGAGTGGATTTCTAGAGCCTCTTTCCCTGCCTCAATACAGAATCAGTTGCATCTACATCATTTTTGACAAGCAGTTGTCTAATATATTACTAGTCTCTGTAGTTAATAGAAACGTTGCCACTTCTTCATGCAGTCTGCTCCATCTACCATTAGAAAGTCTTCCTTAATGTACTTTCCTCATCTTTATTTTTGCAAACTGAACTACAATTTCTTGTCTCATGAATTTTGGATATGGAGAAAATTGTGTTTATTTCTCTATACCACGGCTTTTTATGTTTTGGAAGGTTATTACAGCCCACCTAAATTCTATCTTCTTCATGGTGAACAACATTAAGTAGGATAATCAATTTCAGAGAAAAGTTTTGCTAGATTGTTCTCATTGCTTTTCTCTGGACTCTCCAATAGGCATGCCTATTTCTTAATCTGTGACAAATGAAATATCTGTGGTGGTTTTTTTTTATTATTATTATTATTAATTTTTATTTTATTTTTTTTTTTAAGTATCTGTTTTATTGTTGGTGGTGGTTTTGAATAATTATTGTAGAGTTTAGCAGTAAGAATAAGAGTTTTTTTTTAATGCCTGCCCTGTCACAAACCTTCTGGTTGTACATATTAGGATAGGTTTTTTTGCTGTTTTGACAGTAATATGATGTTTTTGTTTCATCTTCACTTTGTGATCTCTCTTTGACCTTGTTAGACAGCCCCTACCAAAGCAGTTGCTCTCAAATCTGAGAATTCATTATGTGTATCTAAAACAGTATTTCAGGTTTATGCACATTGATTTATATCTTTTCTTCCCTCAATGATTGTTAAAGTTTGTCAGGTTAATTTTGAAATCTTCATCTTCCAATATGTTCCAGTCCCAACAAGGATGATGTGATCTGTGATTTAATATAGAACTTCCTGTTCCATCTGATGCTTAATGAAAGCAGAAACTAGAGTTAGGCTGAGAATAGGTTTTTTTGTTTGTTTGACAAAATAGACTGTGCATTACTGGCAGCTATTCAGTGAGTATAGTTTCCTAGCTAATTTTGCATTCATCACTTTCACCTATGCAGATCATTTTCAGATTCCTTTGAGAAAGCCCAATCCTAAGTAGAAAACCAAAATATGTTCCCTTTCTATCTCTAGGAACATCTAATTGTGTTGTAAAATTGTAAAATATACAGTTTGATTTACATAACTGTTTTTGTCACTTATTTCATTTGCAGACATTCATCTCCTCCTTAACTGTCAAGGACTTAAAAAATGTGATTATTAACGGGCAGGGCCCAAAGGGTTATGGTAAATGGGGCTGCGTCAGGCTGGCGGGCGGTCACCAGTGGGGTCCCTCAAGGCTCCATTTTAGGGCCGGTACTTTTCAATATTTTTATAAACGATCTGGATGTAGGAATAGAAGGTATTTTGAGCAAGTTTGCTGATGACACCAAACTTGGAGGAGTTGTGGACTCGGATGAGGGTGGAAAGGCCTTGCAGAGGGATCTGGATAGGTTGGAGAGCTGGGCGATCACCAACCGCATGAAGTTCAATAAGAGTAAGTGCCGGGTCCTGCACCTGGGACGGGGAAACCCTGGCTGCACGTACAGACTGGGCGATGAGACGCTGGAGAGCAGCCTAGAAGAGAGGGATCTGGGGGTCGTGGTAGACAGCAAGTTGAATATGAGCCAGCAGTGTGCCCTGGCAGCCAGGAGGGCCAACCGTGTCCTGGGGTGCATCAAGCACGGCATCGCTAGTAGGTCGAGGGAGGTGATTGTCCCGCTCTACTCTGCGCTGGTGCGGCCTCACCTCGAGTACTGTGTGCAGTTCTGGGCACCACAGTATAAAAAGGACGTGAAACTGTTGGAGAGTGTCCAGAGGAGGGCTACGAAGATGGTGAAAGGCCTGGAGGGGAAGACGTACGAAGAACGGCTGAGGGCACTGGGCCTGTTCAGCCTGGAGAAGAGGAGGCTGAGGGGAGACCTCATCGCAGTCTACAACTTCCTCGTAAGAGGGTGTCGAGAGGCACGAGACCTTTTCTCCATTAACACCAGCGACAGGACCCGCGGGAACGGGGTTAAGCTGAGGCAGGGGAAGTTTAGGCTTGACATCAGGAGGGGGTTCTTCACAGAGAGAGTGGTTGCACACTGGAACAGGCTCCCCAGGGAAGTGGTCACTGCACCGAGCCTGACTGAGTTTAAGAAGCGATTGGACTGTGCACTTAGTCACATGGTCTGAACTTCAGGGTAGACCTGTGCGGTGTCAAGAGTTGGACTTGATGATCCTTAAGGGTCCCTTCCAACTCAGGATATTCTATGATTCTATGATTCTATGATTCATTACTTTCTTTTTATTTATTTTTTTTTTTTGTCTTGAAGATTTATTTTTTTCTAATTTCCTGCTCCATACAACCCTGCCTTTAACCAAAACATTTTAAGCTCTAGATAAAATAAGCTTTTATTTTATTTCAATTTAAGAATGCTACAAATATAACAACAAATCAGGTATCAGTTAGCTTTCAGTCTATTGGACTACCTAAGAATTGAGGCAATTCTTAGGTAGTCCAATAATCTGAATTGTGACAGAATTAGGCAGAATGCTTTTTTTCAGAGAGAAATCCTATTAAAAGGTATGAAGATAATGGTGATGCTTAATGACCAATTCTCAGTGTGGAAAAGAGTCAGCATCCCCCAAGAGATGAAAATGCCCAGTGGGTTCAAAAAGCAATTAGAAAGATATGGATATGTCGAGAGACAGTTAATAAAGTGTGGGTTCAGAGATGTATGCTGTAATACTTCTAAAAATGATCATGGATGCTAGAGGAGAACAAGAGAAAATGACCACAAAAAATGATCAGGTTCCTGGACAGCATCTTCTGTTGCCACTGGTAGAGGCAGGATGAGCCATTGATCTGAAAAAACAAATCATTTCTATATTCTTAGAACATAAAATAATTCAATAAAATCACAAATAGATGCACACAAAAAAGAACATAAATACTAGCAATGTAAGGTGATGGCCACATTACCACACAGGAGGAACTCTTGGTGTTAGACAGTTCAGTGAAATTATATGCTCCATACAGTGGCTAACATGGTAAAGAACAGAACCAAGAACATAATAAAGCTATTGCATAAATGCATGATTTTCACGTACCTAAGACGCATTCTAAAATTTAGCTCAAAAAGCACACAGTAGATTTGGAAATCGTCCAAAGAAAAACTACAAGGATAGAATGGAAAAAAAAAAAAAAAAAAAAAAAAAGAAGTCTGGTAAGAAAATTTGGTGTGTTTAGTCTGGAAAGGAGATAGCTGAGGGAAGCTTCATAAGATCATGAAAGCCAAGAAGAGGCATTAAATATATCTTTCAAAACACAAGCCAGAAGTTATCAAATGAAATCAGCAGAAGCCAGGTCAAAACATATATAGAGGACAGTATTATTTTCCAATGTGCATGTGCACACCAGACGATGTTATGTATGTTAGAGGTTAATATGGAACAAATGAAAGATTGGAGGCATTCATGGGACTGAGACCTCCAGAGTTGCTAAATATGTGTGAATTTCTCAAGATGGATTTAGTTTCCTGAGCTGAAAGTGAGTGTTGGCTGAAAGACTTCAGGAACGTATATATATATATGTATGTATGTATGTATATGTATATGTATATATGGTCTTTTCCAAACTTTCTCCAGGTACATACTTAGGTCAACATTAGGGACAAAGTAGAGAAGAATATTTTCATTATTCAGGTCTGCAACGAAATCCTGAAACACTGCTATAAATTTAAATTAAGGATGTGTTTATTGTTGATGAAGCTTAGAATAGTTTGCTGGGTTGATAGGTTACTGGATTTTTCCGAATACTGGATTTAGGATTTTTAAATTTTATTTTAAGCACACTAGAGAAATCCTTTACAACTACTGACTCGAATAAAGATTTCTGTTACATGCAAATGTAAGTCTGTGATAAAAACAATCAATCAAACAAAACATCCTAAGTTAAGGTAATAGTACTTAGCTTTACTTTTTCCCCAATGAGTTGATACTACCCAGACTAATATAATTTGTCATTACACTGTCACAACCAGTTGAAGAACTGTCCAAGACAGAAGAATAGCTGTCTTAGTAACAAATTGGCACTATGGAGATCTTGGATGTCACTGTACTAAGGGTTCATGAAAGACTACAGAAAGAAAGAGTTTCCTGGAGTAAAAAACAGACATTAAGTTTGTTGCATTAGTGTACATCTGTTTTTCAGCACAGCTACACAATGTTGTTTCCCTGTTTTACAAATTTCTAGTAATCCTTGAGAACTGCCTGAAAGACAATTGGCATCTGTGCAAGCTAGACAAAGTGGGAGGTAATAGAGATTGACAGAGAAAATTGTCTAAGGCTTTGGATAAGCCTGCAAAAGTCATCTCAATTAATGGAGTTTGTTAGTTTCTTCACAAAAGGGTTCACTGCTAGAGGCCCTAAGTAGATCAACTACTGTTGTTAGCTTTCCAGTATGCACGATGGAAAGAAGTGAATTTTTCATCTGATTCTGACCATTAGATTATGGTCTACTGTACTAGAGAAGAATATATGCACAGGTTGACTCAGGAGAATTAAGAATTTACATTACTTCAGGAAGCGCTACAATGAAGCAGACTCTAGATTATTTTGCAAACCCCAAAAAACTTTGTCTGGATGTTGAACTTCTTAATATAAGCTTTTGTACAAACTGTATTAGGTTCATCGCCCCTGTGGTACCACCATGGATACATCATTACCTGTCTGTTAAAAAAAAACAGAAAAGAACTCTAACGAAGAATGGAAGTTAACAAAGAAAAAATATTTTACTGACAACTATTTCTGGTGAAAAAATAGAAAATAAAATAAAATAATAAAATAAATCCTGACCTTTGGCATTTGATGTTAATATAAAATATATTTCATAACACCATTAGGTATTATGGACAGTAGAGCCTCCAAACTTCAGCCTGTATCATAGGATTTAGTCTAATAAGCCATTTTACATAAGAGTGAAGAAGTTAATCAGTAGCTCTGTTAATGGAAGATGCAAAGCTGATAATTGTTCCCAGAGGTAGCTTTTTGTGTGTAGAACATCCCTGGCCACATTGTACACTAAGGAAAATAGAATGTCTTTGTCACAGTAGCATTTGCTGAAAGTACCCTTCCCACCCCCACTTCACAGTCAGAGTGCTACCATACCCATACCTTGGGCTTCTTTCATCAGTGCTACCCAAGTACCCATACCTTGGGCTTCTTTCATCATTTTATCCTTTGAAAGAAAAAAAAAATACCAATTAGAAGCCCCAATATAGTTCTTAATAGAAATAGCCAATAAACAAATTTCTTTTGTTTAATAGAACTAGATTGGTCTTTAAAAATATCATTCCCCGATCCTTTTTATGTTCAATTAAGAAAAAAAAAATCTTTTTTTTTTTTTTTTTTTTTCCATTATGCACTCTGGTACATGCCCTATTTTATGCAAATACATAATGAATACTTTTACGCCTCTCATTAACTGAGTTATTTTCAGCATGTCTATGTTCTCTGCTGTTACTATCCAATTTTATCACATATTCCAAATGTGAACAAAAAGAACGTTTCTCAGCTTTTTATTGAAGCTAAATATTTGCACAAAAGAAGATGGAAAGTATTTAAATGTTCAATGATTCTATTGAGATAACAGTACATGCCAAGATTATTTTGTAGGTTGAAAACAAAACAAAACAAAAATGATTTACAAACAAATGCATTGAACATAATTTTCATACAGCATTTTCTACTCTAAACCAATAATATTTTGCATCTACCATTTTCATTCTTTGTTTTAGATGGCCCTTAGAACATGGAGTTTAAAGGCAATACCAAATCTGTATTTGGCCGGGATATACTAAACTGACTGTAGTCTAGCAAATGTTGCACCAATATAAAGGTAGGGCAGGAAGGAGGATCTGTGGAATTACAGGCATGTCAGTCTGACCTGAGTGCCAGGGAAAAACATGGAAGAGATCATCTTGACTGTTATCACATGGCATGTATAGGATAACCAAGTGATTAGACCCAGTCAGCATAGGTTTATGAGAAGTAGGTCCTGCTTGACTAACCTGATCTTCTGTGATAAAATTACCTGCTTAAGAGAGGAGGGAAAGGCTGTGGATGTTGTTCACTTGAACCTTAGCAAAGCATTTGATGCTATTTCCCACAGTATTCTCCTGGAGAACCTGGTTGCTTGCAGTTTGGATGGATATACTGGTCACTGGGTCAAAATCTGGTTGGATGACCAGGCCCAAAGGATTTTTGTGAATGCAGTTAAACTTAGTTGGTGGCCAGTCACAAGTGGTGCTCCCCAAGGATCAGTACCAGGCTAAGTTTTATTTAATATTTTTATCAACAAACTTGAGGGGGTTGAATGCACCCTCAGTAAGTTTGTAGATGACACCAAGCGGGGTGGGATTGTTGATCTGTTTGAGGGGAAGAAGGCTTTGTAGAAGGATCTGAATAGGCCAGATTGATGGGCTGAGTCCAATCGTATAGCATGTAACAAGGCTAAATGCCAGGGGCTGCACTTGGGTCCTATTAACCCATCCAGAATATAGGCCTGGGGAAGAGGGTCTGGAAAGTTGCCAAGCAGAAAAGGACCTGGGGGTGCTGGTCAACAGTCAGCTGAACATAAGCCAATACAGCCAATGGCATCCTGGCCTGCATCAGAAATAGCATGGCCAGCAGGACTAGTGATGTGATTGTCCCCCTTCATTTGGCACTGGTGAGACTGTGTCTTGAGTCCTTTGTTCAGTTATGGGTCCTTTATTATAAGAAAGACACTGAGTTGCTGAAACACATTCTGAGAAGAGCAATGAAGCTGGTGAAGGAACCAGGGAACAAGGCAGTTTTGTCTTGAGAGAGCTGGGGTTGTTTAGTCTTAAGAAAAGGAGGCTGAGGGGAGACCTCATTGCTCCCTACAACTGGAGGCTGTAGCCAGGATGAGTCAGTCTCTGTTCTCAGGTGACGAGTGATAGGACATGAGGAAAAGGCATCAAGTTGCATCAGGGAAGGTATAGATTGGATATAAGAAGAATTTATTCATGGAAAGGGTAGTTAGGCATTCCAACAGGCTGTTTGGGAAGTTGGTAGAGTCTCCATCCCTCCAAGTGTTTAAGATATATGTGGATATGGCACTTGGAGACATGATTTGGTGGTGGACTTGGCAGTGTTAGGTGATGGTTGGACTTGATGGGTGTTTTTCAATCTTAGTGATTCTCTGATTTAAAATTTATAAAGTTCATCACTGTTTGAAAATAAGAATTCTTTTCCATTTGTATTGCTTTTCATATTTTTGAGAATTTATGACTGTCACTTATAACTAAACATTTTATATTAGTGTTCAGTCAGGACTTAGAATAAGGTGTCCAGCACTAACCTTTTTACATAATAAACATCAACACTGCTCAACAGCTCCTGGTATTGTCCTGTCATTTAATTCACTTTTTATCTGCTCTCAAGAGAATGGATAGCAACATTTTCTGCCACTCTATCAAGTGACTCACCTCAGCCTGTGAGGGATTAAGAGATAAAGCAGCTTCATGACTTAACTTTCCAATTTCTTTTTATAAGTGCTGCAGCAAAATTTCCACACACCTATTTCCATCTGACCATCTAAGCTTCATTTGTATTGGTTAAGAGAAGACCACCTTTAAACATATAATTTCAGGTCTAAATTCATAATCAACAGAAAGAGAAGTATAATTTTCCCAATATACTAAGGCACTTAAGTCCAGATCTCAAAAACTGTATGGCTTCTGATTATGATTCCAGCAGAACTCCCACACAAACATAGGCACAAACAGTGTCCCAGTTGTGCTGGGCACTGTTCAGACATGCACACTCCTGTTCCAAAGAGCTAACAACCTAACTTCAAGCAGGGAAATTAACAACAATAGAAACTAATGGAGACAGATAAATTAAGGTCAAGCAGCTATTAAAGACAAGGTTAATAATAATAATAATAATAAATAATAAAAAAGAGTAAGGCATGAAGTAATTTCTTCCTTAGGAAGCTAATAAAGAAAATCTGCTCCCATGTCATGGAAGCAACAATCAATATACATTCTTTCTTTTACTTTTCTAAAACCTTCATATTTTTCACTCATGAAAGACAGAGCAATGTATACACTGCTATGGTCTTATAATAGTGTTTTATCCACTTGAATGAAAAGTGACTAATACTAACTGCCTTGAGGAGCAGCAAGAAAACTCTTACAGCAGCCGACTGCATCCTGTGCATTCAGCCACAGTCAGTGTTTATCAGCAACAATTTCCTTTCAGTTACATGCAGAGCTTTGGTGAACCTACTTCATTTCCACACCATTAAATTCCAAACATTTTTTTTTCTTCCCACTGTCACTCACCATGATCTCTTCTGTGTCTTTCTGTCAAATTCAATAGCTTCTTCAGCAGACTAACTCTGTCTGCCTCAGAACAAATCCACACCTTCCTTATTCTAAAGAGCCCCTCTCATTCACATCTATCTTTCTGAGTAGCTTAGGCAGTACCTTGGAAATTACTCCTAGGACATCTCATCATCATCATCCTCCCGTACTCACCCCAAAAGTATTAAGCATCCTGTGATCCCAAGTGTGGTAGACAGAGCCAATTTAACTCGGTTACTCAGCCCTTTCCCTTAAAGAAGCAAGACACAATGCTTCACTTGCCAAGGCAGCGGTATGATTGTGCCAAATGCCAAGCAGTTTCTGGCTGGCAGTGCATGGGTCTTTATCTCATGGAAACAGGATCAGCAAATGAAAATATGTATTCTAGTTTAACACAGCAGGATTATCAGCAAACCAATGCATTTCTGTGATGTTACTTTTAGCCTATTTTCAGATGAGTACAGCTTTAGTTAACCTCCTCTGTGAATAGCTAAGTGCACATATTCTAAACTTTTTAACGTGTTACATGGCAGATTGAGACTACAAATTTTAGATAATCACTTTGGTAAGAATAATAGAAATATCTCAGTCAACTTTTCTTTTTAGAAGAGAAAAAGACATGTTGTAAAATCTTTAAAGATAACAGTAGTTTAATGAATTGAATACCTACATGTTTTATATATATCCACTCCTTACACTGTTAGAAATGTGTGATTCTAATTTTAAGCTATCCATTTCAAACAAGCATATTTTTAAAAATAACAATGCAAGTTTCATTACTCTCCCAGAAGCAGATTCTGATAGTTAACTATTTTTGAGAAGGCACTGAAAACAGTAAATCCCCTTCTCATTTTAACTCAGTGACAGTTCAAGAACACTGTATTTTCCATCTGAAGCTTCATAGTACATTTCCAAACAGACTCATGAAAATTCATCCAGAGGTCTCATACTGAAACAACATAAGAAAAACTTTCCTGAACCTCTTCCATATTTATTATCTGCCTATCTTCATTACAAATTATTTTATTTGAAATTTAAAATATAATGAACAAAAGAACTAATCCTCCAAACTTTCATTTAACAGCAATAAGTTAAGTTTACCAGCCTGAGCATGGATTATCCAAGTTGATTCTACAAGGTGGTTAAAATATTCAGAGACATTCTTTCTAAAGAATGGATAGCATCTACTGTCTGTGAGACATATTTTCTATTAAATATATGAGGGAAATAACAACACGGCCAGAATTAGCGTTTCCCTCTGCAACAGCCAGAAATAAAGACACCAGGTTACAAAGAATGTAAATTTGCCACTTGTATTTCAGTTTTTCATTATTAACTTAAAAATAATATGAGGAAAGGCTATCCTTTAAAATATATACATGTGTTTTAGTGCGTGATATAAGTTTCTTCTCTAGAGCCAATCAATGTAAATCACCTTGCTGATTTTTCTCCACTGACAAAATTTAGCTGTGCACACCCACATAGCAAAACATTTTATTGTTATGCATATAAATTATAAATATTAGCACCCACAATTAAAAAAAAAAATACTTTAAAGCAGCAGTGTGTTACACAGCCTACTCATAATTTGTAAAAACAGAAACAAAATATTCCTCTTCAGTGCAACATGGAGGTACAATGCTGAAACTGCCAGCTAAGAGCCTAGGTAATTGTTTTCTTCAATGTAGACAACGTCAGATTGACAGAATAACTGGAAAGATACATACCAGAATAATAAATAGCATTCTGAGCTGTACCACTGTCAGATTGTTAACCAGGTGAAAGCAATTTCCAATATTGACGAACACTAGGATCTAAACACCCAGGGCAAAAATCTAAGCTACTAAATTACTAAATTCATTGTTTTAAACTATTAACAGATACACGTAGACACACAAGTGGAGCTCTAAAATAGTGCAGATATTTACACTAACACCGTTTTCAAAGCTTGCAGTTAAAAAATTCTCTGTTTAAGGAATGATACAGTAATATTCTTATTTTGGAGCAAAGAAGAATAAATAGATATGGGCTTTAACATATTTAACAGCTATCTAATTTCATATAATCACATAATTTGAGGTATCACTACAAACAAAGAAGCAGTAAAATACATGCAAATTCTCTTTATTAATTCTCCATTCTCAAATATCTGTTTTGGTCTCTACCCTCCTCCCCACCTCACTCTCTTTTCACCCTAGCAATGATTTCTGGCTCTCATTGACTTGATTGCTCTGATGACCTCAATCAAAAGGCAATTATCCAGCAAGGGTGGAAGGTAATTATTCCCATCAAGGAGAGATTGAATGCACCTGAATAGACAGCTGCAGTTCTTCCAGGGATTACATTATTACTATAGAAATTGTCTCCATTAATTTGTGATGCATGTTAAATTTATGATAAAAAGTTGATTTGTTTGCAGGATAACTGCTTTTCCCATTTCACTCTCAGGTAAGAGTGACAATCCATTGTAAGTTACGTTAATGTTATATGTGACAACTGTCAGCACATGTCCACTTGCTCAGAAGTGAATACAATGTATCCAGGAAAGGGAAATGAAACACCATGACATAATTCACAAACAGAGCCAAAAGCGTGGCTGTTTCAGCCCAAGCTTACTAAAATCTTGCCACAGGGACAAAAGTTAAGGGACAATAAACATCACTAGTAAAAATAAATAAATAAATAGAAATCTAAGGCTCAGTTCTTCACAGTCAGAAAGTAAGTTTACTCAACATGTTTACTTTCAAAAGGAAAATCTTTCATTCTAGAAGAGGAAGTATATCAAATCTGTAAGTTCTTATGAAAGATTTGTACTTCAAAATTTACAACGATGTTCTATTTTAAAAAGAGAATGTAAAACCTCCTGCTCCTGGAGTGCTAACAACTTATAAAGTATGTCTTAAATGCTGACCCTTTTCTGAAAATTCTGGAAAGGCACATTCTACAATTCTAGCTTTCCTGGCATTTTCCCTGAATTAAAAGGGACTGTTTCCCTAACTAATACTTCCCTCCTAAAAAGCTTGGAGCTTGAAGACTGAATTAGAGAACATTTTACTCATTCACTCAGTGCTGAAATGTAAGGAGTTTTAGTGGCCAGTCGACCAATAAACATGCTACATTTTACTAGACGTTATTTTCTGCATAGGCCTCATCTGAAAATCCCACATTTTATTGCAGAAAAAATATGTAAAACTTACCATTCTAATGTTAATAAATTGTCAAAAATCTTAGCAGTAGGATCACACAACATAGTGTTAATTACATATGTGCATAGCCTTTTTAATTTAGAAATTGG
Source organism: Heteronetta atricapilla (assembly GCA_011075105.1). Classification (NCBI taxonomy): domain Eukaryota; kingdom Metazoa; phylum Chordata; class Aves; order Anseriformes; family Anatidae; genus Heteronetta; species Heteronetta atricapilla. The sequence continues at coordinate 194,000,757 of CM021731.1, forward strand.
GTATTTTCCATTTTAATCTTATATGCCTTCATTCTTGAAAGTATACTACTATCTTGTGTCATTGATGTACCAATCCTTAGCTTACAAGATCTTCTCTAACATTCTTCTGAGAAACTGAAGTTTCCAAAACCATTTGTAGCACTCTCTTTTTCCACGTCTAGTCCAAAAGAACCAAATGCTTTTCTCAGCATCTTCAGCTTTTCACCATCATCCCCACCCTCTCAGTGACTCAGAACTACAAATCCACTGAAATATGACAGAGAAAAGGAGCAGAGAAGGGAGTAAAAAAAAATAAAAAAAAAAAAAAAAAAAAAAGGATGGAAGGGGACTGGCATTTGCTCTGCTTTTTTTTAAAAAAAAAAAAAAAAAATAATAATAATAATTTTTTTTTTTTTTTTTTTTCATTTTGATACAGCTGATTTTCCAGCCTTCAAAAAATAGCTATTCAGTCCACCTAGGTTTACTCTCACAACACATCTTTTTCTGCCTTTGCCTTCCTTTTTTTTTGTTCTTTGTTACAAATGGTCTAAAGCATAGTCAAATTTCACATCCTTAAGCCTATTACAAAACGTAAGTCCTGGCTTAGTTTGACATCTTTTTTAATCACTACTTAGAGTTGTGTGGTGGTCTCTATGAAATACTTCATGATGTCAGTTTGTACTAAAATACTTTTTCTAGAAGAATAGTAGAAACGTACTGCAGACTTAAGAATCTCTATTGACCGGTAGAGATAAAATTTCTGTGCATCAGTACAGATAGAAGAAAACATAAAACTTTTTTTTTTTTTTTTTTTGAGACATTTTGGCACATGCATGACTTCTCTTAAAATTATCTTCAGATTCATAATTATTGTGGTTAAATATAGATTTTGCAAATTACTAAATAACCTTCAACACATACAATTCTAAAAGATTGTCAGTTTCTTATTTAATTAAGATAATTTCCTTCCAGATATTATGATACATTCTGTAAAGATCTTGAGAATTCTTGCATGTTTTCCTGTATTATACTTGATGCCATCCAACCTTCTGGTAGATGCTTTTCTCTTTGGTGCAGAAACCTGTAGCACAAACTTTTTACTGGGGTGAAGCAGTTTTTATGCAGAAACGCTCTCGTTGCTTTTGGCCACTTCAGAAAACATGAGGGAACTGGGAAGTTAAGGAGACGAAGCGGCGAGGTTTCTAGATTTGCCTTACTCTTCAGTGAGGAACATGTTGCTTTTGGGTTATTTTGAGATTATTTTTATCTAAAGCTAGGTTAAAGAAAACTGCACGTAAAAGCTGTTATTCAAAATACCTAGAATAGCTGAGAGTTAAACAAACAAAAAAACAGATAAAAACAACAAGAACTATATTTCATCTACTTGTGCTATTTATATTAATATATATATATATGCTTTTATCTAGCAAGTGTGATGTAGACTTCTACAGTATCTGTTGAGTTTATTTTTCTCTATGTCCCGGGTTTTATTCCTGAAAGAAAATCTTGTCTCAGTAATATAGGATTGGTTTTATAGTTAATTTCCATTTTGGAGCCCTCCAGTGGGTCTAGATGGATTTAATGTGCTTTTTCTAAAATGAGTTTATTTCTCTGATTCCAGAGATAGTCTAACCACACAACTAAATCAAAACAAATTTTCCTTTACTTTCTCAGAAATACAAATTCCTTCTTAGACCAGGTCAACTCTTATACTTGACAACTTACCCATTCCTTGACTAAGTGAAGGTATAAACTCTCTCTTTCTCATTGGGTGACTCAGTGTGACTTTTTTTTATATTACATATATTGCAGCAGAACATAGACCTTTTCTTAAGAGTACTAGGAAAATTGTTTCTTATCCCTTCCTGATATTATATCTAAGTGAGACCTAAGCTGACCTATCAGAAGCCTTTATTTTGAGTAGCATAAATAGGTCATTTTCCAATCTGCTGGTTGAACTAATTCACTTATGAATAAATTATTATTAAACCTGTTGGAAAGGAGGCAACAGAGTGTCTGGCTGGGAATGAGTAAAAAAGGGGTAGAGTGATTCTTCATGGCAACAAGCTGCTGCTAGTTGTAATATGTGCAACAATTACACCGACAACACAAATGCTGCAGTTGTCAGGTACCTTCTACGCTGATTCTTGCATGTCTAAACTGATGAATATAGTGGAAACTATTACCTAAGTGGTAAATATGGTTCATTACTGGTTCTTCTCAAAGACCCTGACATGAATGTAATTAGCCTTCTGGCATGACAATGGGCCTGGGAATATCAGTGTTTAGTCCCGAGATTCCTCCTAGGAGGAAGTTATAACGCTTAGGCTCTTTATTCAAATCCCTGCTAAGCTCTTGCAGTTTGCCAGTGAGGATCTCCTCTTTCCTTATCACTCTTAAGCACTGAGTCAAGCTATTTTGCAATCAGAAGAGTAATAGGAATAGCTACTGCAGCAAATAACCCCTCTGAGAAATAGTGCAGTAAAAGGTTATCAATTTGGAGTAAACAGACAAATTGTGCCCCAGGCCTCTGGAAATATCTGCTACTACTCCAGTACTCCATTGATTCACAAAGTTGAATATTCAGTTTGTTGCTGCAGAACAGTAATCGAGGTGTCCTGGGTAATCTAGACAACTGAATTAGTCATGGTCATCTTCTACTAATTATGGTTATGGATGAACTGCTTTCAATTCACCTACAAGTTTGTTAATAAATCCACCCTCCGTGCAGAGACTAGCTTAAGGGTAAATCAGAGTAAGGTGACTTACAGGAAAGAATACATTACCTGCTAACACCAAACATATCAATTTATATTGCCAAGAACTGCTGATAAGAAAGTTTTATAGCATGCTGTTATATACAGCTTTAAATTATGGAGTTACCACTCACCCTGTATATGCCTTACAGGAGAATTATCTGTATCTTTAAGGGTTTATAAAATTAAATATTCCTTTTAAGAATTATACCAAATGTAGAATACTTTTAAAGATATAAACCTCGAAATCATAAAAGCTCATAAATCATTTAAAATGAAAACAAGTTAATATAAAAAGAAGCCAAAATGAACAGTAAATCACACAATCAGCAGACAAAACCCAAACTGCCATTCTGAGTCTTGTTTTCGTTTCTAATCTCTATGAACTAAACAAAGATCAATGAAAAGAAGAAAAAAAAAAAAAAAAAGAGGAAAACATGACAGCATGACAGTAGGTCATCTCTTCTGAATTTTTACAAGTTAATGAGAGAAAAGTAAAATTTCTGCTATGTTTTTTATGTTGACATGTATGTTCTTTTGGGAATGTAACATGAGATTATTAGAATACAGGACACTGCTGCATATTCATTGCATTCTTGATAACAAGCAGTGATAAATTACTGCAAATGTCTATTGAAGAAGTGTATGGGATAGGTAGATATAATGAACACACCAAGGGGTTATAATTTAAAGACTGTATGTGATTGTAGTATGCACAAAACCAATTATATAAGTAATGCCCACATCACTCATGCTCTGTTTTGCAGATCAGCATACATTTTAAAGTTCCCAGTAATGAGAACTTGGCTGATTGTTACCCAGGGAGGGGATTTGAAGAAGCTTTTTTAGGAAAAAAAAAAAAAAAAAAAAAAGACCAACTAACATATTTTTATAGCTTTACTTCCTGCATTAGATACTGATAGCCTTTATGAAATTATGGAGGAGTACAGCATAAAAAATACATTTAGAGATGTACTAATTCTTTGGTAGGAAGACCATCTGTAGTAGGAGCTTAATCTTTACATTCAGTCTCTGTTAGATTAACTCTGAAGAAGCTAATACAGACAGAGAGTGCTAAATGGAAAGAGGATATCAAAATTTGACTATAAGATGTAACTCACTGTTTTAAAAATAATCATGGTTTAAACTTATTTCCCTCTGCTCTGAAGTCAGCTAGGAAAGCTAATTCAGGCTTGTTTTAGATGCAGAGGAGTCCACAGCCTACCTGATGACAGCTTGCCAAGCTCCTCTCTCACAACTTCCTTGTCTATATGGCTTTCTTGCCTGTCTCCATATACCTGCTTTTTGGACCACATAGACAAAGTAATTATTTTACCACTATTTAAAAATAAAATAAAATATAACCTCAGAGTTGTGTGCTAATCAAAAAAAATGCATATTTTATGAGCATTTTATGTGTTCAGAATGACATAAAGTTTGTGCCCTCTCCAGTTGCATTAGTTCTGGCACTGATGTAAGTCCTTGCAAACTCACTCCTTGTGATAAGCTAGGAGAAAACTCACCTGAAAGTGAGCAGTTTTCTGCAAGGTCAGTTTGCTAAAATGTATCAAGAAGAGGGTTGAAGAATTGAAAGGGAGGTGGCAGGATTGCATGCAAGCAGGAAAGGAGGATGGGATGCAAGTAGCTCGAAGCTGGACTTAGGATGCTGGGTAGCCCCAGACTTCATTGTCACATCTCTGCAGAGAAGTGGACACAGGTAGGACAGAAAGCATTTTACTCAATTATGACTGTTGAAAATGATTGTGAGAAGGCAGAAAATAAGAAGATTTGACTCATTGCTGCTAATATTCTCTTGGGTCTCCCCTCCATGTTACAACAACCAAACCTGCTTGCTAGTGTCCATCTTTTGGATCTTGTCTCTAGCAGCTAACATTCATAAATATGCAGTGATTCCAAAACTACTCTCTGCCACATAACCTTAGCATAGCAATAGCAGTCACCCGAAGGTATGGATAAAGGGTATACTAGATGGTAGTTGCAGAGACAGCTGGGTTACTGTATTGGAAAATTCTGTTTGCCCTGAGCACAAGGGTTCCACTCCGAGGAACAATCAGACGCACAGAGTGCAGCATTAGGGCATGATAATATTCACGTTTTATGGTAAGATAAAGAAATATATGTAATGCCTCCAAGACATGTGAATGGATGTCATCTTCCATCATAAAGACTTTATCTACATCTCTTCTTTTGAATTTCTTCATGGAGAAGTCAGTAGAAATCAATCATGATGTATGCAGAACAGCCATACCAAAAACTTTGTTCCATCACTGTATGCATTTCAATGTTTTAAATGGACTATCTCCTAAATCATTAATGGATTTCTGTGAACAGATATAATTATTTAGAGAATGTGGAAGTTCTACAGATGTTGTAATGACACAAATTATTTCTATTGACAAAAAATTAAAAATAAACGAAAAACCCATATCATATTTGAATCCACATACACATAAACTATTCAGAAAAAAAAAAAAAAAAAAAAAAAAAAAAGATAATTCTATGATTCTACGCTCACATCTTCTCTTTACAAATACCTGCTTACTTGATGTGGTAAAGGAACTAAATATTCTACAAGACACCACAGAAAACAAAACAAAACAAATAAACACAACAGACTCACTAAAAAAAAGCTGATGTAACTACAGAATTGTATGCTAACTCAAACAACACCTATTACAAATCTATTTCATTTATAACAAATGCTTTTTAAAATGTCAGCTGTAGCTATAGCAACACACAAAAAAATGCACAGATTATTTTGGGACCAAATACAATTATAATAAAATAAATAATTAAGTAGCACTATCCAAAAGACTACTTAGACCAGCATATTTGCATTTTCTGTAAAAACATGCAAACAAACAAAAAACATAAAAACTCTTTAAAAAAAGGTCATTAAAAAAAAAAATAATAATAATAATTAAGTAAAGCTCTTTGACTACAGATCTCAGGTACTTGCATTATCCATACAGTATCTGTGTGGGTTAAAAGAAAGGATATTCTGTGTTAGTCTACCACTGTGCACATCAATTTGGTCCTCCGACGTATTAAATCCACATGCTACCTGAATTTCTACCAGTAAAAAATTCTGAATTCTTTTTTATACTTATATACTGGTTTTATACTAAAAATGTAAGTTGTGTAATTCTATATTTATATATACTGTTTTTTCACTAAATTTTGGTGAACATGAAGTTTGAAAATTTTTGCAAATATTTTTGGATTGCTTGATGAGTTCTGCTTTTACTGAGAAGGAAGAAAATGAAGATCCTGCTGGCCACATTGCTTACAGGTTGTTTCCTAATGAAACTCTCTTAAGAATGCTATAAAGACTCAACATTCATTTTGTCTTTCTATGTATTTTCACATGTATTCTAATAACTGTGACATAACTGTCACATTTTTTTTTGCATCCTATAATCAGATTTGTTTGTGGTTCTCAACCTTCAGTTAGATTTGGGAAGGGAAACATGATAGTGCTGGTGATGTCCTGTGGAAGGGAAACATGAAGTGCTGGTGCATGAGTGCTATTGCTACTGCGTCAGCAATAGAAATAACAAAAAAGCAGCACTGAAGAACACAGCTATAGATAACAGTTGGACTTCTCACTGTGGTCCAAGCCATTGGCTGCTAGTATAACAATTATTAAACTGTCACTTTCTTTCCCCTGGAAGGTCCATGTGTCAAATCTTAGAAGAATATTATGATTTCCATAGGCCACAGTGTGCGTATTGATATTGTTTATATTACACAGGGAAGCATAGATTCAGAGTTTAATGATTTTACAACATTTTCTAGCAAAATCTCAAAAAGGTTGTAAAAAAAAGCATTAGTTTTCAATGTGCCACAGAATTCTGATATTTCATCTTTCATTTTCATATTTCAATACAAAAATTTCATAATAATAGTCTATAGTAATAATAATAATAATAATAATAATAACAGAACCAGAATACTTGATTCCAGGTCTATAAGGCAAACCCCTTACTGCTCCATTTCCATTAAAGTCAAGTCACTCTGAACAACAAATGATGCCTGAAGAGTAAGGATGTCTCCATCTCTTTTGGTGACATACCCTTGAGGAGTTATGCCTCATCATTCTTCAATAGCCAAAATCTTTGAGGGTTTTCAAGTACAGCTCTAATGAGAGCTCATTGCAATATTCTAGCCCAAAGATACACAGCATTATGGGCAGGTTTGTGTACATATTTGAATATTTCAGAGATAAAAATGCCTATATATATATAATATATAAATACAAGGAGTCTTAACGTTTTAACTATGAAGCACTACTAGCCTGTGCTTTGATGTTATTGAATATTGCCAGAGACATCATTTCCAAGTGAAACCAGGAAAAAATTCCCTGTGTTTAGCCATTTCCAGAAAAGCAGGGCTTCCTCACACATAGGGTTACTTGGGAAGATAGATACCAGATATATGAACATCATTCCACCTCCTTCTTGCCCCAGTTTTTACCACTGAGCTCAATGTTATTTGTTATGGAATATCCCTTTGGTCAGTTCTGGCCGTGTCCCCTCCCAGCGTGCTGTCCTTGTGCTCCCCCAGCCTCCTTACTGATAGGGCAGTGTGAGAAATGCAGAAAGTAGTACACTTTGTAAGCATGTTCACCAGCAACTAAAACATCACTGTGTTCACAACACTATTTTGGTCACAAATCCAAAACATGGCACCGTACAGGCTACTACGAAAAAAAAAATAATAATAACTTTATCCGAGAAAAAAACTGCACACAAATTCTTGAATTCTCCAGTTATGGACACCATCCTACATACAGAAAAAAAATAAAAATAAAATCTAAAACATACTATTATTGTCCTCTCTTTTAGCACAGCAGCCTGCTCAGATGGAAGAGATGTAAAGACCTATTCACATGATCTAGTTATCATCAGGTTGTGTTCAACATACTCACACACACCAAAGACATACTTGTTAACTGGGGACAAATTGAATTCTTACATATCCATTTTAAGATATGAGCTTAAGAAAAGAAAATTAAGGTGTTTTTGTTTGTTTGTTTGTTTTGTTTTGTTTTGTTTTGTTTTTAAAAAAAGGACAATCAACCAAAAATAATGATGGCAGTTTTCAGATACATGCTGAAAGTTGTCTGAGAGAGAGTTATTTCTGGGTACGTCACTGTAAGGAAAACATAACTCAGAGGCAGCTGTAACAGAATTTCTTTCCTATTTATTGGTTAGTGTACTGAGAGTTAACACTGATTTAGGATGTGATGGTGAAGATGTTCAGCAGTTCATACTACACATGAACACTTCGGTCTTCTATTACACATTGTAAAGCAGAAATTACAAGTAAAGAAAAGATACAGGAAAATAACCAATATATCTTTTTGAGGACTCAGGCATTTTTTTTCCCCTGAATAAGTTTGCAGATACTGTGAAACTATGAAATTGAGATACTGTGAAAAATCAATGTAACACAGTCTCTTCATGTGTACTCCCTTGCTGACAGTGGAAAAAAACAACGTATAGTTTACTTCTCAGTGGAAGAAAAAGATTTTTTGGGTAATTCTACAGTTTTGGGCAATCTGGACAACCACCACATACTTAACTTAACAGAACTCTGAACATAATTAAAATCCAGAACTTGAATTCTGTGGTATTCAAGATATACCCCAATGTAAATAAAATATAACATTGTATTGAAATTTATATTAATGGATGTTAGGTCTGTCCAAGACTTAAGATTAGTTTTACATTTTTAAGGGATTATGAAATATTTATTGATATAAGGATTCTTGTTTTGTAAGAATAATTGTCACAAAGTGGCAAATCCCCTACTTGCCTTTTCTCACTACTTCAGTATTTTCCTGCTGTAACTGGCTGAAGGTTCTTTGTCACCTGCTAAATTACCAAGCAACAGCTTTGCTCAGAGCCCTTTTGAAATTAAAAATAATCAATTGAACTTGACTCTCCAGAGGTAAAATAGCATTATAACAACTATTTCTGAAATGAAACTGTAGTTTCAAAAGTAATCAGACTTTCAGGCTGGATTAAGGAATGACATTGTTCTTGTAAATGTGATTTTATTAATTAAGAAATCATTAAGGAATTGCTAAATGAAACCCTATATCATAAGTAGAAAAAGCCATTTCAGTTTCTAATCATAATCTGTTTAAACTCCTAGGGGCAAAAAGTAGTTTGTGAATTAAATTTTCTTGCATTTTAACATAGTTGAAAAAAAAATCTATTATTTCTGCAAACCTCTTTTTCTGATCTTTCAGATGTTTCCAAGCAAAAATAAATTTAATTAAATGAAGGATGGCTATGTCTAGTGATTATGGTTATTAAGTGTATTCTTCTGAAGTATTTTAGATTTCATGATTTTTTTTAAAGAACTAGAAGTTGCTACTGAATTGGGTAAATAATTAAAAGTTTATATAACTACAGCAAGATAGTAATAGAGATTCCAAAGTAGATCTACCAAGTTTTCCTGTGCTCTTATAGGATGTTCACCTATGTGACAAATAGTCAGAATTATATAAAGATCTATGGTATGTCTTTAGAAATATTATTAAATCTATACCAGAACTAGCCAAAATGCACAAACACTTCAAAAAACGTTCAAACAAAACAAGTGACTAAGAACTCTTTTTGCTGTCATGGTATTTCTTCATTAGAATAAAAATATAATTACAAATATTTTGATGACATTCTGATCTTTTTCACAAGTGGTAATTACATTGTGTCCTTGTGTAACTGCCACTTAGATATTTTCCTGCAGATGTTTACAAGTGCTCCACAGAAACAATTATGGTTGCTTGAAAAGGAAAAGAAACTAGAATTTAAACAAAGAAGCAGTCCTGGATGTGCACGGCCTTTCTTTTCATCTTCATTGAGGCATATTACTACACAGGCAATAGACAAATTATATAGCTATAAACTTTTTTCTTTTTTTTTAAAAAAAAAAAAAAAAAAAAAAAACACTAAAAAGACTGGCAAATATAAACACCAATAATTAAAGTTTAAGTCTGGCAAGATGTTGAGACACCTCTTTCCTCAGTGTACTTCCTTTGACATTCTCACTAATGCATAGCTAGTAAACTCCTGCTGAAGTTGACTACACTATTCAGGCAATAAAACCAAAAATTAAAGTAAAACATTTCCATGAGCACCCGACGACAGATTTGTTGAGATCATTCTCATCACTTTCTCTGAGATGCAATATATAAATTACTCTCTAAAAATATCCAGTTCCATCTAAAAATATACAAATATATATATATTTGTATATGTATAATAAATAAATTTTGTTAGCACATGGAAGATATTCTTTATCTCCCCTATTCCTTATACATTTTTAAAAAGTATTTAGCCCACTACCATTCATCATGAATTGTTCTGTAGACCTTCTGAACTAAACTTGCAGTTTGTTGACTGGAATTTGCAGTGATCTCATTTATCCTTTTCAATCTACATTTCTCCTCTTAAGCGCAGAGCAAGAAAGAAAACACTAAGCCCACCAGAACAAAAATAAGAAAAGTGATAGCTAGTGTTAATGTGTTTTACAAAACTATAAGCTTCCAGATCATATTATTATTCAAACTGAAATTGGTATTAAGAGGCAGAATGCAATCTTTCTATATATACTGGCTCTAAAATCGGCCAGAACAAACATGGCCTTCTGGTGCAGATCACCCATGTAGAACATTGTGCAGTGGAGGGTTTCAGTTTCAACATGAACTATCTCTAATGCTGTCAGCTTTAAGGATGCCAGTTATAAATACAACCCTGTTACTAACTGTAAAATGGGGTTTGGTGGGTAGGCCTGTATTTAATAATGCTTTGCAAGAAGTTCTGGACAAGTGCTCAGCACAGTACTTTTTTGCTTGGAATCACGCAGGAAATCATCATGACAATCCTTACGTGCTTTAAGTCTTCAAATTATTTTGGTAGTATTGTTTACAATGTGCTAGCATTTCCAGGAACATTAAGATTTTTCCAGGAAATAAGCAGGATGTTTGCATTTGCTCATTGTTTTATCATCTCAAAGATGCAGTAATTCTACTTCAATAGAGATTTTAATAAATCTAACACAGCAAAAACAAACAGACAAACAAAAAACCCTCCCCCTCTCTGTGAGTGAGGACAGACTCCATCTCTGTAATAGATCTATCATTTTTTCTGCCATGAGAACTAAAAGAATAACTGAGCAATCCTAGTAACTAACAATATCCTTCCAAATTTTTAGCTTGTCCTTTTAATATTGTTTTCTGAAGAATGAATTTAAGCCATTGCTTTTTTCACATAAGTAAGTAATAGATAAAGGATCAGGGCCAGTATGTTGTAACTGTGGTATTTAAACAGGCCTTTGGAGTCTCCAGAATCATACTTATCGCTCCTGGATAGACATTATTGTTGCCAAGAAATCCTCTGAAAAAGCCTGCCTGACTCACACAGGTTTTGCGTTATTAAAATCAGTGTCTTAAAAGACCCAACCTGAATGAAATACTTAAGCAGTTACAGCAAATGAAAATAATATTTGAATAAATTAGTTGCACAAGTGTACAGCATTAAACACAATGCTCTTGGAACACTCTTTAAAAAAAAAAATGTCATTCACTGATTATTTAGTTTGGAAAATGTAATTCTCTATAATAATTTCATTGACATTGGTTCAATGACTGCCACTTGGCCATTACCAGTGTTGCATGTTCTGGATAGACCAAACATGACAATAACAGGATGGAAAGATTAGTTCTCAAATGTACTAATCACGACACACAGAACTATCTTACTCAAATGAAATCTGACAATTTTTGGTGTGAAATTCCTTCAGTCTTAAAAAGGAACTAATAAACAAATTAATTCATACTGAATATGAAATACATGAAATATATTTTCATGAATGAGCATTAGTTAATGGCTCTAAATCCTAACATTTACATAAATTTTAAGAAATACTTTAAGACAAATTCAAGAAATGATTTTAAGCCATCTGGACTGAACTGGTAAACTCTGAGCACTACAGTTTAGGTATATTTTCACAAACTTCTTCCCTTTTGAAAAATGGCCCACTGAATGCTTTCTACCAGCTCTGGAAATGCTCTGATAAAAGATGCTACTTCAAATGTTTCCATTTTAGAGGAACTTGAGAAAGAAGTAGACACATCCTAAACTGCCTGCATAGAGCAGTCAGCTTGTCCGTCTTGTTCAAGAGCAGCTCCTGAAACAAAAATCTATCCCCTTTGATGTAAGAGGCTGAGAAGTTTTTTAAAAATAAGGTTTTAATTAAAAAAAAAAAAACAAACAAACAAACAAAAAAAACATAAAATATCATTCCAGTAGTGAAAGAATAAGGATATATCCATTCAGAAACTTCATGTAAAATCTTTACCTGTTAGATTCTATTTTCACAGGAGAATAATATAAGTATGTTACAATTTTTTGAGTAAGTCCCAGCTAACATCTTGTTTATGTAGTACATAGCAGTAAGCAGAGTGAAGAGTTATCATTACTTTACAGATTATAAATTCACTTTCCGCAGTCATGGAGAAGTCATGTATACCTATGTAGTCATATACAAAGGCACTATGCTAACTTCTGACATCTTCAGGATCTTATAAACGGATTATTATATTTTGGGATCGTTAGTAAGTGATTGGAATTATTTGTATGAATAGCATTAAGATGTAAGGGCAATAGCTAGACAAATGTAAGAAAGAAAAATAAAAATTAGTACACACACAAAAAGCAAATGGACAGGAATCAATAAATAAAATATTTCCACCTGATGAAAATGATTTTTTTACCTGTATATTTTGCATGAAAATTTCAATATTTCTGATAGGAAGGCCCTGCAGAGGGACCTGGACAGGATGGGCCAATAGGCGGAGGCCAATGAAATGAGGTTCAAAATGGCTAAGTGCCACTTTGACCCCAACAACCTCATGCAGCACTACAGGCTTGGGATAGGGTGGCTTGAAAGTTGTGCAGGGGAAAATGATCTGGGGGTTCTAATTGATGCTCACCTGAACATGAGCTAGCAGTGTGTCCAGGTGGCCAAGAAAGCCAATGGCATTCTGGCTTGCATCAAGAATAGCATAGCCAGCAGAACCAGGGAGGTAATCTTCCCCTGTACCATGTTCTGGTGATGACACACAGAATCACACAGAATCATAGAATCATAGAATGTTAGGGATCATAGAATCATACAATGTTAGGGATTGGAAGGGACCTTGAAAGACCATCTAGTCCAGTTCCCCTGCCAGAGCAGGAACACCTAGATCATATCACATGAGAACGTGTCCAGGGGGTTTTGAATGTCTCCAGAGAAGGAGAGTCCACAACTCCCCTGGGCAGCCTGTCACCCTCAGCATAAAAAAGCTTCATCTCATATTTACGTGGAACCTCCTATGTTCCAGCTTGCACCCATTACCCCTTGTCCTGTCACAGAATCACAGAATCACAGAATCGTTTAGGTTGGAAGAAACCTCCAAGATCATTGAGTCCAACCTCTGACCTAACACTAACAAGTTCTCCACTAAACTATATCACTAAGCTCTAAATCTAAATGTCTTTTAAAGATCCTGGCTCCATCCTCCTGACACTCACCCTTTACATATTAATAATCATTAATAAAGTCATCCCTCAGTCTCCTCTTCTCCAGGCTAAAGAGACTCAACTCCATCAGCCTTTCCTTGAAAGGAAGATGCTCCACTCCCTTCATCATCCTTGTGGCTCTGCACTGGACTTTCTCAAGCAGTTCCCTGTCCATCTTGAACTGAGGGGCCCAGAAATGGACACAACATTCTAGATGTGGTCTCACCAGGGCAGAGTAGAGGGGGTCCTGGAGAACAGGTGAGGTGCCTGAAGACTGGAGCATAGCCAATGTCACTCTTGTCTTCAAGAAGGGCAGGAAGGAGGATCCGGGAAACTATAGGCCAGTTAGTCTCACCTCTGTCCCTGGAAAGGTGTTTGAGCAGCTTGTTCTGGATGTCATCTCCAAGCAATTGGAAGAGAAGAATGTTATGAGGAGTAGTCAGCATGGATTCACCAAGGGGAAATCATGCTTGACCAGCCTCTTTGCCTTCTATGATGGCATCACCAGCTGGGTAGATGGGGGGAGGGCAGTGGATGTCATCTACCTTGACTTTAGCAAGGCTTTCGATACTGCCTCCCATGACATCCTGATAGCAAAGCTGAGAAAGTGTGGGATAGAGGAGTGGACGGTAAGGTGGGTTGAGAACTGGCTGACTGGCTGAGCTCAGAGGGTGGTGATCAGTAGAGCAGAGTCTGGCTGGAGGCCTGTGACTAGCAGTGTTCCCCAGGGTCGCTGCTTGGTCCGGTCTTGTTCAATATCTTCATCGATGACCTTGATGAGGGAATAGTGTCTGCCCTCAGCAAGTACGCTGATGACACAAAGCTGGGAGGAGTGGCTGACATGCCAGAGGGCTGTGCTGCCATTCAGCGAGACCTGGACCGGCTGCAGAGATGGGCAGGAAGAAACCAGATGTGGTTTAATAAAAGTGTAGAGTCCTGCACCTGGGAAGGAACATCCGGAAGTATCAGTACAGGCTGGGGGATGACCTGCTGGAGAGGAGCTCTGAGGAGAAGGACCTGGGGGTCCTGGTGGATGACAGGTTGACCATGAGCCAGCAATGTGCCCTGGTGGCCAAGAAGGCTAATGGGATCCTGGCATGCATTAAAAGGAGTGTGGCCAGCAGGTTAAGGGAGGTGATCCTCCCCCTCTACTCTGCCCTGGTCAGGCCTCACCTGCAGTACTATGTCCAGTTCTGGGCTCCCCGGTACAAAAAAGACAGGGATCTCCTGGAAAGAGTCCAGCGGCGGGCCACAAAGATGATACGGGGCCTGGAGCATCTTTCCTATGAGGACAGGCTGAGAGACCTGGGTCTGTTCAGCCTGGAGAAGAGGAGACTGAGGGGGGATCTTACCAATGTCTATAAATATCTTAGGGGTGGGAGACAGAAGAATGTAGCCAACCTCTTCTCAGTGGCTTGTGGGGAAGGACAAGGGGAAATGGCCACAAAATAGTACACAGGAAGTTCTACACCGACATGCAAAAGAACTTCTTCATGGTGAGGGTGATGGAGAACTGGAACAGGCTGCCCAGGGAAGTTGTGGAGTCTCCTTCTCTGGAGATATTCAAGGCCTGTCTGGACGCCTACCTGGGCAGCCTGCTCTGAGGGTCTTGCATTGCAGGGGGGTTGGACCCAATGATCTTTCAAGGTCCCTTCCAACCCCTACAGTTCTGTGTATGTGGGAGGAGAACCTCTCTTGACCTACTAACCACACCCCTTCTAATACACTCCAGGATGACATGGGCCTTCTTGACCACAGGGGAACAGTGCTGACTCATGGTCATCCCTCTGCCCACCAGGACCCCCAGGTCCCTCTCCCCTTCACGGCTCTCCAGCAGGGCAGTCCCTAACTTATACCAGTGTCTGGGGCTGGTTTTGCCTAGATGCAGGACTCTACATTTGCCCTTGTTATATTTCATTAAATTTCTCCCCACCCAATTCACCAACCTGTTGAGGTCCCGCTGGATGGCAGCACAGCCTTCCAGCATGTCAGCCTCTCCTCCCAGTCTAGTGTCATCAGCAAACTTTCTGACAGTGTGCTCCATTCCCTCATCCAAGTCGTTGATGAATATATTGAAAAATACCGGTCCCAGTACTGACCCTTGAGGGACTCCACTAGATACAGGACTCCAGCTCAACTCTGTCCCATTGACCACAACCCTCTGGCTTCTTCCCTTCAGCCAGTTCACAGTCCACCTCATGACCCGATCGTCCAGACCAAACTTCCTCAGTTCAGCTGCAAAACTGCTGTCAAAGGCTTTACTGAAATCAAGATAGACTACACCCACTGCCTTTCCATCATCCATCCACCTGTTTATATCCTCTTAAAAGGCTATCAGGTTGGTCAAGCATGACTTCCCTTTGTGAAGCCATGTTGACTGTCCCAAATGACCCTTTTATCCTTGATATGACTAGAGACAACGCCAAAGATAAGTTGTTCCATCACCTTACCAGGCATGGAGGTGAGGGTGACCAGTGCACCTCAAGTACTGTGTTCAGTTTTGGACCCTCAGTACAAGAAAAACATGGAGGCCCTGGAGTGTGTCCAGAGGAAGGACTACGAAGTTGATGAAGAGCCTGGAACACATGTTCTAAGAGGAGTGGCTGAGGGAAGTGGGGATGTTTAGTCTGGAGAAGAGGAGGCTCAGGGGAGACCTTGTTACTCTCTACAACTACCTAAAAGGAAGGTGTAGAGAGCTGGGGGTTGACATCTTCTCACAAATAGCCAGTGATAGGACTAAATGGAATGGCCTCAAGTTGTGCCAGGGGATGTTTAGGTTGTAAATTACGAGACATTTCTTCTCAGAAAGAGTAGTCAGCCATTGGAACAGATTGCCCAGGGAAGTGGTGGAGTCACCATCCCTGGGGGTGTTGAAGGAAAGATTGAACTTGGTGCTTAGGGACATGGTTTAGTGCGTAATACTGGTAGAAGGGTGGTGGCTGGACCAGATGATCTTGAAGGTCTCCTCCAACCTTAATGATTCTATGATTCTATATTGATCAAAGTTAAATAACATGTTAGTTACTAAGATAACATTACTCTCGGTTAGTGGAAATGGCAAAGTTCTTTCCAGTTATAACTGGCATAATAATAAGGGAAAATCTAAGAAGAGAGCCATGAAAAGGCACTTCAGATAGTAGAAGTTAGCTATGGAGAGCCTGTATTGTTTGTTCGGGCATGCAAATTTAAATAAAGTTCTTTTGATATCAGAGAGACCAGAAACATTTGAATGATTTAAATTAATTTAATTTGGATTTAAAAACTGAACTAAATGAAACTAGAAAACTAAGCTAGATAAACTAGATGAAAACAAAACAAAAGAAAATGAAACTACAGGCCAGTCAGTCTCACCTCTGTCCCTGCAAAAGTGTTGGAAAAGTGTTGGAGATGATGCCATCTCCAAGCAATTGAAAGAGAAGCTGGTGCAGGACTCCCAGGTGCAGGACTCTACACTTACTCTTATTAAACCGCATCTGGTTTCTTCCTGCCCATCTCTCCAGCCAGTCCAGGTCTCGCTGAATGGCAGCACAGCCCTCCCAAGTTCTTCCCAAGTTTTAACTTCCTGACAAAAACAAAGTTCTTCCTGAGTTTAAACCAATCTATCAGACTATTAGCATTGTTAGAATAAAACCACCTGAAAATTTGATAGATGGAAAGAGGATGGTGTAATGACATTGAGCTTTATAAAGTTTTTGGCAAACATAATGATGGAAGAAGGTGAGTGTGCAAGCCAAAATCTTTCCTCTGTCCGTGTGGTACTTGAGACAAAAAACTCCAAGTTCTGAAGTGTTCTCTCCTTCATTTTCACATTATTTTCTCTCTCTGCTTTTTTTTGTGTATCCTTTTCTGTCTGCAATTTGGTCAGCTCCACTATCTGCAGCAGAATAGTGATAACAGGTGATCAATAATTTCTAGGCAGATATTGTTTGCACCAACAAAACAAGTTCAAGTATTTTTTCAAGCAATGACAATTAATTTGTCTAGCTGTCTCAGTTGAGCACTTAGCATGATATGTAGTTTTAAAAACAATTGATATGATATTTTAAAGATGATTCAGATTTTAACACTATAGGCCATAACTATGTACTCCATTTTCTACCAAGGTAATAGAAACACTTGAAAAGCATTTTAGAACTCTAAAACCTGCATTAATGTATTTCTGTCTCATAAACACATAATAAAGACTATTTATTTAAATTCCATCAGTGAAAGAGTATTGTAAAAGAATGAGAATTAAATTGGATCTCTTTATTAAAGATCTATATAAAAGATCCATTAATGTCCCTCTACATTTATGTCATCTGTTATTATTGTGATTCAATTATACATCAGTCACATATTTCTCTGAAATTTCTACTTTTTCAAAAGAAAGGAGAATGAGGCTTGGACTTGAGCAAAAAATAGCAAGTCACTGGCAATTATGTGAAGAAAAGGTTTTACAGACTGCAAATTCATGCTTTTTCATTCAAGGATATATCAAAAATCCCACTAGCAGTACACTAAACGTGTTGGGGAAGGGAGGAACCATGTACTTCTGCTTCAGTAGATCTGGATTCAGTTTATTTGCACACATACACTGTTTTGCTCTGTAATCCAAAATATTTGCAAGCGCCCCTGGACTCGCTCTGTACTCTCTTTTTATACCTTTTAAATATTGTCTCCTTGAGGAGTAAATTTGAGAGTTAAATTTGAAGCTCTTCAGTACAAGAAAGGCTTAATTTAATTTCACAGACATTCCATCTAGACCCAGGATTTGTTTTCATATTTTGAAAATCTGTGAAGAAATTCAACATAGAGGACAAGACAGGCAATGGCATCTACTGTTTGTGCCTTCATAAAATTCCCAATTTTAAGTAATAACAGAAGAAATAAACTACAAATCTGAAAATTATTTTCAGATTCATTCAGATACACATTCATTGTGTATCAAAATTAAATTTATGTGCCATAATTTCAGATTATGCCATACTTGAAGCTACATACTTCTTTGAAAATAATCTCATGCAATTTTGCAGCATTTCCATAGTGTTTTAAATATCATATTAAATTTAAAATAATGCAAACAGTCATTTCTTTAAATATTAAATTTAATACTACCATTATAAATCCATTTAGTAGGCAAACTCTTAAACATCTTAAATTCAGACAGTGTTTGACTCCACTTCAAGACCAGATAGGTCTTCTGCTATTTAAAAGATCATGAAAACATAATTTAGGTCATATGTCTTCCTAAAGTGGTTATGCATCATGTGATTAAATCCTTTAAACACATTTTTAAACTCAATGATTTAATTTTGACAAGTATTTTTATAATACTCCCTACATAAGTCCTACAAATTTTAATACCCTTGATATATATATATATATATATTTTCAAATAGTGAATATATTAGGGCTTCCTTCAAATGGTATCTGTCTATATCACAATATGATAGCATTCAAAGATTTTTTATCTGCAAATGTAGAACATCTGCTATTTTGTCACTTAGCAACACTGTGCAATAATTTTTCCCTCCTCCCCCCTCCTCTATTACTCTGCAAAATATGTTCAGGACAAGAAATGCTTAGAGAAAAATTGTTCCTGTAGTGAGATATTTTGACATAAAAATCTTTTCTCATCAAAGATGAAAAGCACCTTGTCATTCATTTCTAATTACAGCCTTCATACTGTCAGTACCTAAAGATGCCAACTCCCTGTGGTGATGTCATACAATGACATTTACAAAACTACATTGGACCTTGTCTTCTCTTGGTGTTTGCCAAGATCAGTCAGTGTCAGCACTGATAGACACTGATAAAGGGAATTTATAATTATGAGCATTAATTGTGTTTAAAGTCAAGAAAGGGGCATTATGTCTTTTGATATTAATAGTTGCTGAATCATCTTCTAAAGCAATGGAAAAAGCTTCATTTTGTATTCCTGTTCAGAAATGCTAAGACGTTAAACCACACTGACAACAGAGATTTCACAGTCCAAGAATCAATTTGAAAAGATGTAAACTTATTAAAGATTAAAATCAACTATTTAGTGTTCTGCAATTAGTGTTAACATCCAGGCTAAAACTACCAGCAGGGAAATAGCTGAATGGAAATGGTATCCATGTAAGAATACAAAGCCTTTAAGGAATACTAATCTGGCCACCAAACAGCATTAGACAGTTTAATTCAAACTACAGATGCACTCATATTAGCATAAATCAGAAGAAGAGAGGAAACAAACAAAAAACAACAAAATATCATCAGTTCTGCTTAACAGTGTCTCTTATTAATTTTCCTAAATTAATAAAAATACCTGTGATTGCATGAGTACAAATTAGAAGTTTATTTTACATCTTATTAAGAATTATTTACAACTGTCAAGATAACCACAATAGCAGATAACTTCAGAGTTCTTAACATAATTGTCAAATAAGCATTTTTGGTAATTTACAGATGTCATTATTTAATGAATTTTAATGAAATTATTGTAGGTTCTCCAAGATAATAATGAACTTAGTAGAGATATGAAACATTACTGAGTTACCTACACAGTATAATATTTTGCCTTCTTAAGCCTTCAGCAAGAAATTTTCTCAAAGATATCATAATCTACTATGTTGCTTATGACATCTTGCTCTGAACCAAGAAATGGATTTTCTTCATTTTGAATTAAGATTTTTCCTAGTCTTGTTTTCAGTATGTATGTTCCTTCTTAATGAAAATAATTCTTTGGAAACCTGTCCCAAATGGTTATGAAAGCATAAACTTAGAAGAAAAATTAAAGTGGAGCAAAATCAAATGATTATTGAAGAATTACATATTTAAGAGAAAGTCTCTATAGATCATTACTCTGTCTATCTACTCTTGCTATAACAAGAAAATCAACCTAAAATACACATAATACATTCAGTCTATTAAAAGGATGATGTTCCCTATGGGAATGGCACTGAACAAGTTTATGTATATGAATGTAATATATATATCACATATGTACAAAATACGCTGCCGTGACTTGTCATGTATGTCAATTAAACATCTGGTTTGCCTAACTTTCAGGAAAGGTATATAACTATTTCTGTGAAATGTTTATAATACAATATCTAATCACCATGGAACAGCAGAGTGCTTATTGCTGTTAGCCTGTATGTAGGGAACAAGTGTATGTAATCCCAGTGTATTTTTTTTTTTTTTTTCCAGTTTTATGACATGAGTTACAGTCTCCCAGTGTGATGTGAATCTGCCATGCAGGAGGGTATTCTTGTCAAAGAGTCGTCTCTATGGCAGTTGAGAGGGTGCTGAAATAGGGGTTTATCAATGGACTAACTGCTGTGAATCTCTTATTTTGAAATTCACTGCAGTGCTCTCATCCCTATTGTTGGTATTCCAGTGCTTTGAAGTTGTCCAGTTGTCAGCTTCAGTAAAGCAAATATTGTTGATAGCTGCAGGGGACCCAAAGTAGACATCTATTTATCAATAATTAAAATATATGCAGCAGAGTATTTGTTACTTTAGTCATACCCTATATAGAGGGTAAATACCCATATAGAGGGTAAATGCTACAAAACCAGTTCTTATGTCCAAATAAAGAATCGAAGGTGTTTCTGTAGAGTGAAAAATCTGGTTCTAATCTTCAGGAAACAGCTATGTAGCGTTCAAAAAGTTCAAGCCAGATATTTCAAATGAACTAAAAACAATTGCAAGCAGCTTCTTCGCTCTTAGACACATTGGAGGGAAGGGGTGCCATCTAGAGGCACCTGGACAGGCTGGAGAGTAGGGCCTGTGCAAACCTCATGAAGTTCAACAAGGCCATGTGCAAGGTCCTGCATCTGGGCCAGGGCAATCCCAGGCAAAAATGCACGCTGGGCAGGGGTGTTGGTTGATGGATCATGATCCATCAACATGATCCAGCAATGTGTGCTTCCAGCCCAGAAAGCCAACCATATCCTGGGCTGCATAAAAACAACTGTGGTCAGCAGGTCGAGGAAGGTGGTTCTCCCCCTCTACTCTGCTCTTGTGAGACCCACACGGAGTACTGCATTCAGCTCTTGGGCACCCGGCACAAAAAGGACCCTACTGTGTTAGAACAAGTCCAGAAGACCAGAGGATGATCAGAGGGCTGAAGCACCTCTCCCATGAAGAAAGGCTGAGGGAGTCGGAGAAGTGAAGATTTCCAGGAGACTTTGTAGCAGCCTTCTAAAACCTAAAGGGCCCCTACAGGAAGTCAGTAGAGGAACTCCCTGTCAGGGAATGTAGATAATAGGACAAGGAGTAATGGTTTTAGACTGAAAGAGGGTAGATGTAGATTAGATATAAGGATGAAATTATTCTTTCAGGGTGGTGAGGCACTCGAACAGGTTGCCCACAGAAGCTATGAATGCCCCATTACTTGAAATGTTCAAAGCCAGTTTGGACGAGACTTTGGGTATCCTGGTGTAGTGGAAGATGTCCCTGTCCGTGGCAGGAGAGTTGGAATTAGATGATCTTTAAGGTCCTTTTCAACCAACCCAAACCATTCTGTTTCTATGAAAATTTTCACAATTTATAGCACTGAGCTTAATGATACAAAGGGAAAATATGCATCAACAGGAGCTATTATGAATTTCAATCTGTGATGATTCATCATAGGAAAATATGTCCAGACCTAAGCAAAATTAGGAATATTCATATGGTACATGCAGTACCTAAATTTCATTTTTAATATAGTCATTGACAATAGACTGCTGTGTGCCACCTTCCTGGGCAGACAGAGATCTAGATGTTCTAGATGTTCTTTAGAATCTAGAGATGCTCTAAAACTTCTGTTAGTAATTCTGGCTTTGAAAGGCATGGATGGCACAACAGGAAGACAACATTGAATATCCTATTTTAATTTAAAAAAATAAAGAAATAATAAATACAAACCTTGAGTCAAGTGGGTAGAAAGTTATCACAAAAGTTACCCAGTAAGTGTATAAAGGGAAATCTCTGCTGAGATTCACCTGGTTTGTAGCAGTCAGAAATAAATAAATAAATAATAATAATAATAATAAAAACTTTTGGCACCATGAATGCATTTTCTTGATGTAAATAACAGTGAAAATACCAGTAGAGTGAAAATAAAGTTTTATTATCTCACAACACTGATTCTGGTTTAGTAGTGTAAATGCAGTATATTGATTTTTCTGATTTTTTCAAACAAACAACTCAACTGAGTTATATTTCATTTTAAAAATAAACGCGATTATCACCTTAATTAAAATCTTATGCTATACTAAGCACTGATATTCTACCAATGCTAACCAATTTGAAAGCTCTATTGAATGGACTTCTTTCATTTTTAAACTTCCAAGTGCTCATAAGACACTAAGTGCTAGAACTTCTTTTAAAAAGTATCATTATTTTTTAATTAATTTTGCTTTAAAATGTACTCCCAGAAAAGATGTGTATTGCATCTCTATTTCAGGTTTTTTGAGACAAATGACAAGAAATATGTATCGTTTTAACTTTTCACCCAAAATAATCAATAATGGACATGAATTTGAGGGCAGACAGTCTATCGTTGCAGGGATTGCAAAGCTGGTCAGCACTGTTTCTATTACAGGAAATGGAAACCTATCAACCAGAACTAATGCAGGACACTAAGATCCTCTTTCCACCTTAATAAATTGATACCTGCTAAGTTCTACCTTTGAAATTCTTTTAAGATGCAGCTCAAATGATAATGGCACAGATTATTGTTGATATCAATGATACCATTCATTTTGGCATCATCTGCAAACTTGCTCAGGGTTCACTCGATCTCTATTCTATGTTATTGATAAAGATATTAAAGAACAATGGTCTCAAGAAGGCCATGATCATTTCTATTCCACAAGACCTTTCCAAATCTTTGGATGAAACATAACTAAGAAAGATTAGCATTATAAGGAATCCCCATAGCTTCTAAGGACAGAAAAATACATTTTCTTTTTGAATTTCTTCTGAAGTAAGAACTGGCTTATTACTTTCAGTAAAATTTAAGTGACTTTTTTTTTTTTTTTTTTAAGAAAGCAAAGATAATTTGTGGGAAAAAAAAAAAAAATCCTTTATATCCCAGTCGACATAGTACGAAATTCTATGAAAAATGTTTCAGAAACAAAGAGAAATGAAGAGTGTGGAATGTAATCTCTTTTCTTCTTTTCCACATCACAAATTCACCTTTTGGTGAAATCTAAACTGATACAAAGTCAAAATCTAATTTGTTTCACAAAGTCTATATGCCAACGATTTTCATAGAATTGGTATTGCTTTACTATGGTGTATATAAAACAATTTAGGCTACAGTGAGATAAAGTGACAATACTTTCCACAAATCGAAGTACACTAAAGCTTTTAAAGAGAAAAGACTGTTAAAACTGAATAAAGATTATAAGCATTTTCTTTTCCAAATGCTATTAAATTGTAAGTATTTTCTGTTCCAAATGCTATTAAATTGTAAGCTTTTACATAACTCTGTTAATATAGAAAACTCTGGACACGTTACTAGTTCCTCAGCGCTCTTTCTAACACTAACTTATTACAACTTTTGGTTTACAGTTCAAAACACTGAACTATATTAGATGAATCTTAATTTTTTACTCATTTTAAAAGGTTTAAACATACAGAGGTTGGCATTAGTTACACACCAATTCTAAAGTCAGGTATAATGTTTTAAAGGTGCCATATGTGTAGCTCTTGAATATATACATATATGTGTGTATATACACAAAAATAATGAAATCCCCAAACTGAAAGACATGCAAATGTACAAACATTGTTTGGATTTAGTAAATCCATTACAGCTGGGTATCTACATATATCCATTTTAAAAAATAAAACTAAACTTTCCCTTTCAAAATATAAAGGTATCAATTTGAAAATTTACATAGCTAATTGTGTAATCAACAGTATTTGATTTCTTTTTGGATCCATATCTCCAAATCCCTTGTCAAAGAAGATATTCACAGTTACTAAAGAAAGTTTGTACTAAATCAAGGTCTTTTTTTTTTTTTTAATATTATTATTATTTGAAATGAAACATTGGCTAGACATTTATTACTCTATTCTTGAACTACATCCAATTACTTTTACAGTATATGGCATGTTTCAATATTTGACAGAAAAACAAGCTGCAGTCAAAGAAATAAAAAAAATAAATTAAAGGATCTTTCACACCTCAAAACATAATGTCAATAAATGCCAATTCTAACTCACAGTAAGGACACTTGATTAGAACAACGATGTAAAGATATGATTTGTTTCACAATATGCAGTAAGTTTGTCATCTATTCAAACATTGGTAATCACTCTGTTTGGATGACATAAAGAATATAGAAATTAGAGGAAAGATAAACAGATGTAAATTAGTTATCACAATGTATATAGGTAACGATGCTATAATGAATTCTCTTTACTATGTAGGCAGACTCACCCCCAGCAGCCTAATTTGTATATAAACAATTACAGAAGAGATTTCCATGCATCTCCTGCATAGGAGAGCCTGTTGCACCCAAAATGATACACATTGCTTCTTCTTTCTTAACTATGGTGCTAGTTCATTATGCCCCCACATTCACTTTCAGCAGGTTCAGAGCCTTCCAACAAACGCACCAGCACCCTGCAGCCTAGTGGGATTTTGAAGTTTTTCTTTCTCTTTCAAAGTAGAAACAGAAGTCCATTACAGAAGCAGCAGAAGACAAGAACAAAAAAAAATGGGACTTCAGCCATACAGGGTACCCACACACTCCCCTTGCCATGGATAGCAGCAGCTGGAAGGGTGGCAATGGAAGTATATGGCATGTGAAATGATTACCCAGAACTGTGTGATAGCCTGTTTGTCCAAATGCTAGTAATGCTAGAGGGGAAGAGGTCAATGATTCCTAGATTAAATGCCAACTGGTTTTTAAATACCAAGAGGTTTGGCAAGAGGGAAGTCAGATTGAAAAGCAATATAAAAGGACCATGGAAATTTTCACTGGGCTGCAAGGTGCAATGCAGGGTGCACCTTGGGTGTGTGCCTGTTGTGGCTAACCCACCACATAGGCTAGCATAGGGCTAGCATAGGTGTCAACAAATCCAAAGTCCATACGCAATTACACGAGTGTGTATGATTCACACTTCTGGTTTAGTTATAAAAGGATGTTCAGCAATTTAAATGTATTTATTAACATTTCATAAATGTCCAGCATTATGATTTATCTTTTGTATCACTACTATTTGTCATGAAATGTGGTCCATTGCTGGCTGGCTAATTATGTGTCATTAATACAATCAGCCACTTTGAACATTATTAAAAAAATGCTCAACACCATGAGGCGAGCATTTTTTTTGTCCAACTTGTTGCAGACTTCGTGTTCAAAGAATATGTGTTCAAAAAATCTCTAAATATATAACAAGGAAGCAACCTCCAGGAGCCAGAAAAGAAAACTACATTTTCTACCCAAATATTAAGCAGAATATTTCAATAGTGAATTAAATTGTGGTAAGAAGATGAAGGGTGTTGAAATAACGATATTGCAGCAGAGGTGACAAACATAAATACGTAGGTACCTCATATGGGTGGGTTCTGAAGGTGATTACAGTCTTGACCATAATATAGGCATAGCCTATAATAGTACATGAAGGCTCTGATTAGACTGGTTGATAGAGGTATGTCAATTGTAGGTAACAGCTTTTGCTCTCAGAAGAAAAGCCAAATTATGACAAAATGCTTTTATAATAAGAACTGTGAAGTTCTGTTTTACTACCCATAAGAATGTAATTTCCTCAGCAATCCACAATAAAAGAACTATATGACAAGGACTGAATGCATAATACAGACAGCACATACTCTGAAGAACGCTATTTCAGACTAAACACAGGTTATATTTAATATGGTTTACAGTTACAACACAAAATCCTGTTACACATTCTCTGTGTATTCCATTTTGCAAAACCTTAACCAGCTGACTTCCATAACATGGTACTTTAAAGCGTGCCAAATTAATTTTAATGGGTAATACTGGACCCAGATGTATCAGAGCTAGGCATCCCAGGTTCCATTATTTGACCTAAAATAGCTTTTTTTTTTTTTAAAAAAAAAAAAAAAAAAAGTTTATTGAACTGGCAATTTCTGAATGCAAGTTCCGTGTAAGCAAATAAAGTTAAATAAAGAAATCATGCTAATTCATACATGCATTTCTAACCTTGTACAGCTGCAACTGAAAAATGTGGAGTCATTTGTAAAAAGTGAATTTTAACTATATTCAACATTGCAGTCTATATGTTACCAGCTAAATAGTTGCTACTGCATATGCATCTGTTAATTCAACTACTATGATCAGTACAGTTGCATTTATTTTAATGTATAAGTTCCATCATTCATTCATCTGGAAGACTGAATTTATGTGGGAGCTAACTTGTTATGGAAAATTAATGCATTATGCAAGAAAAACACTTCTTCTTCATCAGTCAAATTATTTTTAAATTTAGCAACATAACTGATTACTTGTATGACAATTGCCACATTTTCAAATAGGGTCACTTCATTGTTACTTATACTGAGATCATAAGAAGCATTAAGATTTCATTTGTTGTTACTAAGAAAATCTATAAAGAAAAAAAAAAGAAATTATATTAATAGATTTCATGCAAGCATAAAAATATTAACAAAAAGAATTTGGGTTTAAAATGCAGTCATTCTTCATCCTCAGTTGAATTATTACTCCTTTGCTATAGTCACAAAGAAGTCTCTTTTGTACAAATTTCAGTCTATGTATTGGAGTTTTAATAACGTTGATGACTTGGTAGAAAGTCAGTAGGATAATGATATATGTTCATTTTCCTTTCTATGAAAGAGAAAATAAAAATAACTTGTAAAACTAATGTTCAAAATTTCTCATTTTGCTCCTGCTCAATTATATATTCCCTGGCGAAAGCAAAAGCAGAGATGGAAATTCAAGCTTCATTCCTAATAATCTAGTCTAATTCTCACAAAATACCTTCTGTTTCCTATTATGTTCCTAGATGGTTATTTAGTCAGCAGTTATATTACCACCACCTATGCGATGGATATTACATAACTGTTAAAAACAGACACATAGACAATGGCGATTCCTTGACGATTTTCACCTACAACTTCTGTCTCATTAGTTTGTTTGTCTTTATGTTGATCCAATTTTGTGAGAAATATATATATATATATATATATATATAGTTGTTCTTTTATTTCTATTTAATTTTTGTGTTCTAGTCCCCACACTATTCTAGGGAGTTACAAGGTTGCAGTGTGTGTCTTCTATTTACTAAATGGTTTGCGAGATTATTTGACTGGCATTGCTGTCTATTTTTTTCACATTCTTTACATAGTTTTCATATTGGGTCATGATGTCAGTTTTTCTAAGAGCTATTCTAGGTTTGTCTTCAGAGAATGAACTGTTCATTTATGTGATAAGATTGCATTAATCAGATGCTCTTCTTCTAAGGGTTTTCTGCCGCCTTGTCTTTCCTATTCCACTTCTAATTGCTAGGACGCATTTTAGTTTCCAAACTGATTAGTCACTGTAGAGCTTTAATGAGTGTTTTGTTTGTTTGCTTGCTTATTTTCTTGCTTGTTTTTGTAGTCTTCCTGATACAGAAATACAATAAAGGATATACCCCACCTTCAAGATCTAGCTTCATGCTGTCTCATGCTCTCTGGCTCTCTGTGAATCCGTATCTCCACTCAGTTCCTCTTTTATTAAGTTTGAATTAATTTGTGCTTTTCTGGTCAGAGTTAATGTGCTCACTTCAAATTCCCTGTAGTTATCAGGAGATATTTTGTCTTTGATAGGTATATAAAACTTTATAGGGCTCCACTTCCTAGACAGACGGTAAAATTCTTTAAATTGTATAGGCTGATCCAACCATTGTCACTGCCAGAAGCTTTGCTCTTAACTACAGTGGAATCTGAAACAGGTTTTTAGCTAAACTTTCTATTTTCAAGATCTGTCATAGTACGAAAACTAGTGTTTCATAATTTTTAAATATTTTGCCTGTTGGTCTACCTTTCCTTCTTTTTTTCTCAACAATTCAGATCAGAGATTCTGTTAAACAAATAATCTAAAACCTAAGACTGTAAGACTGTACTCATGCATTTTATCACATAGAGCCAGGATAGTAAGGACAGTAGATTTATCAAATGAAAGAGAAGGAAATAGTAGGAAAGTGAAAAATTGTGTCTTGTAATAATCATAATGTAATGAGGAAAGTATAGTGATACATTCTTATATTATTTTCAATCTCTTGAGTTCCTCTTCAGTGGTAACTCTGTGTTTCTAATGAACTGTATTACGCAAGGGACATAGCAATCTGATTTTCATATTTTCATATAACCACATAGACTACCTGGGACCTCAGCCTACAGAAGCCACTGGAAACATGTTTCTATCTCTCTGAATGACAGAGATCATATACTGTACCTCCACAGTTTCTATACATAGATTATTGTCCCGATCAAAGGACTAAATTCATTTTTTCCCCCTACTATACTTAGCTAAATTTCATTTGTTTGTGACCTACAGAGTAAAGGAGGTTTTGTTGTTGTTGTTGCTATCTTTAAATGCATTTTTATTTTACTTTATGACTTGTTACATTTACCTTACTAAATACTATGAGTTACTTTTTACCAGGTCTGTGAACTAAGCAATTCGTATCTTAGGGGAAAACAACATTCACTGCCTCGCAAACGGAACCAAACAAATAGTGCCGAATGTTGTCCATCAAAAATATCTTTCACTTTTAACCACAAGAAGGCAATAAAGGCATATATTTTTTAAAAGCAAAAGGCATATCTTTTTCCTAATCTATGGACAGTAGGATAGGAATCCATCTCAAAATTTGCACTACAAAAACAATTAACTAAGATCTACATATCAATATATATATAAAACTGAACAGCACTTCTTAAGTACATGTTAATTATTAAAACCACATTTAATATAAAAACAAACAGCAATTACTGATTTTATACATAATCTTTGATAGAAAGAGTTACACAATTTCTTTAGGGTTAGAACTAGTGCAGAGACATCAAAAGAGTGCAGATACAAGTGAAGTGCTCAGAGGGTAGTCTTGAAACTGAGTTCAGAGACCATTTATTGAAGTTTATGTAGTCAATTTTATCTTTATGAGATGCTCCAGAATTACTATCAGCAAAAATGAGGATTTGCCTTAAGAAGAATGAGCTACACCCACTACATTTATATCTATGGCAACTCCTTTAAAAAAGGAGTAGATATGAAGTAGATAAAGAAGTCTGGGGAATAAAATGTATTTTCCCACACATCAGAGTCCAGGCAATTGTGCTATTGAATTGTGCTATTGAATTGTGAAGTTTATATATGGAAATCGAGATGTTGAAAGTTGAAAATAAAAAGCAGATTTCTTTCACTTTGAAGAAATAAAGCAATTATTTAGCTCACATTCATTAGAGAAAACTAAGCAAAGTCTACATGTATCAAGTTGAAGTGAGTTTTGCCAAGGAACTGCTGAAACTTGCAGTGCCATTCTGTTCCCCTTCTACTTATAGTTATGGCTCTTGAAACTATACATTTGCACAAATCAAGGCTTAAAAAAACATTTTAATTTAACTAATCTGGGGTGAAGGATTTTCTGAATCTAATTTTGGAAATTGAATTTTGCTGCAAGAAACATCTCAAGTGCTAACTAGGATTATTATTATGGCATTTAGATGTTGTATTTTACTTATTAGAAACAGTGGTTTATCTAAATTTATTTTTATACTGCCTAGTGTTCATAAATAATAAAATTATAAATTCTGTACAGGTATCCTTACACTTTTATTTAACATATTAAGAAAGTTTAAATGACTTTTTTTTTTTTTTTTCTCTTTTTTCATCCATGGAAGGGTATTCTTGAAGGACAGTAGCCTTGACAGTCTGGCAAAAATGGGGAGTGAATCTCTATCAAAAGCCTTGATTTCCAGAATTCAAGAATACTTCTTTCTCTATGCTGTGTCTCTACTGACACACAAAAACTTTCTTGAAATCCAGAACATACTCAGCCCGCTGGGTTAGATTCTATCAAAACTGTTCTTCAATACATACACTTCCTTCCACATTTTATTGTTTAGTAAATAAATCTGGTGATTTCTTTCACCAGTAATGTTAAAGCACCATGATATAATGGTTCTAATTGTTTATCCATATGTTAATGCTTAATCTCCGAATTATGTTAGATTATTCTGTGCGATAACTCATTTACTTGTTTGTTCTTAAATTACAAATTATTTTGAAAAGAATTTGGAGTAAAAGAAAAGAAACACTGAAGAAGCTTTGTGTTTCTATTTTATTCTACTCTGATAAATGGTGACCTAAAACCTTCAGTTGCTAAATCACAGACATGGTCCATGTACCTTTTTTTTTTTTTCTTTACAGCAAAGTCCATGTTCTTAAAAGCTTGAGTTTTAAAAGCTGGAGTTTTTTTTTTGTTTTTTTTTTTTTTTTTGTTTTTGTTTTTTTTTAAAAAAAAAAGTGTCAAAATGAGTGCCATATTCACTTATGCACAATATCCATTGATTGTGACTCCTGTGTCTGATGTAGAAACACTGAGCTCCCTTTCAAGCTAATAGAAATAAACCTGAGACAAATTGCCTAAATATTTCTATTTCTTAGGACTTTATATTAAGAAGACTTAATTTTGTCCTATGCATTTTCATTTTCTCTCTTGCCTCTAGAAGAAGCAGCAGTGAGCAACCCACACTTTAGTATCTAAAAGCAGAAAAGCAGAACATCACCACATGCAACAAACAGGAGGTAAAGTCAAGGTCTAAAAAATAAAAATTAAAAAAATTACACACTAATAATTAGATCTAATAAATGACAAAAGGGATAAAAATAAATCATGTCTATACTTAAGTATATCAAATAAAAACAGTTACTTGTAAAACTAAGACTTTCTTTTGCTCAATCACTCATACAATGCTAAATTATAATAGTTTCTTAATTATAATAGTTTCCTCAGGATGTACACTGTCTTTAAAGTCGCTACACTAATGACTGTCATACTCTTGGTCTGAGGGCAAGGCTGGACTCTTGGAAAAGCAGAGATGTGTACGAGTACCTGGTGTTGACCATTAGAGGAGCAGACCCAATCAGATATTTTATTTCATAGTAAGATTTGGTATGGTTCCCACTCATTTTAGAGCAACTATACAGGGATGCCTTTCACATCAGTTAAAAGTTGTTCTTTCTTTTTGCTTATTCCCTTTAAATAGAGAATCTGATGTTTACAGGAAACTTCAGCTGTGCAAAGATCACCAAAAGACATGAGTAAATGAAATACCTAAAGAATCAAATTAGATCAATATATTTCTTATTTTGTTTCTTTATCTCATTCTGATGTTTCTGAATGAAAAAAAAAAAAAAAAAAAAAAGAGAGAGAGTAGGAGTTATACAAGATCCTGATTTTTAAGAAATTGGATGCACCCTTTGGATGCTTGTATCTGAAGACCAAATTCTCTTTTGGAAATCAGTGAGTCTAACTTATGCTACTTTAAATTAAATAAAAAGTGGCCTCAAATCAGAAAAAAAAAAAAAAGATAATTTCAATCATGTTTCTGAATGTTGTCTCAGGAAGTTAAAGAAAGTTAAAGTGCCTGCTACGGCACTTGGATGTACGCAAGTCGATGGGGCTGGATGGGATCCACCCGAGGGTACTGAGTGAACTGGCAGAGGAGCTGGCCAAGCTGCTTTCCATCATTTATCAGCAGTCGTGGCTATTCCAGTTGACTGGCAGCTAGCAAACGTGATACCCCTCTACAAGAAGGGCCAGAGGGCAGACCCGGGGAACTATAGGCTTGTCAATTTGACCTCAGTGCCAGGGAAGCTCATGGAGCAGATTATCTTGAGAGTCATCACGCGGCATTTGCAGGGCAAGCAGGCAATCAGGCCCAGTCAGCATGGGTTTATGAAAGGCAGGTCCTGCTTGACGCACCAGATCTCCTTCTATGACAAAATGACGTGCTGGGTGGATGAGGGAAAGGCTGTGGATGTAGTCTACATTGACTTCAGCAAGGATTTTGAAACTGTTTCCCACAGCATTCTCCTCAAGAAACTGGCTGCTCTTGGCTTGGACTGGCATACGCTTCATTGGGTTAGAAACTGGCTGGATAGCCAGGCCCAAAGAGTCGTGGTGAATGGAGTCAAATCCAGTTGGAGGCCGGTCACTAGTGGAGTTCTCCAGGGCTCGGTGCTGGGGCCGGTCCTCTTTAATATCTTCATCGATGATCTGGATGAGGTCATTGAGTGCACCCTCAGTAAGTTTGCAGATGACACCAAGTTAGGTGCATGTGTCAATCTGCTCGAGGGTAGGAAAGCTCTGCAGGAGGATCTGGATAGGCTGCACCGATGGGCTGAGGTCAACTGCCTGAAGTTCAACAAGACCAAGTGCCGGGTCCTGCACCTGGGGCGCAATAACCCCAAGCAGAGCTACAGGCTGGGAGAGGAATGGTTGGAAAGCTGCCAGGCGGAGAAGGACCTGGGAGTAATGGTCGATAGTCGGCTGAATATGAGCCAGAAGTGTGCTCAGGTGGCCAAGAAGGCCAATGGCATCCTGGCTTGTACAAGAAGCAGTATGTCCAGCAGGGCTAGGGAAGTGATTGTCCCCCTGTACTTGGCTCTCGTGAGGCCACACCTCGAGTACTCTGTTGAGTTTTGGGCCCCTCGCTACAAGAAGGACATCGAGGTGCTTGAGCGAGTCCAGAGAAGGGTGACGGAGCTGGTGTGGGGTCTGGAGAACAAGTCCTATGAGGAGCGGCTGAGGGAGCTGGGCTTGTTCAGCCTGGAGAAAAGAAGGGTCAGAGGTGACCTTATTGCACTCTACAGGTACCTTAAAGGAGGCTGTAGCGAGGTGGGGGTTGATCTATTCTCCCACATGCCTGGTGACAGGATGAGGGTGAGTGGGCTTAAGTTGAGCCAGGGGAGTTTTAGGTTGGATGTTAGGAAGAACTTCTTTACCGAAAGGGTTGTTAGACATTGGAACGGGCTGCCCAGGGAAGTGGTTGAGTCACCATCCCTGGAGGTCTTTAAAAGATGTTTAGATGTAGAGCTTAGCGACATGGTTTAGTGGAGGACTGTTAGTGTTAGGTCAGAGGTTGGACTCGATGATCTTGAGGTCTCTTCCAACCTAGAAATTCTGTGATTCTGTGAAAGTCTTATTTCACACTTCTCTGAGAATTTCTGTATGTAGAATAGTGTTAAAAGAAAGAAAAAGAAAAAAAAAAATGAAAAAGATGGTAACCAGCTGGAGGGAGGCCACCAAGACTGTGGGGCCTGGAGCGCTTTTCTTGTGAAGCAAGAAGAGCTGGACTTGTTCAGCCTCAAGCTGAGACAGCTTGAAGGGTCCTAACAGCACCCCCAGTGCCCACAGGGATGTCAATGTGGAGATGGAGCTGGGTTTGTCATGTTGGTTGGTTTTAATGCGAACACTATGAATCTATGAACTTTTCTTCTACATGTAGCCACTTATTTTTTCCTGGCAGTTACCTACTTTCTTTCATGTGATACAAAATCCAGACACATCAGTAACAAGTGATTTTGCAGTTGTGCAATCAAGAATACTGAAGCCTATAACTGCAAGAAACTCCCTCCTCCCTCTCTCCCCTCTATAAAAAGACAGGAAAACCAAGGTAAGAGACAATTATGTGTGACTGCTACATTCATTAATGTTAACTAACAAGACTGTTGGTTTCTAAAATTGCTTGTGTCTTGTGGTAATGACAAACTTGATATTACTTGCAAAATGTCATTAAATATTTTGCAGCTCAGTTCTATCAGTATCAAATGTTAAAGCAATAACAACGTGTATATGAATTTGAAAGAATTAATGATATAAATTCTTTGGAAATCCCACTGCATATGTTATTAAAAGAATGAAAATAGATTTCATTTTAAGGACTTTAAATAGGAAAAATATTCCTGCTATAACCAATAAATACTAACTATTAGTATAATGACAAAGAAATAATACTGAGCTTTAGTTCTCTTCATCTTGTCAACACAGTAGGAATTATTTCCCCCCTTGAAACTGCTGATAAAGAAGTGGTGCTGGAAGTAGCTTACATGCTCAACACAACCTTGAATATCAGTCCTAAGTTAGGAAACAAAAAGGTATAAATGGAAAGTTGGTGCATAGTAAGCTTTGGTAATTCTCTTAACAAGAAATTTTCATTGATATGGAATGAGTATGATGTACACAGCATTTCTATAGGAAATAAAATGAAGTTTAGATACACATATCATACTTGCATATTTCATATATATATTCATTCAGTTATATGTACTTGAAATATACATATGATATACATATACAAATACATAATTATATATATATATATATACATATATATATATATATATTTTAAAAATCCAGGTTTAGGAATCAGTATGAATAAATTAACATTTAAAATTTTAGATCCCTCTAACTCTTCAAAATTAGGTAGGAGTAATATTCAAGACCAAGCTATCTCAAAAGCAGAACTACCAGGAAGATATTTTTCCACAAAATTATTTTCTTCTGATTGGAATGGAGAAACACTTTATATTGAAGTAGCTAATGGGAAGAACCATTATTTCTATATATTTAATTAAACATTAATAAATGTTTTTCATGGAAAATGGTGTTATTTCAAGTTTCCTGGTTATCAGAAAATTACGTTGGAGATTCAGATACAGAAAACTGGGGCAAAACGTAAAATCATCAGTGTCCAAGACTGAACGTGACCATATGCATAGGCAGAAAAACTCTGAGTTTAGTTAGAGTGGATATCTTTAACTGTCTACATGCTGTAAAAACAAACTTGTCAGACTGGCGAAAATAACCCTATGGAATATTAATTGGCAGGAGGCCAGATTCTACCAGGAAATCTTAGAACAAGTAGCAGCAATCCAAATCAAAGGATCAATTTTCAGAATAATTACTTAACACATGAAGTGATCAATAATGCAATGTATTATTTTATTTGCTCTGAATACATTACAGTAACCATTAGAAGTGAATTAGTAAACACTTTTTTTTCACCAATAGTTTTGAGTGAGTAGAATTTCTGGCATCTACCCAAACAGGTCACCACGAACAAGATAATGTGGCAATCTGTTATCATTAGCTCTGCTGGAAAGGTTCTGAAGACACTAGAGAGAATTAAATGACCTGGAAAACTCAGTCTATGGAAAAGTCTATTGTACTCATCTCCTCTACACATCTACACATCACTGGATCCACCTCTACACTATCATCACTATCCACCTCTACACATCACTGGAACAGTGGAACAACATGATTTGCAGTTGTGGCAAAGATAAAGGTCATTTTTCTGTTTTTATTTTATCTAGCAAAAGCCATTTAAGGTTTGTTAAATTCCACATACAGAAATGACTAATTCATGTGAGATCCTTCCACTCACTCAGTATGTTAATCTACTGAAATCTTCACATCTGGGAGACAATGTAGAGATGTATTTTTGCAAATCACTCATACTTTTGTCCCTGTCCATCACTATTATAACTGTCAGAATTTCAGATTGTCTAAATAACAATATATGACAAACATATACGGTCTATTTAGTAACTGTTTTCTACTAATGGAAGCATATATGTATGTATATTTTTTTTCTAAGTAAAACTTGAAAGAAAGAGAAGTTCTAAAAAGATCTACTAAATGTAATCACTGTGCCCTGGTCCAAATGGTAAAGATAGATACAATAAAATGACTGATGTAGCTTATTCAAATATATGCATTGGAAAGATTTATTTATGCAAGCTTTGCTGCTGTTGTCCTACATTTATATGAGTGATTAACTTAAAATGAAGAATCAAACTTTGATGTGCATTCTAACATACTTGTGCATGTAATCTTTATTCCTGGCAAATTCACCTGCAGATAAATCTATAGAAAATAAAGAAGATAAACAGGGCAAAAACCTGTAGAATCATAGAGAATCATTGAATGGCTTGGGTTGGAAGAGACATTAAAGATCATCTGACTCAACCCCCCCTGCCATAGGCAGGGATGCCACCCACTAGATCAGGTTGACAAAGGCCCCATCCACCCTGGCTTTGAACACCTCCAGGAATGGGGCATCCACAACTTCTCTGTGCAACCTGTTCCAGGGCCTCACCACCCTCTGAGTGAAGAATTTCCTCCTAACTTTTAATCATCTAAATCTGTCCTCTTTTAGTTTAAGACCACTCCCCTTTTCTTTAACATTATCTACCCAAGTAAAGAGTCCTCCATCCTTTTTATAAGACTCCTTTAAGTACTGAAAGGCTACAATGAGGTTTCCCTGGAGCCTTCTCTTCTCCAGGCTAAACATCCCCAGCTCCCTCAGCCTTTCTTCACAGAAGTGCTCCAGCCCTCTGGTCATCTTTGTAGCCCTCCTCTGGACTCACTCTAACAGGTCCACATCTTCTTGTGCTGGGGACCCCAAACCTGGATGCAGCACTCCAAGTCCTTCTCTGCAGGGCTGCTCTCATTGTGTTTTTCTCCCAGTCTGTACTCCTGTCTGGGATTATCCCAACCCCAGTGAGGCAGTTAAGGGCATATTCTTAACCAGTAAATAAACAGCTCACATGGTCACAAAATTGTTCCAAATCTTCCTTCTTTATAGAAGTGGAATAAAATACAGAATGCTTTGTGTATCATGGGCAATGTTGGAGTATTTTTTGTCCTATTTTCGACTGAGGTAGAGTTAATATTTTCCTAGTAGCTTATATGGCACTGTGTTTTGGATTTAGGATCAAAATAATGCTGATAATACACTTATGCTCTAGTTGTTACTGAGCAGTTCTTACACTAAGTTAAGGACTTTTCAGCTTCCTGTGCTGTACTGCAAACAAGGAAGCTAGGGGTGCACAAGGAGCTGTGAGGGGATATATCTCTCTTAAGAGGAAAGACTGAGAGCTGGGTGTTTTTAGCCTGGAGAGAAGAAGGCTGAGAATGGAATCTTATCAATATATACAGATATATTAAGGGTGAATGTCAAGATGATGTGGCCAGACTCTTTTTGGTGGTGCCCAGTGATAGAAGCAAAGGGCAGATACTGAAACACAGAAAGATCCAGATGAATATGAGGAAAAACTTAT
Organism: Heteronetta atricapilla; assembly: GCA_011075105.1. Lineage (NCBI taxonomy): Eukaryota > Metazoa > Chordata > Aves > Anseriformes > Anatidae > Heteronetta > Heteronetta atricapilla. The sequence continues at coordinate 194,038,182 of CM021731.1, forward strand.
TTAATGTGAGACTGTCAGAGCACTGGAACAGGTTACCCGGAGAGGCTGTGAAGTCTCTTTCTCTGGAGATATTCAAAACCCGCCTGGATGCCATCCTGCACAATGTGCTCTAGGTGAACCTGCTTGGCAGGGGGGTTAGACTAGATAATCTTTAGATGTCCATTCCAACCTCAACCATTCTGTGTTTCTGTGAACAAATTACATGGCTTTAGGAAACAGTCACAAGACTCAGTAAAAGAACATGAAGTTAAAAGCATGCACAAAGGCTGGCAGGCCAGAAGTTGGTTCAGTCACCAGTTATTATAGATTTATGTAGAAAGAACATCTAGAAAAATGATCCTTGCATATTTGTCAAAGTTGAACTGTCAAAAGACTTTAAAGACTTACAGAATTCTTACAATTTTGATAAACAGAAATCTGCAGAAAGTTAAATTCTCAAATAAAATTATGTATTACATTTACCATTCTTTGGACAGAAAAAGAACAGAGAATGAGTTTTCATTTATGACTCTGGAAACACTCTTCCCTCTTCTCTCCTTCTACCACCTCTTGCTCCTCAGGGACATTAATGACATCTCTTAGATGCCAGAATGTCTACTTTACATGAATTTAGAGCAACACCACTTTTTTATAGAAAGGTTATCCTTCAATAAATCTGCTACTATAATAAGGCTTGTAACAGAGAAAGCAAGTTAAAATTCACCATTCTTTCCTATACTTTTAGTGGTTGCAATAAATTCCCAAGGGCAGGAAAATGAGTTAAACTGTGTTATATTTAAAATGATAGTGTGAATCTACTCATATCAAGTTCATCAGTTCTAATTCAGTTATGTCTGGTCAGACTACACTGTCTCACTACAATGGCTTCCTAGTCTTACGATATGATTCACAATTAGTTAGGTAGGCAGGTCAAATGCCTGACATCCAACAATGAACGATATGCTTCCAAATATATTTGCATAGCCACACACTGCACTTTAGCAGACTCTTTATGTTGACCTACTAATAAAACATAGTTTGAGGTTGAGAATGAAGACTCAATTCAAAAATTAATTAGAGGTGTTCTGAACTACATAATCATGTCATTCAACTATTATATGATGAAGCACACCTGTTAACAGAAAACCACAGACATTTACTCCATCTTATTTCCATCTGCAGATGTATTCATGATAAATTTAAACTGAATATCCATCATTCATCTTGAAAATGAATATCAGATACAAAAGAATCATACTTACAGCTGCTACACTGCACCAGTTTGTGTCACAATGGGCTCTTAATGAGCAGACCACTTTTCACCTTCACCTGTATCATTAGTATACATTTGTATTCATTTGAATATGATAATAAAACATGCAGTGAGTTACATAAGCCACTTAAGATTATTTAGGAACAAACTTTGACTGCTTAACCAGGTGCATTAGCCTTGACCTTTAATTTTACTTTCATGAGAACTTGCCTGTGAATTCAGACTCCTGTAATAAACCCACCATATTCTAGAACAAGACCAAATCACACTGAAATACCTGGGAGGTTAGAAGTGTAATATAGATGTAGTGTCTAATTCTTGTTTCTAGAGTTTTCCAGAATCAATCAGATACTATTAAAAATGAGTAAAAAAGTATTTTTAAGAAGTTATTCAGCACACTCAGGTCCCAAGTATACCACAGTGATTATTTTATAACATTTACAAGGGGTAGAGAACACTTTTAAGACAGTACCTTTTATAAACCCATGGTCGTTACTAACAGTAACATCCAGAAAACTGGATTTCTCTTTTTATACATCTATGTTCAGTTGGCAAGGTTATTCAAGCTGAATTGTTAGCAAAAGATTCATTGTTTGATCTTAATTTTATAAACTAATAAATGCAAGCACTAAATTTCATAAACATATTCCCAAAATAGTTTGGTTTAAATATCCACTACCTCAGCTCTCCTACTGGCTGTCCAGATGGTGTCCTTCAAAACAGAGATGATCTCCAGAAAATTTTTCTTGTATGTTTGAAATCTGATGATGCTCAGGAGCAGAGCAAGAAGTGTTAGGATTCCTTTTCAGTAATCTGTGGAACAGAAATATATATATATATATATGTTAGCTACTTGTATATGTAGACCCATATTTGGACCCTTAAATCACTCGATCCCTCTTGTATTTGGAGATCTATTGCTTTAACTGTCATGTATCACTCCCTGTGTATTGCATGACATGGCAGTATTGGTTGGCTATATGAACCAAATCTGAGAAAAATTTGTGGTTTCTGAATGGTTACAGGATATGTGAATACTTTGTTATATGATGTTATGAAAAAGATGCTGTTTCTCCAGCCTTCTCCTCCCTTTCTCAAAAAAGTAACAAAGAGCTATTTTTGCTACCATATAAGGAAATAATAGTACTGAGAAGAATGAAAAAAGTTTCAAGTCTACACTAATTTGCCAGTTAAGTTTAGTTAAGCTTAATAATCTTGGTTGTTTGAATTTTAAACTACTTCATGTACGTTTTTCTAATGATGATTTTCCATATTTTTTTAATAATAAAAAGTGGCCTTTTCCAGATAACATACAATTAAAATAGTCATTGATTACTTTGTTTTCAAATGAGTTATTTGAAATGATGCTATGGGTATATGTCACAATTCAGTTTATCCCCCTAAAAACAAGCAAACAAACAAAACAAAACAAAACAAAACAAAACAAAAAAAAAAAAAAAAAAAAAAAAAAAAA
>CM021731.1:194041007-194107659 GCA_011075105.1 Heteronetta atricapilla
CAAAAAAAAAAAAAAAAAAAAAACAGCATAAGATTTCCTTAAGCTAATTATTGCTTGAATCAGATTTTTGTACTCAGATAGCCATTCTTTTAGTTGAATTTGCACGCTGGAGAAAACACAAAATTTTTGGAAATTTGTACAATTGCTAACATCTTCAACTACAAAAGAAAATGAAAAAAAAGATAATCCCACTGTTGTGACAGTATGTGAGCTTCTGGGTTAATTAACTTTCATGTGAAGGCTGAACACTTTAAAAAAAAAAAAAAAAAAAATTGTTTTTCTTGTGCCTAACCTGATTTATGTACTCAGTTGCTTCTTCCCTTGACTTTCTCAGTATTTTAGCCTGATCAAAGACATCACAGAATGTCTTCCCATTCCAAGTTATTCTTTATATATGTTATTTTCCTGGGAATCAGCACCTGGGAACTATGGCTATTAAATATTTTTAGGTCTAATCATAAATACATACATACATTCATACAAACATACCAGTTACCTGTCTTTGTCAGAGCTGTTTATGTTATTATTAGAGAATACATTATATGCCTGAAGTTTTGTCAAAGGCTTTGTGGTAGAACTAACTACTAATTTCATAGCTAATGCACTTGAGTATTATGAAAAATTTCCTCATTGTATTGTCATTGAAGTCTGAATTGAAAAATTTACCTAGACCTTGCTTCTGGTGAGGCACTGAATTCAGGGACTGAACAGTAGTTTTGACTTGTACTGAATATTTTAAAAGGGGAAAAAAAAGGAGAAGAAAAAAAAAAAGTACAAGAGAGAAAATCTGATGCTTTTCTCATTAACTTTTTGTAGACCAGACTAGTGGATAAGAATTTGCCTAAGTGGTATTACTGCTGAATCCCATACTGCTTGAAAGATTCAAAGGTATGTCTACAGTCCAATAACCAATTAGATTTGTGAGGTAGTAGGAAGGCAGACTGCTCACTCTTCTGTGAGGCTTAGCACATAGAAAAGAGTCAAGTTTTATAAAGATTATGAAGAGGAAGATTAAGTGATGAAGCCACCATGTGGGACGAAAGAGAATTATATCTCACTTCCAATTCCCCTACAGTATTTTTATGTTTTTAATCATTGCACCATAAAAAGTAAATCCAGATGAAAGATGCAATTGAAAACCAGTGAAGAATTAGCAAGTTGTGAGCATGCTAGCCAACATATAAAAATGTTCCTATGAGTTTTACATGCACAGGGAGAAATCATTGAGTCCTAGTAGAGGACTCAAGATACTGAGAACTAGCCATACTCCTGACTGAAGCTAACCTTTGCATCCAGGTGGTGTTGGAAAACTGCACTTGACAACATAAAAGGGACAACATATGAGGAGAATATGCATGACAGTTTCAACTTAACTCCTTCTAATAGTGTTCTTTCCTTTATTTTTTGTAATAAGAGGAACTGTGATAATACAAATTCTTCAAGGACACAGAATTTTAATTACACCATAATAACAATTAAAAAATAAATAAATAAAAATATTGACTTTATACATTAGGTATGTGTTTTTGTTGTTGTTGTTGTTGTTTTTGTTTTTGTTTTGTTTTGTTTTTCCATGAAAATATCTTAAGCATAACAATTCCTCTCCTTCACAGCATATTTTGGAATTAATTCCTAGATGTGATTAAGCTGATCAGTCATTTGCCTGAGGTTTTACAGACATATCTGGGGAAGGAAAACACTGCCCTTAAGAATCACATTATCCCATGGTGTTTTATATATTTTATATATATAAATGTATTCATGAATTTATTTATTTATTTATTTTTGGTAGTGGAAGGTAGAAACAAAGACAGAAATTCTCTGTTGAAGTAATGCCAAATCTCTTGTTTTAGGTACAATAATCACTTATCTTTTCTATTTTCTTGAGTTTCTTTCTCTTACATAAATTACACAGGTATATATATCCAAGATCTTTGTGTGTATGCGTATCATATATGCTATTACTGCATGTTCATGCATAGTTATATGTCTAGATATTAGCATTTTTCATTTTTAGACTGATTTAACCTGAAAGAACAGAAATAATTCAGCTGTTTTGCTTTTATAATGATAATAAATCTTTGTGTAGTATTTTTGGCTTTGAACTGAATGACACAAAAATCACTGTGCAAAAAAAGGTTACACAATGTCATGGAAGTACAATGCATTAAAAGGAAAAGGAAAATGACCACAATTTACTCAAACTTGTTATTAGATATAAACATCTGCAGATCACTGAATTCCACAGAAGGTGGGCTGGCCATAAGGTTTCAGTAACTGGAAGAAACAGTAAATCACAGCTTTTACTTTTACAGCCCATTACACCCAAAGGTCTCAAACCTTTATTTGGCTATTTGCAATCCTTAGAGTACTCCAGCTGTAAAGTTTTATACTTTTCCACATTCTGTGACTAACAGATGCTATAATATAGACTGAACAGGAAATTAGAGTAGAACAGAGGTGTAAAATCAGTACCCACAAAAAGGTTATGCAGGAAGGCTGTGAAGAATAGTTCACTGTAGTGCTATGCAGTCTAGCAGTGATCCTCAGACAAAACAGATTACATGCCCATTAATGACCACTTAAGAATCTGAATTTTTATATGTTATGAAGGGGAAGCAGTGATAAAGTCACTAAATATTGTGGAAGGGAAAGTTAGAAGAGGAAAATGTAGAGGTAACAGATCTGGGGAGACATCTGATTAACACCTGCTGTAGTTAGCTAGAAAAAAAAAAATAGCTTAAGAAACACAGTTCTTTCTCCCACTTCTTACAGGAAACTGATTCCCTTTCAACGTTTCATTCCATGTAGAATCACAATACCCTTCATTTTTCCTTGGCACATTCTGGTAACTGACTTGCCCTTCAGCATTTATTAAACAAATCTACTGCTTCTGGTGCAGCACTGTGAAGGAAAAAAAAAAAAAAAAAAAAAAAAAGTTACCTTTTGCTCACTTGCCTATTCAGTAACTCTGCTTCTTGAACTGGTTAAATCAGATCTTATTCCTCCCACTTCGTTACTTAATTTAGCCTCTTTCTATTGTGTCAAATGGGCCTGCAGATACTTGCTAATTTGAAAATGTGTCAGGCCAACACCAGCTGTGTGGACGAAAGAGGCTTTTCTAAGAAATGTAATGCTTCCCATATCGTACTAGAGGAAACTCCAGGAATCATTAGACAGTTGAAGCAGGTCTCACTGTGTCTATACTACAGGTGAAAGGTACTCCTGGTTCCTACTGCACAACTATGCAGTGACTGCAAGGTAGGCAACACCATCCTCAGCAAACATAGTTTCCATGAAATCAAAGACAGCTGTGTTCCTAAATGCCGTTTGAGATATCTTGTACTGTAGGTTGAATTGGAGAATATGGTAGCTCTAAAAAAACAAAACAAAACAAAACAAAACAAAACAAAACAAAACAAAACCACACAAGCACTTCCACTGTGTATGTTTCAAGACTGCCTTTGAGTTCTTAGTGCAATATTTTCCATTTAACATCTTTCCTTTTGTTTTTTTGCTTTCATCTATTTCTAGTACTGTACAGTCTTAAGAAGTGGTGATTAAAAGGCAATATGAGAAGAGACACAGAGGGTAGCTATACCAGGAAATCTTAATGGCAAGAAATTGCTCCTCAGGCTCCTAACCAAGTGTACAGGTTGTTACAAAGGTAACATTTCAGCCCAAGCATTTAAAAGAACAGATGCTTTACAGCAGAGTTTCAACACTTAAAATTATATCATGAGATAGTATTTTTTTTTCCCATCTCACATTATATTTTAATTTCTGCTTTCAATTTATCCATATAGGAATCAAGGATATAATACATACTTTCATCAAACTTAACAGGGTATTTCTACTGACTTATTTGGAAGTGTGAAACTGTATTTGTGTGCTGGATATTACTTCAGCAAGCTCAAGAAAAGCTGAGCACAATTACTAACCTAGATGAATAAAAAAAAAAAAAAAAAAATTATTTCACTTAGAAACAAAAACTCGCATCCTGCAGTGGTGAGAATTTTTTATCTACAGTCACAAGCAGGCACAAGGGAATAATATATATCACATACTAAGTGGCATGTTATGATTCTCAAAGTGATTTTTAGCCTGTTCACTGTAGTTAAAAGACTCAATATATAGACTCAATATATATATACATATATATATATATATAAAGTCTGTGACTCTAAGAATTTCATTCAAATATTTGCATATTCCCTGAAACACAATAATATCAAAAATTACTTTCTTAATAACTTTTTAGTCTGGTAGACAGAGGTAGATCGTGTTATGCAAGTCTTTTAATATATAGCAACAGGTCCATCTCTAAATTTAAAGGGCGTCTTGATGCTCACAAGCCATGAGAATTTTGTATCTTTTTTTCAGTGTCTCCTAGATCTTAATTAAGAATGCACGGCATGTAGTTTTCATTTCAGAGACCTTCTGTTTTCAGTGAAGTCATGTTACTTTGTGATAAAATAGTACGGAAGGCAAACTCACAGCAGTAACCATATTATTCTCTCTCTCTCTCTCTCTTTTTTTTTTTCTTTTTTTTTTTTTTTTTTTTTTTTCTTCTCCAGAATGTTCTCTATTGTTCTCTATTCCTTTCCTTTCAGTTCAGGAAAAGGGCCATAAATTCAGCATCCTCTTGAATAAAGATTTAAGCAAGAGCTCTCTTAAAAAAGTGTTCTCTCTCTTAATACGTTTGTTCTGTGTTTGGTTGGAGACTAAAAGTTCTAGAGTAGAATAAATATAAATTCAGTCATAAATATGTATTGGGTTTACGTGACAAGGTTTTGGTAGCAGGAGGGCTGCAGGGGTGGCTTCTGTGATCAGAGCTCAGGTGCTGCCCCATGTCAGATAAGAGCCAGCTCCAGACAGCTCCAAAAGGGCCCCACTGCTGGCCAGAGCCAAGCCATCAGCGATGCTGGGTGGGCCTCTGGGAAAGAAGATTGAAGAAAGGGGAAATCTTCTGTGCTACAGCAGCTGGGAGAGAGGGGTGAGAGCTGAGAGAGTAGCAGCCCTGCAGCCCCCAAGTTGAGTGCAGCAGGAGGGCGGGAGGTGCTCCAGGCAAGCAGCGCAAGTTCCCCTGCGGCCTGTGGAGAGGCCCCTGGTGGAGCAGGCTGTCGCCCTGCAGCCCATGGGTCCCACATGGCACACATCTCCACACTGCAGGTGGATGTGTCTTGGAGGAGGCTGCGGCCCATGGAGAGCCCCCGCAGGAGCAGGCCCCAGGCCAGAGCTGCAGCCCGTGGAGAGGAGCTCACACAGGAGCAGAGGGTCTTGGGGGAGCTGCTGCCCATGGGGGACCCGTGCTGGAGCAGTTTGCTCCTGGGGGATGGACCCCGTGGTTTGGAGCCATGTGGGAGCAGTTCCTGAAGAGCTGCAGCCTGTGGGCAGCCCCCGCAGGCTCAGTTCGGGAAGGACGGCATCCTGTGGGAGGGACCCCACGGGGAGCAGGGGCAGAGAGTGACCGTGAAGGAGCGGCAGAGACAGTGCCATGAACTGACCACAGCCCCCATTCCCCATTCCCCTGCACTGCTTGGGGGGAAGGAGGTGGAAGGGGGTGGCTTGAGGTGGATTGGTTTTCATTTCTTACTGCTCTGGTGTGAGAGTAATAGGCAATAAATTACATTAATATCCCTAATCTGAGTCCATTGTGCCTGTGACAGTAATTGGTAAGTGATCTCCCTGTCCTTCTCAATCCTTGAGCCCTTTTCATCCTATCTTCCCCTGTTCCTTTGAGGAGGGGAGAGGGAGTGAGAGAGAGGCGTGGTGGAGTTTGGCTAGTCATCAGTGTGAAGCCACCAAAAAAAGACCAAGTTAAACTCTTAAATATTATCAAGAGCACACATTTTGGGGTAGTTAATTCTTTAAATCACCAGTTTTTATATTTTCTTACATATGACAGAGACATTTCATAAGTCAGGTGCTATTGCACAACTGACACACATAGAAGTGTTGTGTCAGGGAACTGAAGGCTCTACCTCTCTTCCAGAACACTGAAATACAACAGACCCTAATTCAGCTGTCAGAGACAGGAATAGCAACCTCTGTGGTAGAAAGGTGCAGTGACCTGCCCCATCACAGAATCCAAATATCCAGCTGCAGTGATATCCAATAGGTTTGGCCAACTTGTTTACTCACTGTTCCCTTGGCTTTCTGGCTTTCTGTAGCTCCTCTACCTTTGACATGCATTCCACAAGTTTCAGGAATATTAGGGAGGATCCCAGAATAGTCTTTCTTTCCCCCTGCATTATAGCAACAGTAATAATGGTGATTGTAACATCTCTAACACCTAGAACTGGTGTTTTCTGTAGGGTTGTAGTGGGTTTACGTGGCAAGGTTTTGGTAGCAGGGGGCCATAGGGGTGGCTTCTGTGAGAAGGATATGGAAGCTGCCCCATGTTTGGTAAGGGCCCCGCTGCTGACCAGAGCTGAGTCAATAAGTGATGTTGTTTTGTGCCTCTGTGAGAGCATATTTAAGACGGGAAAAAAAATGCTGCGCCACACAGCAGCTGGGAGAGTGAGAGGAATAAGGAACAGCCTTGAAGGCATCAAGGTCAGTGAAGAAGGAGGGGGAGAGGTGCTGCAGGCCCAGGAGCAGAAGTCCTCTGCAGCCTGTGGTGAGGACCATGGTGAAGCAGGATGTCCCGCTGCAGCCCATGGAGTACCACGGTGCAACAGGATTCCACTCTGCAGCCTGTGGAGGTGGAGCAAGTGGACCTGTACTGACGGACACTGTGGCCTGTGGAAGATCCCTGCCAGAGCAGATTCTGGGCTGGACCTGTACACCATGGAGAGGAGACCACGCAGGAGCAGGTGACCTGGCAGGAGCTGCTGCCTGTGGGGGACCCAGGTTGGAGCAGTGTGCTCCTGAGGGATGGATCCAGTGGTACGGACCCGTATCTGGAGCAGTTTTGAAGGCCTGCTGCCTGTGGGAAGCCCACGACGGATCAGTTCAGCAAGTACTGCATCCTGTGGGAGGGACCCCACAGCACAGGGGATGAGAGTGACCGAGAAGGAGCGGCGGAGAAGAAGTGCTATAGACTGATCATAACCCCCATTCCCCCGTTCCCCCGCGCCGCTCGGGGAGAGGAGGTGGAAGAGGGTGGATGGGGAGGGAAGGTGCTTTTGTTTTTTTTTTTTTTCCTTTGTTTCTCGCTTCTCTAGCTCGTAAATAGTAGGCAATAAATCTTACTATCTCCCTATGCTGAGTCTGTTTTGCCCATCACGATAATTACTGCATGATCTCCGCATCCTTATCTCAACCCTTGTGCCCCTTTCATCATATTTTCTCCCCGTTCCTCTTTGAGGAGGGGGAGTGAGAGAGCGGTTGTGGTGGAGCTTGGCCGCCCACCCGAGTAAAACCACCACAAGGGTATCACAAGTTTTGCACAATAGAAGTATATGTCCTTTCACCAGAAGACAAGACAGAGATGAACTGGTAAACAGAAAGGTCACCTGTGCCCATCGCCAATAGAAATCAAGATTATAAAGATAATTTCCAGTGGAGTTCAGCAATGGGAGAATCCAATTACTAAGGTGCAGGTTTTCACAGAGCAAAGTTCTACAGCAGAAGCTAATTCCTAACTTCATATATGAAACTTTGGATTCACACACTCAGCTTCAAAAGAATATCTGTCTAGTAGGAAAATGTTTGTAGGTGATGTAATACTTTTTGAGATTTTTTACTCTCCCAAATCATGGCTAATACTATAACTTTGCTACTGAGTTTACTCGTTTTTTTTTCTTGCATATTGTCTTGTCAGAGTCTAATGTTCCCTAAGTATACTGTCACGCAACTACATTTGCTCCAACACAGTTGCTCATAGTCACATCAATCAGAAAAGGAAACTGAGCGAGTTTGTTGACTGCTGTCAAACTTCATTCCAACTGGATCTTCATGTTCACAGACAAGGCCATATTGCTGCACCTTGCTACCAGAGATGTTGTTTCTCCTGGCACTGCTACTGCTGTCATTGTCAGTAAAATAATAGCTTTTGGAAACCACCACACTGTCATTGCTGGTTGCCAATGCAAGTAATCATCTCATGAACTCCTCTGAGCTCAACTTCTGTTACATCTGTTTGCTTGGATTCTTTTTAATTGTGGCAAAGTACTTACTTTCAAGTCTAATTAACACGATGATTTCTTTCACCTTTGTAACCACAGATGATTTTTCACAGATGTATGTCACTTTTCTAGGAGGAGAGACAGGATTATAACTAATTCATTTTTGTTGTTGTTTTGACTCATAAGGTACCCAGCAGTGTGGATCAGTGTGCAGTGAAGACTGGCTGAAGCTTGTTTATCACAAGTCCTGGAGAACAGCCACAGTCTAACAAACTGAGTGTAAGTTTCAGATGGGTTATTTCCATCTGTTCTTGTTTGTAATATTTCCAGAATGTGTAACTTAATAATACTAATGTGACTGAGTAAATGTCTTGTTCTATAACCAAAGAAATCATGAAAATTTTTACAAACATTTGCAATCAACAGACCTTGTGAGTGCTATTATTTTCTATTTGGAGATAGGGAAATCAAGGAACAGTACTTTTCAAGACAACATTAAAACCATATATGCTTGAAATCACCTGGGGTGATGTTGACTTTGAAACACTTTAATGCTGTCCTGATTTTCGAGTATGTCAAGTACCTGCAGCTCTTACTGCCTTTAACTGCTGTTCTCTGTGTTGAGCACCTCTCAGAACAAAACTCTGTGGTAGGTAACAAAATGAAGACACCCAAACTTTGTGCAGCTGCTTGTACATTTGGACCTCCTAAGTGATTTGAGCAAAGTCAAACAGTGAGTCACTGTCTAAACAGTTAAATAAATTAAGTCTTCTGCTTGTCACTGCACTTTACTCTGGGAACATGCTGCTTCTCAGATAGCAGAGTTCCTTCAATTAAAGAGTGGTCTATTAAAGCTGCAAGGAAAATAGCATTACTTAGTATGTCACTACAAGAGAACAGGTAATGCAGGAATAAAGATCAGACTATACACAGTGCTTGTAACTAACAAACAGCAAGACCAAATGTAACTGAAGGGTCTTCTGAGAAGTAGCATTTTAACTGCAAAGGTAATAGAGTTCAGCTGCTAAAGAGAAGCCACTGTGGCTTTGCTGTCATTCACAGCCTTTTTCTTCAAGCCATGATATGAGTAAAGTACACTGGGAACTGACACATAGATGCCACAGTTCTGTTAATGTTAAATATAGGTGGAATAAATGAGATAAAAAACAGAGATATGTTAGGACCAGACAACTAAAAATTTAAGGAAGATCAGGAGAATACATTTCCATGTTTATTAAGTGGAGGCTCGGGAGGCAGATACATGCTTTAAATGTTTTAAGCATAGTAAAAATCCTTGCTAAAAATACCATTTTAGTGAAAGTCACGCTGAAATTGTGATAGACAAAATGTGTTGTTTTGGAACAGATCCCAGGTTTAAAACTACTGAAGGATGAATACCAAAGACATTTATTATCGTAAAAAATGTTACTGCAATACACATGACTGCACCAAGACTAATCCCACATAGGTTGCAGATAGGGCAACTGTCTGTCTCAGAAAGCCTGGTTACACCTTTCTTTCTTCTTATGCCTCGTGTCCTGAATACCTTCCTTCCTTCTCTCCTTCCCTTCCTCCATTCCCCTTTCCCTTGCTTCTGTCCATTAACCTTAGAAGTTCACCTGCAACAGAGGATAAAGTAAAATGAAAGGAAAAATGCTACATCTGGAAAAATATCTATAAATTCAGATGAAGATGCTGATCCTGCTAAGCACAGACCCTGTGTGTTTTTCATGTTTAATCTTTTTTTTTTTTTTTTTTTTTTTTTTCCCTCTCGTTTTCCAAATAAACAATGTCCTTCATATCACTGTCTGGAAAATTCTTGACTATTCAGACTTGCTTTGATATGTTAATAAAAAAAATCATCATGTTACTGGTGTATGGAGAACAATTACCTAGTAAAAAGGTGTTTCCAGCTCAGGTTGTGATGCAAGTAAAAATTATATCTGTAACATTAATTGGTTACCTCTACTATTCTGTGATGATGTGATTATTTATTTGGAAATAGCTCATGCTTTATTGTTTTCTCCAAATCTATACATTCACAAAATCACAAAATCATAGAATCATTGAATATCCTGAGTGTGAAAGGACCCACAAGGATCATCGAGTCCAACTCGTGGTTCTACACAGGACCATCTAAAAATAAACTACATCAGAGAGCACTGTACAAATGCTTTTTAACTCTGTCAGCCTTATTAGATGTAGAGCTTAGTGATATGGTTTAGTAGAGGACTTGTTAGTCTTTGGTCACAGGTTGGACTTGGTGATCTTGGAGGTTTCTTCCAACCTAGATGATTGATTCTGTGATTCTGTGACCACATCCCTTGGGAGCTGGTTTCAGTGCTTGATGGTCTTCTCAGTGAAGAACCTTTTCCTAATATCCAATTCAAAATCAACAAAATAGTAAAATCTTTCAGTTTCAAACCAATACCTGTGTTACCAGTCAAAAGAAGAAAGTGCCAGGTATGTTTTTGTAGCTTCCCTACAGTTAACATAAGCAAAGTAGGAAATAATTTACATTACAAACTAGTTCACCACAGAAAGATGAAAACAGTGTATTAAACAGTTAGTTGAGTTTCCTATGAGTAGCTACATAGAGGTCACAGAGTTTACTGTGGGTAGGTGAGCCTGTATTGAACATCTCTAACACACATGAGCTTTGAAGAAATTCAAAAGACCTGCTCTGGGTAACTGTGTCATCAGGGGCTGGAGAGTCTTCACTCCTGGAGTGGAAATTCCCATTTTATGTCCTTGAAAAGAAGTAAGTTTGGTATGGAATTACAAAATCATAGAATGGTTTGAGTTGGAAGGGACCTTAAAGATCACCTTGTTGCAAACCTCCTTCCATTGGCAGGGACACTGTCCACTAAATCAAGTTTACCCAAAGGCCCATCCAGCTTAGCCTTGAACATCTCCAGGTTTGGGCATCCATGACTTCTCTGGACAATCTGTTCCTGCTTTGCCACCCTGACAGTAATGAATTTCTTCCTAATACCTAATCTAAATCTACCCTCTTATATTTTAAAACTGTTACACCTTGTCCTATTACAATATTCCCCAACCAAGAGTCCCTCCCCATCTTTCCTGTAGGCCACCTTTAAGTACTGAAAGACCACTGTAAGGTTCCCTGGAGCCTTCTCTTTTCTAAACAGCCCCAACTTTCTCAGCCTTTTTTCAAAGGATAGGTCATCTAGCTCTGTTGTCTTCATGGCCCTCCTCTGGACTCACTCTAACAGTTCCTATGCGGGGTGTCCCAGAGCTGGACACAGTACTCCAGGTGGGGTCTCAAGAGTGCATATTAGAAGGGGAGAATCACATCCCTTGACCTGCTAGCTACGCTTCTTTTGATGCAGCCCAGAATAGATTGGCTTTTATTAAAACCACACTGTAAAGCAAACATACATACAAAAGGAGGATGGCCAGGGCATTTACATCAAAACTACACTAGTGCTTTGAATCAAAATGCTATTGTTCCTTTTTCCCTGCCTTTCTCTTCTCCTTTGTTTTTCCCCTATGGCTTCCTTTTTCCCCTTCTGCTCTCCTCTACTCACCAGGGGACCTCTTGTGATTGATTGAGATTTCCCAAAGAGAATTATCTCCTGAGTAGCTGCTAACATGGAACACTATATCATGTTTAACAATTATCATCAATATTTATAACACTTTTATGTACAAGTTGAGTCACATTAGCAGACAGGAATGAAATCTACAGTAGATTCATTATAAGAATTGCAAAGCAGCAGCAGCAGGCCATCTGCTTAAAATTCGAGTTGCGTCTCTCTTGAAAGAAATTGCCTCTTAACCAGTTTCTCCTTTTTGAATGACAGACTAGTTGTTTTTTTAAAATGTCATCCTGTTACTCTGGATATCTGAACACAAAACTTTCACATTTTTATTTTGACTTTGATAAGGAAAGAGAACGGAGAAACAAGTTAGACTTATTTTTTGAACATCTAAGGTATTTGATTATTGGACTTGGGGAGTTTCCTAGGAATGGGTTTGCAATGAGAACAGTGAATAAAATTCTGTAGAAAGAACAGACTTATAATTATACTTAAGGACTCATAAAGGTGTAGAAATACATTTCTACAACTAATATAAATATTTGCAGCATATTAATTTCTGCGTGTAAAACTTGAATGCATGTGACTCTTACACAAAGTTGCCAAAAGCTACCTTAGCAAGTTAGTTTTACTTATATACATAATTGTCCCAAACTTCTTTTAAAATATTGACTCCTCATCATTACACAGGATGAGCACATCCCTTTTTTTTCTATAAGTGAAGAAGCAATACTGTGTTGTGACAAATGGAAATGTCTTGAACTTATGTTGACTATACATAATAACATAGTTACAAAGTGATCAGAGGTAGAAGTTTGTTCAGGTGTGTGCCTACACAGGCACAAAACTAAAAATTTCATATAGGTATTTCTCAACTGAAAATTAGTACTGCTGAAAAAAAAGGAGAAAAGGTATAATAAAGGATTTTCTGCACAAGTCTTTCTACAAATCCAAGGATAACCACTCATCAACAGTTCTTGAGAACACATCTCAGCTAAAAAAATGTTCCATCTAGGCATTGCTTTTAAATTTTTTATACAATCACTTATTTTAATAAGCATAGTAGTTCCTTAGTATCCTTTAATAAGGATAGTATCACTATCCAAAAATATATTATTATATGAAATTCCATTATTGCAGCAAACAATATGGAGGCCAAAATACCACAGAGGTTTAAAGAGTAGATGAATGATCCCACGTTCACAGAGGGATGATCCTTTCCTTGTCTTCAGAAGATATTTTAGTTATGGATTTTAGCAAATATTAATATATATAAATATGCACTTGTGAAATTAATGCTAAAAGTGGTTTATAGTTTCAAATACATTCTAAAAAGGGAAATGATTTTGATATCCCTTTAAAAAAATCTAAAATTGGGGGTAGTCTCTTCTATTAACCTGGTCCAAATAAACATCTTTTCATTAGACTGGAGATGAAGCAGTAGAAGGATTGTAATTGGATGGCATATAAGAGAAAGCAGCCTTAATACTTGGATAAAGGTATGATTTACTCAAAATTACTTCCATAAATCTATATTAGATTACAGTGACCTTTGTAATATGTGAAGAATTGCTTTTTTTTTTTTTTTTTTTTTTTCTCTTTCTTCTTATCTCTACTTAATGTATTTGTATAAATAGAACTGGAATTCAAACATTAAGTGTTGGATAAGTAGTGTGGATCAAACCTAAAAACTACCAGATTCAGGAAATGTATCTTGTTTTGACCAAGCCAGTTCTAATTTGAAAGCAGGTTTGTGTTGTCTTGTTACATCTATTGATCTTCTTTCAGTCTGTCAATTGCCACATCAGATTCTCTGATTTCATAACACTTCTCATTTCTTAGATTCACCATGGTGAGAGATGTTAAAATACAAATAGTAGCATATAATTCTTTCTCTTCTACATTTAAATATACACCTTATACATCCTTAATCTGCTTTCTTCTCTTTCAGAATATCATGAGGTTATTTGATTTTTAAAAAATAATTCTCTTAATTAATTACAGAATGCTAAGAATATGAGATGAAAATTTACATCACTATACATTTTGAGTACATCTCTATATTTAAATGTATAATCTTAACATTGTACCCAGTTTATTAGTTCTTATGCATTTATTTCTTCAGCTTATTTTTAAATTCAAAAGAAAAGTAAAAGAAGCTAAAATCTCCCAAATCCTGACACTTAATAACAGCCAAACAAGACAAACATTGAATTAGTCTTTTCTGACACTAACTGAGTTGAAGCATGGTGTGCAATATATGCTTCATGATATTTCAACAGTCATCCTCAAACCACTTCACAAAAAAGGGGTAAACATTCAAAAATTCATTTTCCAGTTAACCAAAACAGACAGACTTTATTTTTACAGCAGTTTCTGAAAAATAATTTACACTTAACGATAGTGGCTACATTATAACCTCACAGGTTATATCACCTTTCAACTCCACCGAGGAAACTGGCCATATGATCATTTTTAGTGCCTAAAGGGAATCACACCTAATTAGAATAAATTCAATGTATATATGCTTTCAGTTATCTGAAATATAATTTTTGAGGCTTAAATCCATGGAAAAAGTATTTTAGTAGAAAATCACATCTGAGTTTAGAGAAATTACAGAAACGTTAAGGAAGCTCGTTAATTACAGAAACGTTAAGTTTTACAAGTAGGTGAAACCTTAATAAGCTGTAATACTTATATTTTTCATTTTTCTTCAGACTTCACAAAACTTAGCCTACAGCAGTATATTTGCTGTTTTTTAGGTCAAAGGAATTTGCCAAGACAAAGAAAAGTAAGAGTGTTTAAAACTGGCAGTTTTGAAAAACTAAATATAGAGCTAATGCATTTCTGTAGCAGTGCTAAAAATGTATAGCAAATCATGCATATTTCTTGCTTACTGTTCTAGAGAGATCAACCTATTCATATACCTATTCTCTCTCTCTCTCTTTCTCTACATCTTGTAAGACTCCAAAACAGCATTCATTGCCCAATAAAATTCTTTTTTATTTCATTCTTTTTCAATTCTTTTTTATTTAATTTCAATAAAATTATTTATACTGTATAAGTTTCTGCAGAGTCAGCTAATGAACTGATTCCTCAGCAATTTTATTTCCTTTTAATGTTTTCAGAAATAACCTAGAATTCTACTGGAATATGTGTTTTTAGATAAAACCACTGTTTAGGAAAAGCTTGAGAATATTCTTATAAACTTAATGATGACATTGCAAAACAATGTCATGAAAATGGAACATGTCTTAAAAAGAATTTGTTTAAACAAAAGCATTCTACTCAATTCAAAGAAATTTCAGGATAATTCCTAAGAAAGCTAAGCTAAGAAAAGCTGTGAAAATTTAAATGCAAAATGAGTTCCAGAAATTAAAGCCTATTTTTAGTAAGAACTAGATCTTAAGTGCTCTGTTATGTTAAGAAAGACCAGTGTGACACTAGGCTAATCAAGAGATGTTTGACATCTACAATTCTGTCATCTCCAGCTAGGGTATAGCAATAGATAGATAGATAGATAGATAGATAGATAGATAGATAGATAGATAGATATTTCACGCATGATGATGGTATTTAGTCTCTTCAGACTTGAGGACCCGTTGTATTGATATATGCTGATTTCTATTAATTCCTAAATGGAAGCTGAACAGTTTTAAGAGGATGATGTTAGTCCTGATTTGAGCAGGAGATTGGAATAGATGACCTCCCTTCAAATGTATTTTTTTCACACAACTCTGTGATAAATGTCCCTGTGTCTCCTTTCCATAATTGTAAACGCCTTTTTTACTTTGAACTTTACTTTGAACAACTAGTTTGTTGAGACAACAGCTGTCTTTTACTGAGTTTCTCAGAGTAAATAATACATGAGCCTTAATCTTGCATAAGAATTATGCAAGAAAATAATATATTTCTTCTAAAAATGTCAGATATGTTAAATTGCACATTAAACTGTATGTAGCTAGGAGCTTCATAGTAGTCAGAAGCATGTATCTTCACACCCAGCCATTTGCATTAGCATGTTTAGGGAACAAGTGCTATAGCAGTTCAAATAAAAATAAAAAATCTTGGATCTCAGGTGACTCATTCTTATACTATACAAGATATGCTTCCTTTTGTAAACAGTTCTGGAGATAATTTGCAAATTCTAATTCATGCTCATCACACCAGTGAAAAGGGGTGTATACTAGCAATTACTTGTCTTTGAATGATAAAGCACAGATCAGTTGAAATTTGTTCAAAAACATGTTTTGTAGACCACTGACTGGGATTCCCAAGAATTAATTGTAAAAGGAGCCAGACAATACAACTCATAATAATAATAATAATAATAATAATTCATAAAAATACATTGTTAACTTTTTAATTTCAGGGCAGGGCTCATTGAGAGGGCTTTAAACTAGGTAAGAAGGGGGATGGGGCTGAAGCAAGAATTGTTGGAGCTGTGCCAGGGGGAACAATAGCGAGGCCAGGGGATAAGGCAATGGCCCAGCTGAAGTGCATCTACAGCAATGCATGCACCATGGGTAACAAACAGGAGGAGCTGGAAGCCATCGTGCAGCAGGCAGGCTACGACTTGGTTGCCATCACAGAGATGTGGTGGGACCACTCTCATGACTGGAGTGCTGCAATGACTGGCTATAAACTCTTCAGAAGGGACAGGCAGCACAGAAGGGGAGGTGGAGTGGCTCTCTATATTAGAGAGTCTTTCAATGTTGTAGAACTTGGGTCTGGGAATGACAAGGTCGAGTCCCTTTGGGTTAGAAATGGCAGGGACAACAAGGCTAGCATCCTGGTCGGGGTCTGTTATAGACCGCCGAACCAGGATGAGGAGACGAATGAGGAGTTCTACAGGCAGCTGACAGAAGTTGCAAAATCTTCAGCGCTGGTTCTCATGGGGGACTTCAACTTCCCTGACATATCCTGGAAGCACAACACAGCCCAGAGAAAGCAGTCTAGGAGGTTTCTGGAGAGCGTGGAAGATAGCTTCCTGACACAGCTGGTTAGTGAGCCTACCAGGGGTGGCGCTCCACTACACCTTCTCTTCACAAACAGAGAAGGACTGGTGGAGGATGTGATTGTCGGGAGCTGTCTTGGGCAGAGTGACCATGAAATGGTGGAGTTCTCTATTCTTGGCGAGGCCAGGAAGGGGACCAGTAAAACCACTGTATTGGACTTTCAGAGGGCTGACTTTGTGCTGCTGAGGACACTGGTTGGTAGAGTCCCTTGGGAGGCGGTTCTGAAGGGCAGAGGAGTCCAGGAAGGCTGGGCGCTCTTCAAGAGGGAAATCTTAATGGCACTGGAACGGTCTGTCCCCATGTGCCCAAAGACGAGCTGGCGGGGAAGAAGACCAGCCTGGCTGAACAGAGAATTGTGGCTTGAGCTTAGGAGAAAAAAGAGGGTTTATAATCTTTGGAAAAGTGGGCAGGCCACTATGGAGGACTATAAGGATATCGCGAGGCTGTGCAGGGACAAAATTAGAAAAGCCAAAGCTGATCTGGAACTCAATCTGGCTACTGCCGTTAAAGATAACAAAAAAATGTTTTTATAAATACATCAGCACAAAAAGGAGTTCTAAGGAGAATCTCCATCCTTTACTGGATGCGGGGGGGAAACTTAGTTACAAGAGATGAGGAAAAGGTGGAGGTGCTTAATGCCTTCTTTGCCTCAGTCTTTAGCGGCAATACCGGTTGTTCTCTGGATACCCAGTACCCTGAACTGGTGGAAGGGGATGGGGAGAGAGATGTGGCCCTCACTATCCACGAAGAAATGGTTGGTGAGCTGGTATGGCACTTGGATGTGCAAAAGTCTATGGGACCGGATGGGATCCACCCAAGGATACTGAGAGAACTGGCAGAGGAGCTGGCCAAGCCGCTTACCATCATTTATCAGCACTCCTGGCTATCGGAGGAGGTCCCAGTTGACTGGCGGCTAGCAAACGTGACGCCCATCTACAAGAAGGGCCGGAGGACTGACCCAGGAAACTACAGGCCTGTCAGTTTGACCTCAGTGCCAGGGAAGCTCATGGAGCAGATTATCTTGAGAGTCATCACGCAGCACTTGCAGGGCAAGCAGGCGATCAGGCCCAGTCAGCATGTGTTTATGAAAGGCAGGTACTGCTTGACGCACCAGATCTCCTTCTATGACAAAGTGACGTGCTGGGTGGATGAGGGAAAGGCTGTGGATGTGGTCTACCTTGACTTCAGCAAGGCTTTTGAAACTGTTTCCCACAGCATTCTCCTCAAGAAACTGGCTGCTCTTGGCTTGGACTGGCATAAGCTTCGTTGGGTTAGAAACTGGCTGGATAGCCGGGCCCAAAGAGTCGTGGTGAATGGAGTCAAATCCAATTGGAGGCCGGTCACTAGTGGCGTTTCCCAGGGCTCGGTGCTGGGGCCGGTCCTCTTCAATATCTTCATCGATGATCTGGATGAGGTCATTGAGTGCACCCTCAGTAAGTTTGCAGATGACACCAAGTTAGGTGCGTGTGTTGATCTGCTTGAGGGCAGGAAAGCTCTGCAGGAGGATCTGGATAGGCTGCACCGATGGGCTGAGGTCAACTGCCTGAAGTTCAACAAGGCCAAGTGCCGGGTCCTGCACCTGGGGCGCAATAACCCCAAGCAGAGCTACAGGCTGGGAGACGAGTGGTTGGAGAGCTGCCAGGCAGAGAAGGACCTGGGAGTGATGGTTGATAGTCGGCTGAATATGAGCCAGCAGTGTGCTCAGGTGGCCAAGAAGGCCAATGGCATCCTGGCTTGTATAAGAAACAGTGTGGCCAGCAGGGCTAGGGAAGTGATCTTCCCCCTGTACTCGGCTCTGGTGAGGCCGCACCTCGAGTACTGTGTTCAGTTTTGGTCCCCTTGCTACAAGAAGGACATCGAGGTGCTTAAGCGAGTCCAGAGAAAGGTGACGAAGCTGGTGAGGGGCCTGAAGCACAAGTCCTATGAGGAGCGGCTGAGGGAGCTGGGCTTGTTCGGCCTGGAGAAAAGAAGGCTCAGGGGTGACCTTATCGCTCTCTACAGGTACCTCAAAGGAGGCTGTAGTGAGGTGGGGATTGGTCTGTTCTCCCATGTGCCTGTTGACAGGATGAGGGGGAATGAGCTTAAGTTGCACCAGGGGAGTTTTAGGTTGGATGTTAGGAAGAACTACTTTACTGAAAGGGTTGTTAGACATTGGAACGGGCTGCCCAGGGAAGTGGTTGAGTCACCATCCCTGGAGGTCTTTAAAAGACGTTTAGATGTAGAGCTTATGGATATGGTTTAGTGGGGACTGTTAGTGTTAGGTCAGAGGTTGGACTCGATGATCTTGAGGTCTCTTCCAACCTAGAAATTCTGTGATTGTGTGATCCATACCTACTGGAATAATAATTATCATGATTAAAGCTTGAATATAGTTTACAAAACAGAAAATATATTTAGTGCACATATCTCCATTACATCTGTACACTTCATTTTATGTTTAATGTAGGTGGAAAGATTCCTTTAGCTTATGATGAAAAATATGGCAGTCTGACATTTTCTTTAATTACAAACTCTGATGTGTTTAATAGCACAAATTTGGCCTCCAAATTGACAGTTCTCTTTCTTAGAATCAATGGTTAGACTCCAGGGCACCAGCTTGGTCATCAAGATCAATATTAGAAAAAATAAAGCTTGTCAAGACCTCTTGGCCCCTTATTGATTCAAATAGGGTACTGCAGAGAATTTAATAATGATGTTACAGCTGTCGGCCAACAAACAGAAGCTGCTTTCATTGATTTTAGTAGAGGCAGATGAATAACACAAAAAAATAAAATTACCCTAGACGCAGCAGTAAGACCTGTTACAGAGCTTCCAAAGAGTGTATTTTAGAGATGTGTTGGTTGGGTGGAACAACTTCTTTCAGACAAACTAAATTCGATTCATGTTTGCAAAAACATTACCTCCTGAATCTGAATCAAGAGTAGTATTTTTACATCCCCTTGAAACTGTATGCTTTGTTTTACCAACCTAAGTAGAAAGACTAAAGACTACACTTTTTTTTTTTTTTTTTTTTTTTTCTTGGCAAACCTTTCTGTGTTGTCTTTGCAATACCTCCTCCTCAAATTGAAAATGTCAGGTATCATTCCAATATTGTAGTTTTAAACAAATAACCCCCTGTCATTTCACAGAATCACAGAATCACAGAATTTCTAGGTTGGAAGAGACCTCAAGATCATTGAGTCCAACCTCTGGCCTAACACTAACAGTCCCCACTAAACCATATCCCTAAGCTCTACATCTAAACGTCTTTTAAAGACTTCCAGGGATGGTGACTCCACCACCTCCCTGGGCAGCCTGTTCCAGTGCCTAACAACCCTTTCAGTAAAGAAGTTCTTCCTAACATCTAACCTAAAACTCCCCTGGCGCAACTTAAGCCCATTCCCCCTCGTCCTGACACCAGGCACGTGGGAGAACAGGCCAACCCCCACCTCACTACAGCCTCCTTTAAGTTATCTGTAGAGAGCTATAATGTCGCCCCTGAGCCTCCTCTTCTCCAGGCTGAACAAGCCCAGCTCCTTCAGCCGCTCCTCGTAGGACTTGTTCTCCAGGCCCCTCACCAGCTTCGTCGCCCTTCTCTGCACCCGCTCAAGTACCTCGATGTCCTTCTTGTAGCGAGGGGCCCAAAACTGGACAGAGTACTCGAGGTGCGGCCTCACCAGAGCCGAGTACAGGGGGACAATCACCTCCCTAGCCCTGCTGGTCACACTGTTTCTGATACAAGCCAGGATGCTGTTGGCTTTCTTGGCCACCTGAGCAGACTGCTGGCTCATATTCAGCCGACTATCAACCATCACTCCCAGGTCCTTCTCTGCCTGGCAGCTCTCCAACCACTCGTCTCCCAGCCTGTAGCTCTGCTTGGGGTTATTGCGCCCCAGGTGCAGGACCCGGCACTTGGCCTTGTTGAACTTCAGGCAGTTGACCTCAGCCCATCGGTGCAGCCTATCCAGATCCTCCTGCAGAGCTTTCCTACCCTCGAGCAGATCGACACATGCGCATAGCTTGGTGTCATCTGCAAATTTACTCCTGCTCACTGGGAAATTTCAACTACGATTTTGAATCTTTTGTAAATAATGAAATGGTTTACAGAGTCTGTGAAGATCTGAACTGTTCATTATGTTTAGTTGTTGGTAAACTGCTTAGAAATGAATTACCCAATGTCACCTGTATCAGAGTACTCACAAGAAAACAGAAATGCCTCTTAGGATTTATTTTTATTTTTATTTTTTTATTTTTATTTTTAACGATAATAGATTAAGATGAATTAGTTAATGGAAACACCTATCCTTCTTGCTATATCACTCTGTTACTCTGCTCTTCTCTCAGATAATGTTTTTCTCCAGATTCATTTCCCTCATACTATGACAAATTAAACTTTATAAACTAGTAAATAGGTTGCTAATATTTTAATGACTAATATAATTATTTAATTTAGAACTTGTAAGAATTCAAAAGAAAAATATAAATTGCACTATAAAAGTAATGGAAAATAACTGTATTTGCTGAAGGCCTCCTATGGCAGAAGAAAAATTCTGCAGCAAAAGAAGGATAAGGACAGAAGCAGAGGAAAAGCCCAGAATTTTACTTTTTTTTTTTTTTTTTTTTTTTTTTTTTCTAAGAGGCAAAATTCTTCTGTCTCAGAAACAAACTTTGTGCTATCAATTTTTCTCTCTTTACAAAAATATACATAAATAAGTAGACAGACAGCCACACATTTATATCAGTGCTAGAGTGGACAAAATGCAATGTCATTAGTTACCTCCTGCTGATTCTATTCTGCATCTCTTAAGGAAAACTGAAAACCTCTAAAATGATGCACTTCCCCTTATCTTCTGAAGACACTGCAATACTGGCAACAGCAGAAGTTAAGGCCCAGAAAAAAAAGAGGAAGACACATTGTATAGTCCTGTCAATCCCACCATGCAGACTCCAATCAACAAAGTGCCTGAAAGCCCTTCAGTGTTGTCATCACAGCAGCAGTGGGTCTCATGGCATAGGACCAACAGTAAAACATGCTCTCAGAGAGCCTTTACACTTGCAGCACTCCCACACTGGTCCTGCTCATGATCAGAAGCAGTCTTAATACACTTTAAACTTCATGTGGAAGTTGGTTTTGGCTTGTCTGTCTTTTACGATGCTACCTTTTTATTATGTTGTCAAGGTATGGGAATAAAGCTGTATGGCTTATGCCTGTTTAAAATATTTTAATGTCTTGTTTAAAAAGCTGAAACTCAGAGGCCTATGTGTTATAAACATCAATTTGTCTTTAGTTTATCCATGCAGATTTGAGATATCACTGAGATATCTGGTTCAATATAGCTTAATCTTAAAAAAAAAACAAACAAACAAACAAAAAAGAAAAACAAACACAAAAACTAATGAAAGGATGAATTATAACAATGCATCTTTCACTCTATTCCTTTCAGATTCACCTAAAAAAAGCAGCAGCAAGTTTTCCAGCACACTACTGAATCTGGCACTTACAGGTCCCTGATGAATCAATTATCTTCTAGTGGAATTTATTTCTCTTTGCTACGTGTGACTGTCAATTCAAGGTCATCACTAACTCTTTCTTCTATATCTATTACTCTCTTAAGATGTAATTTTATTACATCTCATGTATCTAGAGGGTGAAACAGCAATCAGTCCTTCAATATACTGAGCATTATTCAGTCCAGTAAGGACGGTGTTTGATGAATAACTTCAACAGCAATGCTGGTCTAAACAGCACTGTATTCTCTTTCATCCTCTCCTGCTGCAGCCCTCCAATTCTCATCCTGGGCTCCATTTTGGTCACTTGGACACTGCCAGTGTGAGTACTGTGATAACTAGAAATCCTCCCTGACTAAAGAAAAGCCTATAGATGTTCTTGCCAAGTAGTGTGGCATGATGCTTGCCACCAACTAGAAATTTTAGTATTAGAAATTTAGAAAATTAGCATTTATAGTTAGTGGCAAAAAAAGAAAAAAAAAAAAAAAGGATAAAATGCTACTCTGACGCTCATTGTTTCTCCTTTCTGTGTTAGACAACATGAATAGGAACACAAAGATTATGTTCTGATCTTTCTTGATAGATTTTATTTTTTTTTTGTCTGCAGTTTAAAATGAAAGTTAACTTCCCCCTTTTTAATACCTATTAACCTACACATTTTTCAAGGTAAGTTGTTGGAACAGGCTCCTCATGGAAACAGTCACAACACAGAACCTAACGGAGTTCATGAAGCATTTTGACAACACTCTCAGGTGATTTTTGGGTGGTCCTGTGTGGAGCCAGGAGTGGGACTCGATAACCCTTGGGGGTTCCTTTCAACTTGGAATATTCTATGGTTCTATGGTTAAGTCTTGAAGCAATGATGTGAGCCACCTTTTCTTTTTTTGTTAGCCAGTTGTCTGTCTTCTGGACTATACCTAACTTTGTGAGTCTGGCGCTTCCATCTTTTTCCACAAGGGTTGAACCTTCTTCAATCCAGTTTTCTTTTTATCCACATATACTAGCCTCTCTGCCTGTAACATCATTCTGTTATTTATCATAGAATCATAGAATGCTTTGAGTTGAAAAAGACCTTAAAGATCATCTAATTCCAACTCCCTGGCAGGGACACCTTCCATTACACGAAGGTGCTCAAAGCCCCATTCAACCTGCCCTTGAACACCTCCAGGAATGGGGCATCTACAACTTCTCTGGGCAGCCTGTTCCAGGGCCTCTCTACCCTAATAGTACATTTCTTTCTAAAACTGAATCTAAAACTAAAACTGACCTTTTTCAGTTTAAAGCCATTATTCCTCCCTGTTCTATCACTCCACTCCCTGATAAAGAGTCCATCTCCTGGTCACTATAAGGTCTCCCTGGAGCCTTCTCTTCTCCAGGCTGAACAACCCCAACTCCCTTAGCCTGTCTTCATAGGAGAGGTGCTCCAGCACTTTGGTCATCCTCATGGCCTTCCTCTGGACTTATTCTAAGGAGAAGCTAAAAGTAAGAGGAAGAGATGACATCAAGAAAAGGAAAATGCACATTAAGTATTAGGGAAATAATCTTTCCAAGCATAAAATGTCTTCCATTATGGAATAATCTATACCTACTGGGAAGTTACAGATATTGTTTCTTTGGAGCATTTAC
This sequence comes from Heteronetta atricapilla, assembly GCA_011075105.1. Lineage (NCBI taxonomy): Eukaryota > Metazoa > Chordata > Aves > Anseriformes > Anatidae > Heteronetta > Heteronetta atricapilla. The sequence goes on from CM021731.1 coordinate 194,064,774, forward strand.
ATTTTCCTGGGAGGAGGACTAACATGTATAGACAACTTTATGACAATAATTGTCATGCATCAATAAAAAATATTAAAAAAAAAAAAAAACTTACTAATTCTAGTGAACTTGAACATGACACTTTGAACAACGCAGATACCAAGAACAAAACTGAAGGGTATTTTACACAGCTATCGGCTGTTATGGGTTAATAATTCAGGTTATGGGTTAATTCTGAAATACTACTTAATAGTAACAGGTGAGGATCTACATCAGAAAATCCCAGAGAAAGTTAATATAATTTTAATCACCATTACTTTTGTAATGTGTTGATTATTTGTTAGCAAACCATCTGTATCCCATTAAACACAATTTCCATTGCAAGCAGTAAAAGATTTTGTACTTGATCTGTCAATCTTCACCTATGTTTGTTTTTGGCCTGATCTGATTTCAGCTTGTTTGAGCTAAGACAGCAATTTTCTAGTAATCAGTCTACTGTTGCCTGATCATCCCCCTATACTCTGCTCTGGTGAGACCACACCTTGAGTACTGTGTTCAGTTTTGGGCCCCTCAGTACAAGAAGGACATCAAGGCCCTGGAGTGTGTCCAGAGAAAGGCTATGAAGCTGCTGAAGAGCCTGGAACATAAGTCCTATGAGGAGCATATGAAGGAACTGGGGTTGTTTAGTCTGGTGAAGAGAAGGCTCAGAGGAGACCTTATAGCTCGCTACAACTACGTGAAAGGAAGTGGTGGAGAGCTGGGGGTCAGCCTCTTCTTGCAGATGGAATGGCCTCAAGTTGCACCAGGAGAGGATTAGGTTGGAAATTACGAGAAATTTCTTCTTAGAAAGAGTGATCAGGCATAGGAACAGGCTGCCCAGCTTGGTGGTGTTGGTCACTGTCTTTGGGGGTGTTTAAGGAAAGGTTGGATGAGGTACCTAGGGACATTTTTTAGTGAGTGATATTGGTGGTAGGGGGGCGGTTGGAGTAGATGATCCTGAAGGTTTTTTTCCCACCTTCATGATTCTGTGATTCTATAACAAACCATGTAGTCGATTGTTGTGGTTTAACCCAGCCAGCAGCTAAACACCACGCAGCCGTTCACTCCCCCTCCCCCTCCCTCTCTGGGATGCAGGAGAAAAACAGGAAAGTGAAGCCTGTGAATTGCGATAAAGACAGTTTATTAAGATAGGAAATAATAATAATAATAATAATAATAATAATAGTGTGTACAAAACAAGTGATGCACAGTGCAATTGCTCACCACCCGCTGACTGATGCCCAGCCTATCCCCAAACAGCTGCCCCCCACACCCCGGCTAGCCACCCCTATATATTGTTTAGCATGATGTCAGGTGATATGGAATACCCCTTTGGCCAGTTTGGGTCAGCTGTCATGGGTCTGTCCCCTCCTAGCTTTTGCTGCACCCCTAGCCTGCCCACTGGCAGGACAGAGCGAGGAGCTGAAAAGTCCTTGGCTTGGTGTAAGCACTGCTCTGTAATAATTAAAACAACGTGTTATCAGCACTCTTCTCATCCTAATCCAAAACATAGCACCCTGTCTTAACTGAAACCAGGACATCAGTGAACGATAAACCTTAGCCCAAAGTAACTACATTTATGTTAATCAGGCTAAAGCAGCCCATTATGCTTTCAATAGGTAATGGGAGAAAACTTAAGATGGGAATGAATGAGGGAAGATCAAGAAAAGCAATCTACACTGGAAGAGCAAATAAACAAAATCTAAGTGGAATCAAGACTGGGTAGAAAAAAGTTCTCATCTGTGTTGAGATCCTTTATATGGAAACTCAAGGTGCTGATGAGTTGTTTTAAGCACAGGTAACATATCAACCTCTTTTTGATTTTGATTTCCTTACCTCAAGAGTAGATACGACCTGTTACATGCTATAATTGGAGATAGCAAATCACTATTAAAGTTTTGGACTCTCAAAATATTCAATTACTGAATTTGCGGACAACACCTTTTTGCATATCTCTATTATTATTTTTATGTTGGAACCTTTGTTACATGTATTCAATGACAGTCATCTCCATCATTTTTCTGTCTTTCATGATCCTTTATACACTCCATTGCATTCAATTAATTCTTTACCATCATTTCTTTTTAAGGATAAAAGGGATTGATGCAGTATATTAATTAATGATACAATGGTCTCTCCTTTTACTGGTAACCTTGAGCATAGAACTGTAATCAAATACAATTGAGGAAGTTGGTTATGTTGAACTTCACATAAAAATTCAATTTTTTGACTTTCATCTCCCCAGAGGAACAGCTATGTAGAATGAGACAAAAGCTCAGTCTAACCCAATAACCTGTTGGAAAAGAACTCAATAATACAAGCCTATCATGAAATTTTCACAGCCTCCAGGATTCTTTGATGAAGAGATCTGTCATCAGAATTTCTCCTTAAAATTTGCTATGTATAAAAGGCAAAAATATACATAAATATTTTTATACTATTATTCATAATAAGGGATGAATGTCTGAAGACAGAGGGTATATCATTACTCTCATAAAAATAGATTATATCTTCAACATTTTGCACTTCAAGACTATATAATAGCATGTGAAGATGTCATTTGAATGACAGCAATTGCCTGAACATTAGTGTTAACATTGAACTCATTTGCACAATCACAGCCCAATTCAGTACATACCCATTACTATTTATCTCCATTCTGAAATTTCACCTGCCTTTTCTGTAGCATGAATAAATCATTAGAACAGATGGTAAAAGCTTACCAATAAAAGGCACTGTCATTCTTAGAGCAAGCCCACCATGCATAGTCAACGTGTATTCACTAAATCAAAACAGCACTTCTGTGTTTTGGGAATGTATGCTGTTAGAATTGCTGATTATATTATTTTAACGATTAACCTAAACAGGAACCATTCACTTATTCCACAGAACTAGATCCTTTCACTACAGTCTTTAGTTAATTAGAGATGGCTTGTTCTGATTACATTCATTTATTTGAAGGCTATGCACAAACAAACCACACATATCTAATTTCTGTCCTGTGGTGAGAGAACAGGATGCATTGTAAAGCAGCCAGACCTTGAAGATGAAACATTATTGAAATGCAGTGAGACCATTAGTTAAAGATCTCTCTGATGTATGTCTGCTTACAAATGTGTTAACTGCTGCTCAGACTGGTAATCTTGCAATTGTTAAAACTTCCTGACAGTTTAGTGAAGTCAAGAATGTAGTAAGGTTTTTGTTTGTTTGTTTGTTTGTTTGTGTTTTTTTTTTTTTCTGCAATCCTTCCTAACTGTAAATAATCTGAATTGCTCTATGCCCAGATGGAGGCTGGTGACAAGTGGTCTCTCTGGGGTCTGTCTTGGGAGAGGTACCATTTAATATCATCAAGTGCACCCTCAAGTTTGCAGATGACACTAAGAGGAGTGGTGCCATTGATACAATAGAAGGAAGAGATGCCATTCAAAGTGATCCGGACAAGCTTGAAAAGTAAGGCCATGTGAACCTTATGAGGTTCAACAAGTCCAAGTACAAAGTGCTGCACCTGGGTCGGGGCAATCCCAGACACAAGTACAGACTGGAAGAAGAATTCATTGAGGGCAGCCCTGCAAACCAAAACAAAACTAGGTGATCCAGCTTGGTAGGGGTATTGGACTAGATGACCCCAGAAGTCCCTTCCAACCTCAAACATTCTTTGAAAAATAAAAAAAATAAAAAATAGCCCATGGAGAGGAGACCACACAGGAGCAGGTGACCTGGCAGGAGCTGCTGCCTGTGGGGGACCCAGGTTGGAGCAGTGTGCTCCCGAGGGATGGATCCAGTGGTACGGACCTGTATCTGGAGCAGTTCTTGACGAGCTGCTGCCTGTGGGAAGCCCACGACAGATCAGTTCAGCAAGGACTGCATCCCATGGGAGGGACCCCACAGCACAGTGGGGATGAGAGTGACCGAGAAGGAGCAGCGGCGAAGAAGTACTATAGACTGATCATAACCCCCATTCCCCCATTCCCCTGCACCGCTCGGGGAGAGGAGGTGGAAGAGGGTGGATGGGGAGGGAAGGTGCTTTTTTTTTTTTTTTTTTTTTTCTTTGTTTCTCGCTTCTCTAGCTCGTAAATAGTAGGCAATAAATCTTACTATCTCCCTATGCTGAGTCTGTTTTGCCCACCACGATAATTACTGCGTGATCACCTCATCCCTGTCTCAACCCTTGTGCCCCTTTCATCATGAAACCTCAAATAGCCATGGACACTCTTGTTTACTGAATTGAAGCCAAAACATCACATAAGGAAACACTACATGTAGGTGCTACCTTACAGTGGAATGCATGTATATAGTAGCAACATGGACCCACAAATAAATCCAATGCTATACTGTAAATGAATTAAATAAGGTGTATCTTTGTGCAATTGTGTAGTGGGAATCAACTGAAGGAGCCTCTTCATGGATTTGTCATCACTTCCACAGATGCTTGTGGTTCAAAGGACAACCAGGGTCCATCTCTGCTCTTGAATTCCTCCACAAAATTAATTGATACAAACCTTGGTCTACAGATGCATCCTCAGTGTTTTACTGTGTGATTTAGGTGTGGCTATTCATAACAGATAAATCAAGCAGGATTTTGGCCCTAAATTGAAATGTAAATTAAAGCAGGAATAGTTGAACTGTTGAAACAAATTCCAGGACAAGCAGGTTTGTCTTCGTACTAGATAATAGATTTGGAAGACATGGCCTGAGAAGTGATACAGTCATTGGTGGTGCATCCTTTTGCAGACCTTCATAATTCAATTACGAATAATTTTCTAAATCTTTATGTTGTGCTGGTTACAAGAACCTAGACTTTTGTCCCTTTAACATAGAGTATTAGAGCATTTTTGAAAATTTTCACTGGGTTTCAATCATTTCTTTGCTGTTCTGACAGTCATTTCTAAACACCTATATCAGTATAGCCAACCATTTCTGTCTATCACTCATGATTACCTCTGGTTACGTTTTCTCATCTTTCTGTCAGCCAATCTTCCTGTAATTAGGGTGGTTGCAGCTGGCAGTACTTCAGGCCTTTCAGCCATGATCATCCTGCCATCACCTAGCATCTTCTCAGTGATATCCTACTCTTCAATGGAATCTCTAGCTCCATTTATCCTTGGGGAAGACATCTCCTCCAATAATGTTTGTCTGTTCTGTTCATATCAGAAAAGTGAATGATTTCAGTAAGTACGATTTGATCTGACACATACAACCAAATCCTACTGATGTTTTGTGCAGCAAGCAGCCACACATTTCCTTGTGTTAATTCACTGAGGTGGTCCACATTATTTCTTTACTGAAGACATTTTGATAATGTCAGTATAAATTGTATGTCTAGTGAATTGCAGTCAGGAAAATTAATATACTAAAATAATTGTTTGTAACCTAGAATACTTTTTTCCTATTTACATTTTTTTAAGGGAAAGTATATCAGCAATTCTGTGGCTGGACTCCATTGTGTTTTCTAGTTTAGTGGCTACTGCTGAGGTTCATATCTGATATGAAATTATACCAGTCCAGTGAATTGATTAGAGCTACACCAGATCATTCTAACTGAGCATACAGCCCTAGGTGCTGACTGCTGATTAAAAGTCACTGGGGCTTATGTGGCAAAATAGTAAAATTGAAAAAATATATACATTTTGCCCTTACAAACATGTAGTAGGTAATAGAGTAGACAATAAAAGAGTAAACAAAAATGTTCAGTAGCACTGTTTCTCCTGCTTTCACAAGACTGCAAATACAGTAATCACTGAATTTGTTAGACGAAGAAATGTAGATCATTTAAAACAACAACAACCAGAAGCTCTGTTCATTTCATAACTATACCTTAATGGGAATGACTGAAGAGGCTGCAAGCACTTTTAGCTTTAGAGAACAGGTTCCAACAATTACAGTGATGTGCACAGTTTGAAATACTAAATAGACTAGAATAAAATACAGATCTGAAAAAGAAAGAAAAAGCCCCAAACACAATTTTTGAACTTAAAATGGATTTTTATTATGAGAAACAAAGACAAATTAAAGCAACACCTTCCTCCCACCCTCATCCCCTCTTCCCAGGCTCAGCTTGGCTCCATCAACCCCAACTCCTTTACCTCCCTACCCTGAGTGGAGCAGAGGGATGGGAAATAGAGGTTGCAGTCAGTCCATACTAGCTTCTCCTCTCCACATTTTTGTTTGTACTTTTACTGGCAGACCCTTGATCCTGCATGGGTCCCACACAGGTCGCAGTGTGCATATCAGGTCCACCATGGTCCTCTCCATGCTCTGCAGAGGAATCTCTGCTCCAGCACCTGGAGCACCTCCTCACAGTCTTCTTCCCCTCATCACACTGCTGTATGGCATTCTTGCCTTTTCTTAACTATGTTCTCACAGAGGCATCACCAGCTTTTCAGATGGGTTCAGCTGGATCCTTTGGAGCTGGCTGGAACCAGCTGTGGCTGGCACAGGCAGCCCTCACCTCTCCTCACAGAGGCTCCTGTAATCTCCCTGATGCCCGCACATTGCTGTGGACACCCAATACTTAAACTGAGTGAAATAAGACTTATCGTTTGTTCTAGAGAGTCAAAGACTGAAGTGAGGCAGAATGACGCACTTCAAATCCAGGTTAGACAAAGATTTTTTGGGATGGTTCAGGTTTGGTCACTTAATGCCTTGGGACAACGGGATAGTCAGGAAATGTTTCAGGCCTGCTCCCTGTGTGGATGGTATTGGTTTTGAACCTTAACTGTGATGGGCAGTCTAGATTTCATTACTGATGAAAGTGTGATGTATATTATACTGATTTCTATGAAGTTAGCAGCTTAATTTTGTGGCTTTTCAGGAGAGTCATGAGATATATATGTTATGATTAGAAGTATAAACCCCAAGTCTGAACAGATCTGTTTCTGTAACTGATTGTTTTAGTTACAAGGCGAGTCTGTATCTGGTAGGTACATTAATTCTGCATGCAAAAATGTGCAATGAAATAAAAGTACTTGAAAATACAACCAAAACCCGGGTAGACTTGTTAGCTTTCTTCTTTATCATGGTAGGATAAATTTTATTTCTTGAATGAAACTATTCTGTGAGGATATTGAAACTAATGATTTATCATTTTTGCTGTTTGTCTCTCTCTCTCTCTCTGGTGCTGTTGTGTATAGACGTGAAAAAGATCACAACAAGAAATCTGAACTTTTGCTATAATAGTCCAATACACTAAAATTGTTTGAAAACCCACACGTCTTACTGTCTCTAAAATGCTCTGCTTGATTTGTTTTTTCTCTTTTTGCCTACCTCTACTGTGTGGGAGGAAGAGAAGATGCATTCTGTCATGTTTATTTCCATAAATATCATGCAGGTTCCAGTGTTACAGCAGAGCAGGTATTCTAAACCAGAAATGAAAACTTGTATTCTTTAATTCCCAGAGTTATAAACATCATGTGTGCAACACAAATGATAGTCACCTATGGTGATGTAGTTTTTCTTAGTCTTTTCTTGGGCTCACTGATAATAAAAGTGAGACACACATGGGATTTCAATTGTTACTTTCATGTATACATCTATACATCTTTTTTTTATTATTTTTATTTTTTTTTAGTTTTAGGTAAGACCACAAAATTCTTTCCCTTCCCTCCTTCCTTTAAGTTTCAGAAGCACAAATGGTATAGAGTCACTGTATTAATTTTATATAAATGATTAATTCTGGAATAATGAATACTTGTACAGTGGCTGGTTGAGATCTTACTTTAATGGGCTCAGTTTTATTTTTTCTTTGTAAACTGGTTCAATATACCCATCATGCCACTCCTATAACTTGAGGTCATCTAATTAAGTGTGTCTAAATGTTTGCCATCTACATTTCAATTGCCTGAAAAATATACCTCCAAAAAATCTTAAGCAATATACAGCTTAATACAGAAGCTGCTTCTTTCATTCATACTCTTCCCTATATCTCATTTGAGGAATTGAAATCACATGAAGTCTGTCACTATTTCATTTCGTAGTTTCCATACATTGGTTGTTTCCTCTAGAGCACTACCTGAAGTCTCTGTCACAGAGATCCTGCTAGCTTTATTGTTCCAGTCTGTCTCTACCATGCCTTCTTTCTCTTGTGTGCCTATTAATGTTGAAACAACATGAATAATCTGAGCAAAAAACTTCAGCAAAAATTCCAGCTAACACATTTACAGCAAAATTATTTCTATGGCAAGTGGCAGAAAGTTGTATCTTATAACACACATTGAAATACTGTTTGATTCGTCAGCATGGATAACCAAACACTGTTCACAATATGGCCTGTCTGGAGACCAAGCCCTGTTGCAAGTTTCAAAGAGATTTGTAGTGAGGTACGTTGTTTTATTTCTGCTGACCAGGCTTTCCCAAGCTGACAAATTCTTCGTATATTCTGTGGGATATACAAAACACCTACAGTGTTTTTGTATTTTGTATTTTGTATTTCTGTATTTAAAAAGAGCAATAATAGAAAGATAAATCTTATAAAAAGAGAATGCATATGAAGTGGTGAAGGCCAGCTTTACAGAGTTCTTTTATTTGTTAATTAAATCATAAGGGAAATGTTTAAAATATTTGATCTCCACAATAGGATAACTAAACAAATACATGTAGGTCATGGAGATAGGTAGCTAGATAGAGATCTATGTATTTCAGATATTAGATATTTCAATGTACTGATTTTTTTTTTTTTTTTTTTTTTTTATAAATAATGCAGTCCCTTTTAAAAAATGATAGATTTTATTTATTTATTTATTCTAGAAAATAATTAAAACCTCTGTTTCTGTCTGTGACTACTTCAGAATGAAGTTACCAAGACATTGCCAAGCTTCACTGACTGGGTTCAGCAGTCTTAAATTACAAATTCATGTTTTCCAGCCTGTTGTGTGGACCAGCTAGAAAACCTTTTAAATCACACACAGGCTCTTCAAATAATTGGGAAGAAACAAAAGTGCAATGTACAGAGTTCAATAGATACTTGATGTAGCATTCTCTTTTCAGCTGAAGTTTAAGAACAAGTTTCTATCTACAAATATGACTGATCTGAAATCTGGAAAAGCAACAGAACATTACTGTTAAGTGGTTTGTTTGCTTATTTGTTTGTTCCATCTATCTATGCAGAGGAACCTTAACACAGGGATATCTTGCTTCCCAATGGAAAAAGAGACATGATCATCTTCATGATAGCTACCAAAACTCACCTCGGATCCTGCAAAACATCAATAAGGAGACTGTGAAGACTGCAGGGGACATTGTCCTCTACTGCTAAATAAATCAACAAAAAGAAACTAGCATGCACACCTAGCAAACTTGGCCTTCTAGCCATCCTTGTAGAGTCAGAAAAGGATGACCATTAGTACGTGTTAGTCCTTTTCAGACCTTGAAAAATGTCCTATGTGTGTTTCATCTACACAATTTATTTTATTGATTTCTTATTCTTTCCCCTCCATCTTTATTCCTTATTCTCCCTAGAAACAAAAGGCTCTAGAATGCTTCTGTAGCCAAAGAAAACTCTTGACTGCTTAGTTTTCATAATGTCATACGTTTAGGGAGCAAGGAATCAATCTCAATATGAGATCTGTACTCTAGTACAAACTGTCAATGTGTAAAGCACTGGTGGAATTTTGTAACAAGCCCTAAATGATGATGGTCCATGAGGTGGATCTAAGAACAGGTCAAGAAAGAAGTTGATCAGTGTTTGAGAAGAGCATACATCACCACATCAATGGGGGGTCTGAATAGAGGCACTATGTAGTAATCAATTTTATCAATTTAGTAAATTGATAAAATTTTTCAAAATCATTTTATTGAAACAGGTACTTGGAAGCAGTGAACAGTGATCTTTAGCATCTCTTATGAGGAGAGGTTTTCATTCACTTGAAGAGTCAGTGTATGTACTGTTTCTTCAGTCTTGCTCTCAGAAAGAAGAGCCGTTCCAGTAAATGGAACACAGTTTCCATTTTTGTGTCAATATTATTATTTCCTTGTTAATATGTGGTATTAACCATCTATTTGAGGAATATAAATTACCCAAGTTTATTTTAGATTCTTGTAGAGACAAAAATAAGTATAAGGTCCTGAGAAGGCTCACTTTCTGGAGGTGGCAAACACATTGATCATAGCATGACTAACTTTCTAAGTTATGTTGTGTGTATACCAATCTTTTCCTAACAAATGCTTGTTGTTAAGAAATAATAAGCAAATGTATTTTCTAATTCATAATAAATGCAGGGTTGGTGGAAAGTATACTTTTCATAGTGAAGTCTCAGAGGAAACATGCACTTTTAATTCAAATTTTAATGCAAAGTCATGCAAGCTTTTGAATTGCACAGAGCTGAAAAGCCAAAGTATGTTTTTTTTGAGAACACAACTTGAAAACATGGCATAGGATACAGTAAACTATGGATTTACTTTAATATCAAGTTTTCAATAGCTGACAAATAACTGAAAACAGAACAGAAACTAGAACAAATAATGCAGTGTATTGAACTAATGCTACAGGGCTATCCAGTGTTCCATCTAACGTTTCTGAATCCCTTAGAAATATTTCTATTTGAAAATGAACATTGCCATAAGCCAGCTCATTTTAGTAAATGAAAAATCTACCTTTTTCTTTCTTCTATAACTATTGCATAGTAATTGTTTTCTATTAAATGAGAGAGAGGTAAATTGAGACCACATAGTATTGTTCCATTGAGACTAAATGTTCAGTGTAATGGAATCAGCATGGAAATATTTGAAACAGAATTTGACAGATTGTTCCTCAAAGTTATACTCACTGTTAGAATAGAACTAGAAAATCTCTTTTATTCTTCCTATATTCTCACCCTGTCTTCACAGCTATAGTGTTTTATGTCTTCCAGTGATGTAAAAATCACTATGACTGATTTTATCTCTACTTCCATTTCTCTTTTGTTTCATTGTTGTTGATATTATAGTATTTAACTTTTTTCCATGTGTTAATATCTGTGCTGTTATTGTCTGTGTTATTATTATGTGCTAATACAAGAGAAAGCAAAGTTTCAAAAATAAGATACTTTTTGTAAAGACATGTCAAAGAAGGTGGGACTTGGAACACAAAGGAAATTTATTGCTTTCAAGGGACAAGAAAATAAAGATTGGATTTAGAATAGTGTTTTGGCTAAATGCTTCATAGTTAAAATAAGATGAAAGAGAAATTGTGGATAGGCTGATACACTAGATAAACTTAAAGGTTTCATCTAGCTTCATTTTTCTGTGGTAAGGAGGACAATACCTGAAAACAGGTTCTGGAAAAAATCTCTGAAGTTCAGGTTTGACTATATTCAGCTAAAGCCTACCTGAGGGAAGCTGAGAGGAGATATTACTTTGACAGGATGAAATATAGGGCTGAAGATAATAGTTTGGTGATAAGTATATGGGAGACATATATTGAAATCATAATTTTAAGGTCCTATGTAATCTGGAAAACATACCTAAGAGGAAAGGGGACATAGCAGCATAGTAGTGTCTGATAAGTGAAGAGATTACAGTATTAATCACTAGGTAAATCTGTGTCACAGCTTGGTTCAGAATGTATATTTTTTGAGTTTTTAGTGTTGCACATAGCTCTATATGTCATCTCATTGTACATGCAGATGTTTTGGTAATGTGTATTTTTACTGTATTCAAATATAACAGTATATTTAAATGTGATGTAGCAATACATAAACATTTGGAAATGTAGTAGCTGATTCTTGGATTGCCCTATATAGTCTTTTAAGAGTGAACAATCTGGAGTGGTGATCTTGACAGTGAAGTAACATTCTTTATACAAATATGATGTTAAATCAAAATCCCCTCCCCAAAACTGTCCTTATGATAACTCCACCTTCTACATACCCTTCCCAGACATATAACAGGCTTATTCTGATGTTAGTTACTATTAAGTAACTGAATCATTAGGTCTTTTTAATAGCACCTTCTCATGTATCAGGTAAGGGCTTCACCTCAATGTAACAGAGTAATTACAAACATCAATAGAGTACTGCAAACATCAATAACAAAAGAGTACAGTAGCATTGTAAAGGACCAAGTATGTAATATTACAGAAAATCTATATTTAAAATATCCACTTATTAATTTATAAATTGAGTCTATTTCTATCCCTTTTATTCTGTATTCTGGATTTGCAGAAGTATACTATCAGTGACTGAAAACGCTGTGATTATACTTCTGGTTACAAAGTTGAGAATTGTTTTCATTTTTACGTTTTCATGTTATTATGTCTTTGAAGGTATGATTTTGTAAATGGCTAGTATTTAATAATGCCTCCCAATTGCAATTTCTAATGAAACTGAGTGAATTCCCAGTACTTTGTGACAACTGTAGTCTTAGGAAACTGTGCTAAAATAAAGAAATTGAACAAGGCACTTCATTGAATTTGTAATGTGCAAAATTCTCGGTCAAGACTTCAGATGACTTAAATCAGGAAAACAATAATTGGTGTTCTGTTAATTAACACCAGTTTCTGGCAGGATTTTGTACATTTATTCGTTCACTTGAACTTGCCAAAAAAGCTCAAAAATTCCATATTCTTTATATATGGTTTCTGGTCTAGTTTTGAAGCACATCTCAGTCTCTCATCAGTCATTATCAATCACAATATGTCAGTCTTTTCCTGGTTAGAAGTCAAAACCTTGATTCCATGAAAAATTATGAGCTTTTTAAATTCATTTTTCTTCTGAATGGAAACAAACCTTGGTTACTTTTTTTTTTTTACTTTTTTTTTTTTTTTTACTTTTTTTTTTTTTTTTACTTTTTTTTTTTCTTCTTTCCCAAAGTGAATAAAAATTACTTATCCCTGCCTGGACTCAAAAAACATAGGCATTGTATTAAATGGTGGTATTCACCTCTGTGTCTTGACCTCTGATCCACATTGACCTCTGTGTCTTAACCTCTAAGGTACAGACTCTTCTGAAGTAGGAATTACTGTCTGGCATGAATATACAGAAACATGACAATATAAAGCATATGTGCAACAAGTTAAAATCTCAATATCAGAACTAACCTTTAAACAAAATAATTTCATATATGCATGCAATCTTTATTTTGAAGTTTACACTTGGGACATTATTTACATTTCATTCATGTTAGCTAAAAATGGGCTTTTTGTCTGTGACTGCCTCAGATTTTTAAAGACCTAAGCAAGCAAACAACTGAATGATGATGATGATGATGATGATGATGATAATGAGCCAAATTGATTTCAGTGTGATTTTTCATATTTTTAAGTCTATTGTTCTTCTGTATTTCCACAGAACTTCTGTAGGTGTTGCTGGATGAATGTGCATGTAAAAGTTACATATCTGCATTTGGAAAATGATTGTGAAATACTATATATATTGAAATGTTATATTTTATATTGTTCATTGTTCTTGATGGAAAAATACCATTATTCCGAACCAAGTAGGATAATTAATCAAATAATAAAAAAAAGAATAAAATTACATTCACAAATTAAAGTGAAATGTAAATTAACATTTTGTATATATGAAATCCATTTTGTAACAAAAATATCTTGTATTATGTAGTAACTTTAGGATCCCTCAAAAGTCATTGCTACCCATGAGAAGTCTAAAATTTTATTAATCCTCTAACTGTTCTTTAGAAGTGTAATTTTTTTTCCTTTTTAAGAAGAATTTAAACAAAATAATGAAAAGTCTTTTCAGAAGTATTCACGGGACGATGCTGAACAGTTGTTTCTGTTATTTTTTTCTAAGAGTTGGAAGCTTAATTTTGAAAATTTATGTTGCTTAGATGTAAAACTTTCTCTTATAACTCAACATTCTGCCAGGGAACTTCCACCAAATATTATTTTGCACTGTCAAAATTTTTTCATTAGGTAATAATCAATGTAACTCCGATTTGTTAAAGTCATGGAGAGGTGAGGTAATAAAAAAAAAATAAAAAATTGGCACAGACAGGAAAGATGACTTAATGAATAATGGATAACAGCTTGGCTGGAAGTGCATATCTTCCAGGATAAGCTAGGTAGAAGGGCTTGAGAAAAATGTAGGCAAACTGAAAAGCAAAAGTGCAAACGAACAAGCAAAAACATTAATGGAAATAAACTACCACCAGAAAAGAAAATTTTTGATTACTGGCTCGTCTTTTCATTTATATATGCCCTTTGGAGAACTACATGAAACAGTGCAAAATTTCACATTAATAGATTTAGAAACAGATATAATTATGATGAAAAAATATACCACATGGTACAAAATCTGTGATTGGAAAAGAGCAAGAAATGAAATGACCAACATCACTTTCTCATCTGTAAAAGTATAAATCAGTTTTGGAAAAGTAATCTCTAAGACAATACAAGAGACTGACAGAGAAACCCTTTGACAGTTTTCTGAAATGAGTTTCCATTACAGTGGGAGTTTTATGACTGAATAATAATAATAAAAAAGCTAATTGTATTTTACAAATGAGATCATTACTTTTCTTTGGTCTTTTATTGCAATTTTTGTAACTCATAAATTTCACTAATGTGTATTCTAATCTTCCAATGTTTTGATCTATGAATTTATGATGTCAGATACTTTCATGTCAGTGTGTGCCTTCATGACATTTTTTAGGTGACACAAAGTCTGGACATCCTGCTGAAAAACAAACAAACAAACAAAACCATATCTATCCAAAACAGTGAGGAAAATGATATAACATTTTGTGTGTAAGATATATAATATTATCCTATTCAACACAGGACTTTACAGTGTAAAATTGAAAGGCAGGAGATGGACAGACAATAGGAGATGGAAATACAAAGAAATAGTGACACAGTATGGCTCAGTATAACAGGCAGTCTCCATGCTCGATTTTTATTCTGTCTTCTGGATGGGAAATTGAACTCTAGTATACATTTCAGCAAACAGCATGTTTCCATTCAAAATGTAATGTGTTTTTTTTGTTTATTTTTTGTTTTTGAAAAATTGCTGATAATTTTGGAGTATAGCCATACTCCGTACAGGCTGGACTGCCTGTGAAATACTATGAATATTGATCAGTTGGAAGTGCCAATGTTAGCCTTACAGTGTAAACAAATTACATAAAATGCATCAAAAAGTTTATAAATCAGAACAAACACTGTAAAGAAAAAACAATTGAGTACCACTGCTTTTGGTATTTTTTTTCTGAACATCTTTTCCTGGATGAAGAAATTAGTTCAACAGCTGTTCGTGCCCCTGATCTTGGAAGTTATTTTCTGACTACTTTGATGATAGTGCTTGAAGCCATTGGCTTTCTTCCTCCAATGAGCTGAACAAATAATTTCTGATATTCAGAGTCTTTTAATCTGTCTGCCATCAATTTTGCCTTATTATCTGCAGCACACAGAAATTTGGTTGCTGATTTGGGCCAACACTAAAAACAAAAAAAAAAAAAAAAACAAACAAAAAAAAAAAAAAAAACATTCCAGAGAGTACTCTTTAGTTATAAATAATTCAGTAAACCAAGGCTTAACCTGCACATTATCTAGACAGTAGAGTTTTATAACTCCTAATAGACACTAGTCATTTGTAGAAATGAGATGCGTATTTTCCAGAGACCCTTACCTGGTTTAAGCTCTCAAGCAGTTTAAGTGAGATGATCAGTTTCAATATTTGCAGAGTCAGGTTAAAAAACCCAGCAACAACGAGCCTTTAAGCAAATCATGATGAAAGTATTCTTACTCGTCTAAACCAATAATTCTTTGCTCTGTTCCATACAACTTTTTACTGTATTTTTCTCTTCTAATTCAAACTCTTGTGAGTGAAGCAGGTATCAGATATAGCACTTTGTGTCACATATGTCTATGTCAGAGTGAATCAGGAAATAGGAGCAAAAGTCTGGATTAAAAAGCTGGATTACATGGTGTAACTGTCTTCATGAGGTCTAAGGATACAGGACTGAAAGAGGATTCCTAGATCAACAACCCAGTCTGCTAACACTGCACACAGTGTAATCTCTTTGCTGTCTTAGTTTTGTCTGCCTTTAGAAAAATTAAGAAATGCCAAAAAGGCTGTGATTAGTCTAGAATGTGTATAATTCAAGTAAACCTGATGCTGTTATAACTAGTACTGTCTCCACATTAACAATCCTTAAGAATATAAACTCAGACCAGTAGTAAAAAAGGAATTGCAAAGAAACATTAGCTGTTCTTTGAGGATCAGAGTTACCAAAGTCTATTTCCCACGTATTTCTGTCCTGTATGAGTGTCTATTACGGCACTGGCTCAAGATGACAACTCTTCTGGATGGTGAAACATTACTAACATAATTGTACTCATTAGGTTATCTGAAACCCAGTCAAGACAATGCTCAAGCTGTACATTTCTTCCACGGGGTTTCTCATTAGGGTCACTTACAAAGTCTCTCTCCTCTTTCCACCTAATGCATTCTGATATTGACAAAATTTTTGAGTTCTTAGTAATATTGGGATTTCAGCTTTCCTGGTATGTTTGGTAGATACTAATATTTACCATGAATAAATATTAGGGAGGTGATAGGTGATGGGGGAGGGCAGGACACAGACATGAAAACAGACACACATACATGCACACACACATGAAGTATGACCAGATTTGCTGTATTTAATAAGACAACCATGCTATGGGACTCAGCCTAGGACATGTAATACTCACAATCAAAGGTAGTTTATGACTTGCTACAAGGCAGCAGAGAAATAACCTGTGCCAGTTAAAACTCACACTGAATCTCCTCTGCAGTAAGTTATTTTTTTTTCTTCTGAATTAATCTAAGTATTTTAAATAAAATTCAGAATATTTTATTTAGTATTTAGGCTCAGATTGTTGCAATTGCTTTTTTAATCAATTTTAAAGCATAGAGTCTGTTCTAACTCATCATCTAATGACAGCAGAAATGATGAATATCAGAGATGTTTGATGTCAATGCCTATTCATTACACTTTAATTTCACTTAGACCTTATGAACCCAAGTTTTCTTGTATTGTGTTTAACTTGATTCCAGATTCTGCATTTGTAAATCCTATTTTTTTCATGTTCTTAGAATCGCATCCCAAAATATTCCACTCAGATAACGGTGAATATTTGGATGGTTAGAAGAAACAGATTTAATCTTTCATCTTTTGATGTTTCTGCTTAAAACACAAGTATTGCTTTTTAAGTAAATGAGCCAAATGATTATGCATAATTAACTGGTTGGATATCTGCAAGTAATTGTTCATAATTTGTAGTAAGATTATACTATCATTAAACCACGTTTATAGTGTATTAAAAATCTTAGTGTAATGTCTTAACGAACCACATTTTTCAACACTTACTAGAATCATGCTCTCATAGAGGGAAAGTAGTGCATACTGAGAGGCTCTTTAATTTGCTAAGAATGATGTAATGATGGCCAATATATGGACTTTAAATACTGAGTAATTCAAATCAAAACTAGGGTGTACATTTTTAATAATTGATCAGATATTGGAATTGATGGGTTCATCACCTCTTGAATTGTCAAGGGAATATCTTTCTGAAAGTCTTGCTTTATAACAGTAACAGCCATTTCATTCACTGCAAGTTTAACTGGGTTAAATAATATTGCTTGTGTTATAGAAGAGGTCATTTAATGGTCCTTAAGATACAATCTTCTGCAAAACTTGGACAGTTTAAAACATTTTGCACTTCTGTGGTGGTTTTATTCAAGTGGGCAGCTGAGCTCCACCACAACCGCTCTCTCACTCCCCCTCCTCAAAGAGGAATGGGGGCCTGAAACATCTTCGCTGTGCTGACACTTGCTCCTTTCTGCATCTCTGATGGTGAAATTTGGGTCTAATTTTAGGTGTCTATACGTAAGTATCTGCCTGTAGAGCAGATGTCAGGGTCTGTAATGCAAGACGGGTAGAATAGCCTTAAGAGTGATTTAACTCTACTGTAAACAGGTATCAACACTGATCAGCTAAGTGCTTAAGCATTATCTAAGTACTGACCTTGTTGCTTTGGGAATGGTTTTGCTGCTCACCCAGGGTCACCAGGTTTAATCTCAGATTAAACCCTACCAGTCCTCCAGACACATCTCCCAGCAGACATTCAGGTACACTCTCTGCTTCAGATCTGCCAGCCCCATAGATGTCTGCAGTGGATATTGAATGACACTAGACACATTGTATGGGCAGTCATGCTCTAGATCCATTTCATTTATAACACAGGGTAAACACCTAATACACAGTTGGAGGTCACATCTTTATCATTAACCAAATCCTTGTCCTGGAGTCAGTCATATCCAAAGTCAAGTAAGTCTGAGGTGCAAGTGATGTCAACAGGAAAAGAAAATAAAGAATAAAGAGCAGGGATAAATTACATCTTTAATTAGTCCTTCCTTTGAGGAAGGTGTCTATAATCAGATACATTCTATATTCTATACAGCCCAAACTGACCATATAGAATGCTTTTAGATATTTTTCGGAGGTGTCAGTAGCTCTAATTTTAAAAGGGCAGGCCAGACTGTAATGGTACAGCTAAGCTTTTATTTCCTCCACAAGAAGGTTAATACAGTTTTAAAAGGTAACAAAAGAAAGAACATGCTGTAACCTTTTATCCTTGTCTTTAATCTGACACTAACAAAAACCGAGGAAATGCAGCCTGCCAACTCCTCTCACATCACCACACACTGCTGTATGTGTGGAGTTCCCAGAAAGCAGTATCAGTTGTGGACACGTACAGATACGTGGACAGACACTCCCTGGAGACTGCCATACACACCAGTTCCCTCACAGTGCACGAGAAATAAGAAATTAACTCTCAGGAGTGTAGTGGCATGGAAAGAAAGGTTGCTATCCCATGATTTAAATATCCATTGATATTGTCAGTGCTGTTAATGGTCCTGCTGTTTGGACTGAAGTCTTCATTGTTCCCGAAAAATCCTATGTAGGGTGACTGCAGAGTTCTGCTGTGCCAGTGATAATACTGCCAGCATAATCCTGCTTGCATCTCCTCATGAAAATTTTCCCATCTGCATGGTGCCATAGGAGATAAGCACGTTTCTACCATGGAGACATCACTGCTGAGGAAAACAATAATGAAAAAAAAAAAAAAATCTAGTGTGGAGAAAAAAGAAGCTACTTTTCATTGGCAAAATGACTGTTTCTGTAGCCCCTTTGCTATGTATTCGGAGTAGAAGTTCTGGTAAATTGAAGCTATCAGATACTGAAAAGTTAAAAATAAAACCCTTTTCAAATGGTAAAAGGCAGGGAGAGGTTTGCTACCATGTTTGAAGAAGCTCCCTTGATGTAAGCCATACTGCTGATTAGGGTAGAAGTCTCAGGATGGAGCAGAATGGTTTTATGGGGTCTGAAGGCAGGCATGATTTGCAGGTAAAGCAGCAAGGGGAGATCTAATTCACAGATAATTACTACTTTTTATCCCTTTTTTCTCCTTCTGAATGCTTTTTTTTTTTTTTAATAAATAAATAAAAGTAGTGCCACAAATTTCAATGAGCATTTTAGACAAATTCTAAACTTATTAAACCCTTAGTTAAAGAGCAATTGTAAAACTTTATGCAGTAATGCAACCCACTGGCTGGATTCCTGCCCTGCCAAACCACACCTGGAAGAAATAAAAAATAGACAGAGGCACATAGGAGATAAGTGTATAGGGAAACATGAAGCCATCTGTCATCATGCTTACTAGCATGTTCACTGCTTCTTACCTATCATAGGACAGTGTTTTTCTATTGCTCTTTACTTCACCTGCGCATATCTACATTTCAAAAAATAACTGCAGGCTGATAATACTGAGAAAGATAAAAATAAAGATAAAAATAAAGCAAAGATTCAATTAGGAGACTACAGGCATATTTAGGAAACCTTAATGTGTAGTATTTATTTGGCCTACTTAATGTTCATTCATTTACATAAGTGCTAGATAAAATACAGAAAACTCATGAACATGTAAGAGAGATTCATAAAATTATTCTAAGACAAAATAGTCTGATGCTACCTTCTTGTGACTTGGCTGTACTTACTCAGTAGGACAATAAAAAACAAAAGTTCATTTTACCCAAACTTTTGGCAATTTGATCTCTTCAGCTGAGAAAGAACCCAGCTGACTGACTATAATACAGGATTTGTGGAATATTTTAAATACTGTGGTTCTAATCAACACAGGAACTAAAAAGTAACATTTTTACAGCATGAACAAAACTAGAGCTAAGAAATACGATTTTTAATTTCAATAGTAATCTGAAGTAAAATGAAAATCATAAAGAGCAAATGAAAGCATCACCCTTAAGCTTTCTTTTTTTTTTTTTTTTTTTTTTTTTTTTTTTTCTAAAATTTCAAATTGCAATGTGAGATTAACGCCAATCAGATGAGGTAAATTCTTAGGGAGAGCAAATAATTTACTACAGTAGTTGAAGTTCCCATTTTTAAAAGCTTAGAATTTTTACACACCAGTGTTAACCTTGAAAAATGTGTCTGATTAATTTTATCAAAGCATATTCTACATCCCTCCCACTTGGCCCCACTTGGAGTATTGCATCCAGGTCTGGAGCCCCCAACACAAGAAGGATGTGGAGTTGTTACAGTGAGTCCAGAGGAGGGCCACAAAGATGATCAAGGGGCTGGACCACGTCTCCTACAAAGACAGGCTGGAAGAGCTGTGATTGTTTAGCCTACAGAAGAGAAGGCTCCAGGGTGACCTCATTGCAACCTTTCAGTACTTGAAGGGGACTTATATATAAAGATGGAGAGAAACTCTTTGCTCAATCAGATATTGACAGGATGAGGGGGAATGGTTTTAAAGTGAGGATGATTTAGATTAGAGCTTAGGAAAAAATTCTTCACTCAGAGGATAGTGAGGGACTGGAAAAAGTTGCCTAGAGAGTTTGTGGATGCCCCATCCCTGGAGGTGTTCAAGAGCAGGCTGGATGAAGCCATGAGCAACCTGATCTAGTGGGTGGCATTCCTGCCTATGTCAGGGGAGTTGGAACTAGATGATCTTTGAGGTCCCTTCCAACCCAAGCCGTTCTATGATTCTATGATAACCTGAACAATACAAAGTAAGCTTAAAATATCACCCTTTACATTGAAGCCAATGTTTTCTCCTCTACCTTGCAGCATTATTTTAAGCATAGCCTGTGAATATGTTACTGTGTATTACCAATCATATAGGTGACTATAACTAGGATCTAGATATTTTAGTTGATGTTTAGCATCTTAAAATAAAAATAGAATCATAGAATCACAGAATCATTAAGGTTGGAAAAGACCTCCAAGATCATCTGGTCCAACCATGCCCCTACAACCAATATCACCCACTAAACCATGTCCCTAAGTACCATGAATAAATAAAATAAAACAGAATTAAATGGTAGAATGAGTTTCTATAGGATTACCAACATGATGCTCATGTCTAACAATTTAATTGCATACTGTTATGGTCATCCCCAGTGACACTCTTGTGATTGCACATACTTGGAGCAGAATAAGCAAGTAATGCCATGAAAACAGAAGTGTTCAGATCTGCTTTTGTATAATATAATCTGTGTCAGTGGAAAAGAAACATTTCCACCAGTGTTTCCTTATACACTGACTGCAGTGTATTTCAGCAAGTAAACGTCACAAATTCCCAACTGCAAAAAGATTTTTTTTTAATTTCAAAGACGTGATACTTTCTGTTTCTTGTTACATCATTTTTGCATTCCACTGTCTAATAGGTTTTAAATAGTAACATCATTATAGACAGATTTATAAGCAAATTAAAGGACACATAACTGATAGCAAAAAGAGATATCCAGATTGGCAGAGCTTTGAATCTCAGGTTTGAAACTGCTGACAACAAGGTTGAAACTTCACAATTTGTGTATCCTTCTCTCAGATTTGTTCTTCTTAGTAAGTCTTCTCTCTTTCAACATGCAAAGAAGCAGTTGGTGTCAGGACTTTGGTGACATCAATTCCCTTGTGTCATATGACTTCCTTGAAATATTTTGCAAATAAATGTAGCTTCTGGAAAATTGCAGGTGTTATTTATTTATCTGTATTGGATTTATGTGGTTTACTAGTAAAAGGGGCTGTGGCAGGGGTAAGCAGGGGTCTCTTCTGTGTGAAACCACAGACAAGGAGCTGCCCTGTGTTGGACACAGCAAGTTCTAGCTGGCTCCGTGTCAGATCCACTGCTGGCCAAAGCTGAGCGCATGAGCAACACTGGTGGTGCCTCAGTGATAAGATCCTTAAGAAAGGGTAAAACACTGTGCAGCAGATGGGAGATAGAAGACAGAAAATGTCAGAGAAGCAGCCCTGCAGCCCCCAGGGTCAATGAAGCAGGAAGGCAGGAAGTGCTCCAGGCACTCAGCACAAGTTCCCCTCCACCATGGAGAGGTCCCTGGTGGAGCAGGCTGTCCCCCTGCAGCCCATTGGTCCCACAAAGAGCAGATCTCCACGCTGCAGCCCGTGGAGGAGCCCCCGGTGGAGCAGGTGGATGTGGCCTGAAGGAGGCTGCAGCCTCCGCAGGAGCAGGCCCCGCGCCGGAGCTGCAGCCCACGCTCCTCCCCCCCAGGAGGCCTGGGGGGAGCTGCTGCCCATGCTGGAGCAGTTTGCCCCTTGGGGGAAGGACCCCGTGGGAAGGACAGGAGCAGGCGATAAGTGTAGTGTTGAAGGAGAGGCAGAGACAAAGCATCACAGACTGACCACAATACCCATTCCTGCATCTTTTGCACTGCTTGATGCAGGGAGATGGGGAGAGAAATAGTGAATGAAAGAGCGAATTTGAGACTAGAAAGAAGGCTGGGGATGAGGGGAAGGTGTTTTTTGTTTTGTCTTTGTTTCTCACTGTCCTGTTTTTATTTATTTATTAGGAATAAAATTAACTTCCCTAATTCAGTTCTATTTTTCCTGTGACAGTAACTGATAAGCAATCTCTGTATCTTTGACCCATAAGTTTTTCCATCTTAATTTCTCCACCTCTCCTCCTTTAGGAGGAGGGGGAGAGAGAGCAGCTCAATGAATATCTGGCAGCCAAGCAAAGCTTAATCTATCACATTGTCTCAGTGTGAATGTCTAGAATGAAACTGATCTTTGTAGCCTTACAACCAATGAAGAAAAACAGGCACTTGTTGGAATTATTAGGAAGAAAATTTTTAAGTGACCAGTGTACAAGATGATTTTGTATACTGGTCACTTATAAATTGTGTGAGTAGAGCTTGAAGAAGCAAAAAAAGGCAAATAGGAAAACTAAAGAGACTAGAATGCTACATCTTGGGAAAAAAATGTGTCATGAATGATGTGGAAAGATAAAAAGGGAATTATTATTCATTGTTTCACATAATACACAAGACAAACACTCACTAAAGTGATGAGGTTGCAGGTTTAAAAGAAACAACACGGCATTTTTGTGCAGTGGTACTTTATTAATTTCTGGAAAGCGGTTAGTTCCCTGGGATGCTGCAGAGGCCAAAACTATGCAATAACCCCCAAAAGTATCAGATACATTCACAGGATTATTAAAGGGTAAATACTGAGTATAATCTTCAGCTCAAGAAGCACTTAAACCACTGAGAAAATACTACAGTGGAAAGCATCACCCTGTATGTGCTGTTGCACTTCTGAACTTTTATTGGCTACTGCTGGAGACAGAATACAGATGTACATGGACCTTTGCCATAACACAGTGCTCACTTTTGATCTTATTGTCCTACAGGAAAGTGATTTTTAGAAGTCTTAGAAGTCCGTGTTTTCAGGAGTCTTAGAAAGACATGCTAGAACTCAAACATAAGTGATAAGGTAGAAATGTCCAGACAAATTTCTCTGAGATGCATTGGGAGGAATGTTTTGGGAGAAGATTTTTAGCTTGATGATTTAAAAAGTTATCTGCAGGTAAATTAGATCTGATTTCTGTATGATGGCGGTCAAATGTTTTTTTTTTTTTTTTTTTTTTTTTTTTTTTTTTTAATTGTTAAAGAAGTAATTCTGAAGCTCTTAACACCCCTAACACTTTGACATCCACTACGAGAACTGAAAGTCTCAGATATAGAAATAATTTTTTAAAATAGCTGAAACAGTTTTTACATGACAATGCTGTAAGGACTTTTTATATGATTGTCTAGGTTTTAATAGATGGACATTAGAGACCTTAATGTAGTTGAATATTATAGTAAAACAAGATGGATACTAATATAAATGTACATTAACTCATTTGCTAATGATCAACATCAGCCATAGGAACAGCTGCCAGCGGTTTCATGTCCTTTCATCAAAATGGAGACAGACCCTATTTAAATATTTTAATTGTTGGGAAAGAAATGGATTTGCTTTTATCTGATCAATATTTCTTTGACCAAGAATCAATTAAACTGACAATGCTTCTGTTACTGAAGTAAGTAGGGGCTTTAATTAAATTCCATTCTATAGTTTAAGTTAGGCATAGGAAGAGAAAGAGCATATAAAAGCTGGCTTTTATTTGGTGTACATAGTTTTAGGAGCAAATATTAAATTAAACTTCAGGTGCATTAACATTTTACTTTATATCATACTATATATCAAGATAAAACCACATATTTATACTGCTCTCATCTACTACAATGTATATTCCTATTTTCAATGAGCACAAAATGGAATGCTCAGTATGATCTTTTATATTACAGTGACAGTATGTAAAAGGGCATCCTTCTCTTATTTCCTCAGAAACCATCATTAGTACTAAACAGACTCTCTTTGCCTATTTTCTGTAGAAGATCACTGCACAAAAATGAGACACTGTAGAATAACAATAAGTTTCACTTAATTGGTGTTAAGTGAAACTTCCCCATGTCTATCAGCAGTACAACTCAATATCCACTCTGAGGCAAAGGAGTTATTAAAGCACTTCAAGTGATATTTTCAAAGGGAATTTTCCTTTTTTTCTTATTACCTGTTCAAATGTGAATCACTAGGTGAGAAGGGAGGCCAAGGGGATGAAAAACTAAGAGCTTAATTCTTAGGAAATTATTGAAAATGATGTCATGAAATCAAACAGCACTTTGGTATAAAAAATGTTCAGAAGAGAAAATATACTTTAAGCAAAGCACCTAGAATATGAAGTCTTTTTGCAAACACTAACACCTCAGATCACTTAGCCCAAAGCTTCTGTCATTCCAGTCTCCTGATGTGGTGCTACTCCAGTTCATTTTCCTGCTGCTTTGCTCACTAAGACAAGTAATTAGAGAAGCAAATAATAGAGACAGAGTCCCAAATTAACTTTCAATATTATCATCTTGTTGCTAGTGGCTAAAACAATGGTAAATCTATATAACTGCTAAATGGCTATTAAAATAAATGATTGAGAAAAAATCATCTTCAGCTTCCTTGTTCTAAAATATGCCTTTTGTATGCAAATTAAATTGCATTCTAGTTGATCAGTAAGTGGTTAAATATTATATAAAATATAAATATTATAAATAATATAAATATATAAATATTATATAAAATTAAATTTCTCAACAGTTCAGTCCACATGAGTTTTACCCAGAGCATCTCTTACATCACTAGCTATGTCCACCTTGTGGTTTGATGGCATTTTCATTTGGTAGTAGTACTTTTCAAAGATTAGCTGGCTACCCTTACTTATTTATTTTAAACAGCAAAAATGTCATCGCTTTTGATTTATTGGGTATTTTGAAAATTACAGTCCTTAAGGATTAGTCCAGTCTTTTTGAGCGTAAGATTTTTCTGGTTCTAGACATTTTATTTTTTTTAAGTCAAGATTATAAATTATTGATTGAATAAAATATAATTATTCCAGACAATATTATAAATATGTATATATTTAAAAATATATCTCATTTTTAGTGTTTCATGTAACACTGACGTATATATACTATTTCATATCAGCAGAAGATTTAACTGAACCAAAAATGTAATCAAAATCATTTTTGTTTCATAATTGATATTTAAACTATCATTTTGTATTCTCATCTACAAATTCTTAAATGTTGAAAATTCCTACAGATAAAAGACATTTACAAAACATATCTATGAGTTAGGCATTTTTTCAAATTATGCTGACATAGGAGTAATCTGTGGCCAAGGCATAATATCCCTTTCTATTTTCAAAGCAATTAATAATACTTTAGAAAAAAATTAAAAAGAAGAATGAAAAAAAGTTTCAAAAATAAGCTTATCTCAGCTCTGTTCACAAAATCATAGCAGTGTAATAACAGTAGGGACCATGTATAGCATTCCTGCTGCACGGCAATGCTAAATTTATGAAATTGCTTTTTAAAATTGGCAAAGTTTTAAATTTGGGTAAACTCCTGAAATTTTGGTATGGCTATGAAAATAAAATTTTGCCTTCTGTGCCTCAGCAGTTTTCATACAGGTTTTCATGAGCTTTTCAAACATTAAGGTTCTCCACATCTTTCTATAACGTTCTGCATGTTACATAAGTGGTAGGTAACATGAGTTTTAACTGGTGGAGAAGTTCAAACTGGTACTGAATCACAGTGATGGCCATACTCCACAGAATGTTCATGAACTCCTCTTTGGAGTCTATTGAACTATTGACTTTCTTACTGAAGAGTTAAATATTTTCTCTCTAATTATAATGACCATGACAAGGGTTTTAAACCCAGAAGAAATTACA
This sequence comes from Heteronetta atricapilla, assembly GCA_011075105.1. NCBI lineage: Eukaryota > Metazoa > Chordata > Aves > Anseriformes > Anatidae > Heteronetta > Heteronetta atricapilla. Next base: position 194,091,355 of record CM021731.1, read on the forward strand.
TATAATCATCGAAATATATTTGCAGAAGAGTGATCTGTCATGTCCTGAGCAGATTTGGCCAAATTTTGGTCAACTAGTTTAGTCTGGTCAAATAGTTTAGTTGACTAGTTAGTCAATTGGAATATCTAGTTTTGAATTTATAAGTTGCCTCTTACTTATTTAATCAGCAGGTAATGGCCATAATGCACTTCTTTCAGTCCACAGCACTGGTGTGCTAGCAGCAAGGTAGCAGTTTCTTCAGCAGTTTTGAAATAATTTCTGTTTTTTAATCAATGATTTAGGTCATAAACTGTTCTGGAGAACGTAGTATTTTAGGTTATATGCAGAACTGAACTGCTTTTTAGTACCTTGATTAATTTTGCCAAGAGTGCATATACACTATGCTATTAGTCTATTCTAATAGTAGCCCAATATTTTTCTACAAATTAAAAGGAAGCACCCTATAGTGCTGTAGCGTCTCACTCCATTTGCTAGCCTATTGTCTAGATAATGGACCAAAAGGAAGCATTGATGAGGATGTAGCATATATCTCATGAAAGAGAAGATCATATTTTTTTCACTGAAAGGCTGAATTATTTAATCTTAAGTGTAGTATAAAAAGAATTCCATTCCAATAAAACTGCAAAGTAATTCAAAAGTACTGAAGATTATGCTTTTCACATTTTTGACTTTTTTTCTTGTTTGCTTTTTGAAGGAAATTGTTTTGAATGTGTAGTTATAGCTTATGAAATAATAATAATAATAAATTAAGAAATAAATCTTTTAATTTCATCCAAAAAGAATGTTTTGATCATCTTGCCAAATATGTTTTTCAGAATTATGCTTTGTAGAAAAGGTAAAAATTATATTTGAGTGTTACCTCAGAACAAAACATTTCAGAAGTGTATCTATTTTCACATAATTAACAATCTATGTTGCAACATCTCTACTCCTTTAACACTATAGAAAATTGCTTCCTACTTCCTAAGTCCAATTTGTACTTATGTTGAGTTATAAAATATTTCTATGTTGAGTTATAAAAAAGCTTCCAATGTTGTGTAACAGCTGAATAAACATTCCCCTTTACTCTCAAAGAGAAAAGATATCAGTAAGATATCTTTTCATGAAAAGAGTAAGATATCAGTATCATGAAAAAGGAAATTTCTTTGGTTTTCTTATATATAAAGTTCAAAGGAGAATCATCATCTTTCGCTGCCTCTCTCTTCAGCAACAACTTGCAATATCCAGTTTATGTTCTTTAGACTCGTTTGTTCAATGATTTTTTTTTTTTTTTTTTTTTCCTACAGAATCACAGAATTTCTAGGTTGGAAGAGACCTCAAGATCATCGAGTCCAACCTCTAACCTAACCCTAACAGTCCCCACTAAACCATATCCCTAAGCTCTACATCTAAACATCTTTTAAAGACTTCCAGGGATGGTGACTCCACCACCTCCCTGGGCAGCCTGTTCCAGTGCCTAACAACCCTTTCGGTAAAGTTCTTCCTAAAAGCTGTAATAGAGTTGTATGGGCAGTTTCTGGGTTCTGCTTTTTAGAGTTTTTTCATCCAGACACTTCCTTTGAAAAGGTGCAAAAGAGCAATCAACAAAGTCATCTCCAGCAGCTGAAGTTGTTTCTTAAAAGGTTAAGGACCACCATCAGACTAGTATAGGCGAGCACAGGTATTTTTTTTTCTTCTTGCACCTGTTTAATAACACCAGCTAGAAACAACTTTGAGAGGAAAAGGCCATGTTTAGCTAGTAAATGCTCTGTGACACTGCATTTAATTAACATCATGTTATTCTGGAGCAGTTATAATTTATTTTAGTAATTAGATCAAGATTTCATGCTTTTATTTGGCTACTATTTCCATTTTAATACTTCACATTAAATATGTGAAGTCAGCCATATTAAACAGAGCTAGCCAGGGAGATGGTAAACACTGTCATTTTGTGGCAAGCCTTACAAGGGTTTGATGGGCCAAGGCACCATCTCCGTCTGCATGAGACAGATCTCAGAGAACTTGGGAGTTGTGAAGTCTGGATTAGCTGTCATACAACCTGGGACTAGCAGGTAGTGATGCATAGCAAGCAGTGATGCATAGAAATACAAGCCTTTGCAAAAATTACCCACTGCATATGTGCTTTTCTGTCTAACACAGGCAGCCAGAGATGTGTGGCCTTACCACATGCAGACATTTTATTTATTTATTTATTTATTTATTTATTGCATATGGACTTAATGATGAAGAAGCATTCTTATATAAAAGCCAATTCCCACTTGATGGAGGGCAGAGTCTAGAGCAGATCACCGACGATGTGTATCTTCTGAGTTCTGCTCTCCGGTTAATCAACCATTTTCTCAAGATTTAATGATTTTGGTAGATGTCTATAAAGCCTCTAGATCAATAACCATATTTAATAGTGCTGAAGAAAACATCAGTTTTCTTTCTGTGAAGGGAGGCTGCGTAATCAAAGTAATCACTTTGAGATTCAAGGTTAACTGAAACCAGAATGCTGCTTCAGCACTGTGGATGTCTTGAATCTTTTGATCAAAGGAAAGAAATCAGGATTTAAGAGTTACATGGTATTTAGGTGGTGAACCATAACACCCTTTCTGAAACTATTTTCTGAGAATTTGAATAACAGTTTTCTTTAGTTTTCATTATTAGACACAGTGTATTTGTCAGTGGAGAAAGAATATGTATCTAGATTTCTTTAGATAGAGCCTTTTTCAACCATTTTATAGGATATGATTGATAGGGTTAGCAAGGTTAGCCATATTAGGAAAAGAGCAATGCAGCATACTATATTTGATTTGAATCAAAATAACTATCTGACAACAACAACAACAAACGTTTTCTTCCCCTCCAAATCAGCTAAACATAGCCGATTAGCCCACTGCTTAGCCCAGTGCTCCCAGTTTCAGCACTGATTTTATATAGACGAAATCTTATGTTCCCCCCTTTTTTCTTGGATGCCATATGACTTATGATTTTCTCCATCGTTACCACTGTGTTTGATAGCTTATGAGATTGCATCAAGATGTTCTTTTAATTGGATGATTACATATATGCCCCAGGCAAGATGCAATCCTAACATCTGATGATTTAGCATACTGATTTGTTTATATTTATTTATTTTACTTCTGGCTGAAACATTTTCTAGTCTTGATGTTGAAAGTGTAATGCCCTTGTGAAAACAGCATAGATTCAACAGGGTATTGTCATTAGTGGTAATGATGGATGCCTTGAGCCATGGGAAAACAAAAATACTTTTTTTGTTGTTTTGTTAATGTATGTACTTAATTTTAAAAACTCGGTTAAAATATTTATGAAAAGCCATTGTTAATTTTGAATTGAGTAGTCACTGGTAATCTTTTAAAGAGAAATCTGAAAGATTTGCAATCATGTTGTTTTGCTGATTTGCAGAGTCAGATGTTGCTTCAGCTCTCCCATGCCGAAGGGTTCAAACCATGCTAAAGTTTTTCAAATGAAAATTTAAATCAAAATTATAACCATGCTGTGGGGGATAATTCAAACTTGGTTAATGCAGTTGGATAATAGAAATGATGGGTTCAGGGTTTGTAAGAGAAAATAGTTTCCTGGATTTGACATTTGTTTGTAAATTGTACAGGTCTATACATGCAGACTGTGCCTCTTCAACTTGTATTGAGTGTGTCTTTTACCTTTCATCTATCTCAAGATATAGAATACTCAAAACAAGCTTACTGCCTTTTTTTTTTTTTCCCTGTCCTTTAAGAACTCTGTAGTACCCTATCTTTTCTAAAAATAATTTATACAATAAATTTTGCAGACAATGCAATGGGTATAGATGCATAAACAGGCTTAATCACATGTCACAATGAGAAAATGATCTATTGCATCTTCATTTTAAATTGTGACATGAATGTTCTTTAAATACATTCTTTGACATGAGTATAAAAAAATCAGTAATATCAGCCAAAAATTAATCTATAAGCTTTTGGCTAGAAGAAAAACTCCACCAACTCAGCCCCTGACAGGATAAAAATTACTGAATTAATAATATTTTCTTTGATTTGAATGAATAATTATTTTGTGCCAATGCATAAAAGCTTACATAAATGTTGCACCTATGCTCTTCTTTACTTCATTTGATTATATATATTTTTTCCCCATAAACAAACTTGTCTATGAGGCAAATATGCTTGACTGAATAGTAGCGAATATTTAGATAAGGTACCAATGGCTGGAGGGCAACTGCAATATTCTGCAATTATATGTACAATACACCATGCCTCAGTGGGATTCCTGCTGAGAATGTGCTTTGCATTGTGTAGAAACAACCAAGGACATAATAGAGCCACAAATATTCACATTTGGCAGTTTAATGTTGGAGACTATTTCAGAGGATAGGTTTAAAATAATAGATACCAGTAGACTAAGGGCTCTATGAAGAACCGGAGACAGCTATTTCCTGAGGAACAGAAACCTTTCTGTGCAATTAATGGCATCTGTTACTTCTGCACTACTGGTTCCATATTGTTTCCTCTCCCCAGACCTGAAGGGGAAAAATAAAACCTTTATAGCCAGAATGGAAAAAAAAAAAAAAAAAAAAAAACTTCTTTAGCTTAAGTCAGTAATAGAAAGCTTGCTTATTTCAAGTTCCACGAGGGTTAGCCCTTATGATACAGTAACAAAACAGTAAGTAGCACATATTCAAAGAACAACCTTGTATCTGGGCCATGCAGTGTGTGGCGTTGAGGAAATGGCAGAAAGATTTTAGCCACATTAGAGAGGAAATTAATCCCTTGAAAAAGGCTTGTCTGGACTCTATTATTACTGGTATGAAAGGCACATTTATTGAAAGAAATAAATTGGTTATTACTAGTACACTTAGTGATCAGCACAGACTCAATGTAAAATACAGTTGCTAAACAGAAAACTAGTTCTGCAGAGGGTATGGGATTGATGACTCCGATATAGCTAATGACCTTGAGCACCATTCAAACTTAGTTCAAAGCTCCAAAACTTGTCAGGCACTGCTCTGTTTTTTATTTAATTAACTCTTGACATTCTTCTGTACCATAGTATTAAAGGCAAAAGTAAATATCTTAAGGCTGCTTAAATTTCAACAAACTGTCTTCATTTATTCCAATATACCTTATGGACACCAGATTTAGAAATCTCAGGCAAAATGTGGGAATACCCATATGACATGGAATGTTGAATTTTATTATGACAGCTAGGATTCACTCTGAAGGTGCAGTGATTGCTTATAGTTCAATAACTATCCAAACATCTCTATATGGTGAAGCTATGGTTACCTGTGAAAATTTATTCTAGTTTTCTTTTTCTGATATAACTTCTTTTCTGTCTACCATCTGTCCATTTGTTCTTTTTAAGGTTCAATCAGCTTCAGCTAAAAGTTTTGCTTGAGAGTACCCTTATCTGGTTCCTGAACATACCCCAGAATGCTAGCTTGAATTCCATAATAGCTGCAATTTATGTTAGCCTGACTATCATGGGAGCTGGGCTGAATCTTTAGTGCTGCAGTGAAAGAGAGAAGCTGAAATTACAATTCCTGGGGTGCCAAACCTAATCATTTAGATCTGCTCATTCAGCCAAGTTCTGCTCAAGCAGCCAAGTTCTGCTCATGCAGCCTGACTACAGAATGAAGCTGGCCAAGTAGCAGCCTAGGTCTGGCCCAGGGATTGAGTTAACCTACGTCCCTGAAACAGAACAGAAAATCTTCAGGTTAGGAGTGGAGAAAGAGACATGTCCGAATCTCTATCCTGTTGAAATTGCTCCCAGGGAAGAAGAAAGAAGAGAGATAGGACATTGTAGAAGTGTCAAAGGGCATGTGGCAGTAAGGGGATCTCTGTGGACCACTGAAGAATTAAAGTGGCAGTGTCCCTGTGTGATTACAAAAAGGGGGGGAGGGGGGAAAGGGTGGGGAGTGGGCTGGGGAGGCATAAAGAAAAAAGTGCTGAGATATAGGATCTGCTTAATCAAGTACAAGGTGATGAAAGCCATTTGCTTCTTACACATTGCAAGAAGCATTTCATAAAGGCATACAAAGCCTATAGATGGATCAATGTATTGAAGTGACTATAGTCAATACTGCATTTCATAGCTTTGCAAAGCATATGCTCACGCTTATGTTCATCTCTAGATGCAACGTTGTTACTTCAAATCTCACAATTGCCCCAATCCCAATTATATAAATATGAGTATAATACAACTAACAAATATAGCTTATATCTACAGAGGGGATCTGTAACACTTTTTATCAAGTATATATTTGTATATGAAAGTGAAGGGTTTATATATTGCACAGTGATGCTGGGGGAACTTAAAGACAAATGGGGCAATGAAATGAGGGGATGGTTACACAAAGAAATAAAAGAAATGTAATATGAAGACAATGGATGTGAGGGTGCAGAAGTGGAGGGTTAGGATGAAGGGATAAGGAACACTGGTAGAATGACCATAGGTATAATAAAAAAGATTTAACGGAGTTGTATAGCTCATCTTCTTGTCAATTAACACTTAGTAACTCCATGCTGTCCACCACAGATTAATCTGGATTACAGTTAGCTATACCATGGGTGAAGAGGACAGCCAGTATCAATCCTTGCAGAGCTTATTATATGACATGTGAATAGTATGTGATGCCAGTTGAAGATGGTCATCCAATTCCTAAGGCCAAATGATAATCTAGAGAGCACAGTTTTACATGAAGACAATTTGGGCTTTCCTTGCCTGGTGGCATTAGCTTGGCTCTGTGTTGTCAATATATTGACGTGCTTGAATATCTTCTCATACTTGTCTATCATATTTTTTCATTTCATAGGGCTATCTCAGACTGCCTTTGCCCAAATACTGCAGCAATGATTAACTACCATACCCCACTGTATTTTTCTTACTCCTAAGCAGCCAGTTTGAAGAAATCTTCCCTCAAAATTCCCCCTCCCCCCCCCAAAAAAAAGGAAAAGAAAAGGAAGGCCAACACTAATAAACAGCTGTGTTTGACAATACAGAAAAAAAAAAATCTTTCTTTTTTAAATATGAGCTATTTAAATAAGATGAATTTATATGTAATGTATACCCACAGCATGACACACCCCTTTAAAATCTCTATTGCCATCTTCCACCAAAATCACAGCTTGCATTACTTGTTAACAGGGCTTTTCCACATTGAAGGAGAAAGTATTAAAAACAGCCACTTCTCCTGTAACTACAGAACAAAGACGAAAATAATCTTGCTTTCTTCTTGACAGTAATCCTTTTTAAACTGAGATGAGTGTGTTGGGACTTTAAGCTGCAGTCATATTAATCTTATCGCTATAGTGAGACATATTAACTACCTAGGCAGCAAACATAAATGAGCAGAAAGTTCTGGCTTCATCTTAGTCAAAGCAAATGATTAGTTCCACATTTTCTGTGAAATTTTGATGACGACAGTAAAGTACTGTCACAAATAAATGACATGCAGTGATGCCAGTTTGTACTGAGTCGTCTTTAAAGGAATACTGTCAATTTGAAGGTCTCATTTCTGTGCAATTTTTTAAAATATCCTATTGTTAAATGCCTCTTGGTATCTTGTTAGTACTGTAAGAGATTAGAAAGAGAATAATTCCCTATTCAGTTTTGCTGCAGAGAGTACAAAGTCTTTTTTTTTTTTTTGTATGTATGCATATATATAGTTAGTGACAATGCTGCCTTCTGCTTCTGCCTGTGGTTTTATCTATCTGTGTGTCTCTTTAAAAAGACAGAAGAATACATGAAAATGTAATACCAAAAATATATGAGCTATTGGTCTACCTATTGGTTCCTGACTCTACTAGAGAATGCATCTGATATGAATCAACTTGGGGTCCGGGTCCGGCATCATGGATTCCATGGATTGTTTGTGCATTTTATATTAGATAGCTGGGAAGGAAAGAAAATAATAAAAAAAAAAAAGCAAAAAAAAAAAAAAAAGCTGATGTTGGGACAAATGTTTTGGTCTCCTGTCTGCTAGCTGGCTCTCCTAACCACTTAGCTATGGAGTCAAGTTTCCAGCTGTTTGTCCTCCTTTTGTCTGTCAGGCTCTTTTGTTGCCTCTCATATAGGGGTTGAGATTGAAGAGAAGATGAAGCAGGTGCTTAAGCCTACAAATAATAAGCTTCTAGAAGCTATTTTACCTTTCAGGCTAAAAAAGTCTGAAGTCCCAAATCTCTTAACTTGTGGTTTGGAGATTTTATCTTTGGATTTTAAGCAAAAAGTGCTATCAACATCTCCTCCTTTTCTGGTACTTTTAAAATAAATGGTTGTGGTACTGTATCAGATAATGAATTTAATTAAGCCAGTATGAGATAGGCATGTAAAACCTATTAAATATAGGTAACAAATGTAGCAAATACTGCATCCATCAAGGGACTTAAAGTCTGGGATAATTGTGAATGGGCTTTAAAAGAAATAGGTGCAGAATAGTTAATGTGACTCTTAGGTATCTACAGCAGCAGAAAAGTAAGCAAATACTGTAGCAGAAGTGGAAAAGAAAGTCTCAAGTAGTTACATAAGCCTTGTGAACTTTTTTTTTTTTTTTTTTTTTTTCTCTTGGATTTAATTAACAAAAATCCAGCTTTAAACTCTATTGAAAACATAGCCAATTAGTTTTTTGATTGCTTTGGCTGACTAGGTATGTTCCTGGGCTAAATTTTTAACTACATTACTGTGTTTGGACTGCTTTCACCCGTTGTAGGAAAATATAGGAAAATATAATGTTGATTTTATAATCTTCTCAGAGCCTTTAATGAAGAGGTGTGACTCCAGGCTATGATATGGTCAAAGCTCATAAAACTGTTCAGGTCAACTCTTGGGTATTCCTTTGCAATTGCGAGTTCATCTTCTAGACATGTAAGTCAATCTGACATGCTCAACTAGAACAGAGTTTTGCAGCTGAAACAGAACTTCAATGTTACCTTACCTCTTTAGAATCAGGAATTATGGGCAGAGCAGCAAAGAACTGTCAGTTTCTGATTGATTGATAGCCAGATTCCCCCTAGAGACTTTTGGTTCATGTATCTTAAACATACAATACATTTGAATGGATGGACACGTCCTTTGTCGGACAGGCTGGGGGAATAATAAAGGCAAAATAAAGGCAACCTCAGTAGTTCTATTTATTGGCCAATTCATATTTGTTAGAATCATATCCTAAATTGCCATGAGGAGCTGTGAAATGGGAACTTTGGTTGGGAAAAGTGCTGAGAAGAATCTACCTACATATTACTGTTGAACAGTGGTCTCACAACTGGAATACAAAGATCCTGAATAGGGAAAATGAGATCTCCAGTGTGACACAATAATAAAAAAAAAAAGTGGGTAAGCAAATCTCCACACTGTACAAAACTAGATCCCAAGGATGTCTTTTTCATTTCTTCCTTGCTAAGGTGTTCATGCATGTCTGCTCCCTGTTCTTCTCCAGGCTGCCTGTGCCATCTCCCTGTGCTTGCTCTGCATTTTCACTGTGCTCTTTTTTTCTTCCCGCACATCTCACTGCAAATTTAAGAAGTCATCCAGCCACTTAGGAATTTCTAAACTCTCCCAGAGAAAGAGCAATCCCTGCCTGCTGGGTTTTCATTTGACCCTCCCTGGTAACAAGCTTCCTTCTCCATTGCCTTCCCTCTCTTAACCAAATAAAACAGGGCATACACTATCACGTACCAGGCAGAGAACAAACAAATAAATCACTCACTGTAAACTGTTACACTATATTATAGTGTCAATATAGTATAGTTGGCCAGTGTCAATCCCACCACTCAGTGAGAAAGAATATGCCCTCTGCAAATAACCTGCTGCCAGTTGGAGAACTCACATTTTTTGGTACCTTAAAAGTGATGAACTCTGAGACCTTCAAAGGCTAAACCACTAATCTCCGGTCTCTTAAATAGGGGTACTTGTCCCCACAAAGCCATAATTGCCCCAGCACACTATAGGATCATTTATTTTAAGGAAGATTTCTACTGTGCTGTTATTTTGCTAAAAGGCATTTGGCGTAAATTGTCACTAAGTTTCCTTCTTTCATCCCCTTTGGCTCTACACATCTTTTGCACATCTAAATAATGATTTTTCTCTTTTGATTGTGATAATTTTTAACTTTCAAAATTAAAAACAAAAACAAAAAAAAAAAACTAAAAGAGCAAATAGCCCTGTCTTCAAAATACTCTGCTTTTATCTGTTTGTGGTACAAGGTTATTTAAACGTATGTCTTTGACTGTGTTACTTAATGGTAGAGCCATTATTATTTCCTTCCCTTTCAGTTGATGCACATATTCAGTTAAAAATCAATTGTGTGCCACATCCACAAACATACCCTCAGTCTTATTTCCTCTCTTTTATATTTTCCACTCTTTGCTGGGATAGTTAAACTTCCATTAAAACCACTCAGGACATCTAACATTATTTTTTTTCTTTAAGTCCCATCATTTCACAGTCCAATTGCCATTTGTGGCAAGATGACCTCCTACATAGCATTGATAGAGCTTTTTATCCTGCAAGGTTCTAACCTCAATCTATAATGTCCTTTCACTCTTAATTTCATAAACAGTTTTGATAGCTGTCTCCAGTACAGCTCCAAAGGCTTTTTCTTTGAAAGTTATTTTAAGAATTGATAGTTATAAATTGTTCATGTTAGCAGGTTTGGAATCCACATATCTATGTCTATGTTTATTCATGTATATGACACTTGTCACAGGGAGTATTAAAATACAATGCTGAATCTAAATGTCATTAAAGTTTGCTAAGAATGAGAGACGGATTTTGTAAGTAGCTACAATTTTTTTTAAATCAAAGGCTGATATTAATATGTGCAGTGTTACTGGTGATACGGAACGATGTTTACTGAATAATGAATAAAAGTACAGCTGCTCCCTACAGTGAATTTCTGTTATGTACACAGCTACAATGCAGAGCAACAGATTCAGCTAATTGCCAATGTGTCATAAATGCAAAAGGACAGGTAAAAAAAAGAGTCCATAAAGATTTGATGACTGACAAGACTTAAACCTACTGTTACTATTTTTTAGATCATTTTTTGTCTTGCAGTTCTTCAAAAATATGATTCCTTCTTACCATTTAAAGTGAATATCCAGGTTTAGTCATCAATGTAGATTTCGTTTAAGTCTGTGGGGGTTTGTTTGTTTTTACATTTTTAACTTCTGTGACTGACATTTATTTATACTTTTTTTTTTTTTTTTTCTGAATATCAAGTATTTATATACAGGCACTTTATAAATCCTGCAATAGAACTTACTTGTCCTTAAACAGCTGCTCATATATTCCAAATTTAGCTGTGTTATATAGCTCGTCTCCATTTCAAGTGTGTACACTGTATCTCTTCTCCCCAGGAAAGTACTTTACATTTTTATGTGCCTACCTTTCTCCTTTTTCTGGTGTAATGATGTTCATCTGTTTTTCCCCTTAAACTTAAGTTTAAACTTCTTTTTACTTCTTCTGTTTCTCTCAATAGTCACAATTCCCTTTCCTTTGTCTTATGACTTATAGGGTTCTCATGTACCCTATTTTTTTTTTTTCTTGCCCAGCTTTTGGCAAAGCAAGCAACTAAGTTTCTGCTACTATATATGGCTTTGAAGGCAATAGAGAGATAATAATATTAGGTAGAGTGTCCTGCCACTTTTATTATTATTGTTATTATTTCACCTAAGTTTATTCTAACCTTTATTCTCTGTCTTCAGTTCAAAACTGAAAAGGTTATTTATAAATTAAGTGGTGCCATATTTAAAAGCATTCCCTTGTTTCCTTGCTTTACTGAATCCATATAAGAGGTATTTATATGACAATGTCCCTCTAATTTCTGTAAATGAATCATTTAGAAATTATTACTTAAAATGAAGATACCAAAATCTGATTCCATACACTATGAAAGCCCATTTTTCCTCATCTGGTGTATTTTCTGCTAGTTCATGGCATTAGTCCCCTAAAGTCATCTCTAATATAATATAATATAATCTTTCTTCACTCCAGCAAATAGACCTGTTGTTATCACATATTTGCTTTAGATAATCTTTTAAACATATGTGTCATTCATTTTTCTTTAGTTGAATCCCTGGAGGGAACTGGGCACCTCCAGAGACAGTTCAGTTAGGGAGGCAGAAATGCATTTTCTCCTATAAATGATTATAGAGTGTAAGGAAACTGAACTTCTAATTTAAGCATCTCTGTCAATAGCTTAAGCTGATAGCTGAGCAAGATGAAGCTCAATCCAAAAGCCAAACCCAGGCATTCCTCAAAAGCTTCATTCAGACACTACTCACAGCTCTGTCTCTGCTAAAGACTACAAGTCTCCAGATGCACTCACAAGGAAAAAATTAAGGGGTATAAAAACTCAGGCTTTCCTCCCTCCTCTTCCCAGTGAATCCATACCCTCATAACTCATTAACATTTGTCCACAGTTTAACTGCCAGACTAACCATAAGCTATAAGAGAAAGGCTGTAAATTATGTGGACATTGTTCGCTACACCACCAAAGTTACAGCAAAGCCCCACTGAAGTGCTACACTAACCTGTATTTGATTTCCTTTGCTTTCTAACCTTCAACATGTAAAAGAAGAAATTAAAAGCAAGGGAGAAGTTTGTGTTTGGTCTATGCCTATTGACTTTCCTTCCGAATGCCATTTTTTCTTCTGAGAAACAAGAAAGAAAAAAAGTATTAGATTTTCATTAGGTAAAGTGATCATTGATTAATTTTTCAGCAAGTATATAAGCTACTTTCCAAGTAGCAATGCTTTTCTGAGTTTTGGAGTATCAATATGTTTACATGAGAATACAGATTCTATGCAATATGCAGCTATATTATATATATATATATATGCATATAAAACAATATACTATGTGAATATCTTATGCAAGTGAATAGCTTTATTAGCCCCAAAATTCACTATTGAACACTAAAAGAATTAGTTCTCCACAATGATATCTGCCTGTCCAACCTCCTTTATATATATAAGGAAGACACCTGTTTAAACCAGGATAACAATCTTTACTTTATTCACTTGTTTTTAATTTGACTTTTTTATTTCACTCAAAGACATTATTTCTTAAAATGCATTGTTTACTATTTTATTATTACTGATGTTATTTTTTAATTGTTTCCTGAAACTGTAAAAAATAAATAAATAAATAAATAAATGCTGTGATTTTACTTAGTGTTAGATATGTATGATTTTCACTTAGAACACGTGGGTATCTTTTACTTCCTCTAAGACACAGAAAAGAAGCAGCTGACAGTTGCAGTCGAAGCAAAAAGCATCTATAATTTATTTCTGTGACCTCCAAACAACCATAATAAAAGATTTAACAATTTAACATTCAACAGAATTCTTGTCTGTTTGCCTAAGTGTGGCTGTGTTCTCCCCGTCTCTGTCAGACTTGATTCCAGGTGCAGCTATTCATCAATTACTCTCATCTGAGTAAGAAGAATTGTGTGCAGCCTCAGCAAGTAGTGTCTCTCAACCATTTATATTTCTGGACATGTTCAGAAATAGAAGTTTCTTTGATAGCAAGTAAAGAATATATTCCTGTAAAAATCACATGATTCTAAATGCCATCAATGCACATGTGGAGATTAATAAACCATGTATATTTGGCAAAGCTAAATCAAGAAAAAAAAAAAAATGGGGGGGCGCGGGCGGAGGGGGAATGGGTGAGTAAGCTGTGTTGTTTTTTTGTTTGTTTGTTTTTTAAAGAACACTTTTCTTTTATTCCTCCGTACCCAAGATTTTCACTTGTCTTTTCTGAAGTCCAGAAAAATCAAAATACAAGACAAAGACATTTTGTTCTGAAAGGATCATAGTTGAATACATCCTTCACAATTTCCTTTCATTTTATTAATTTTGTGACATTGGTAGGTATTGCATAGTAAAATTAAGTGTTTGGGGAAAAAAAAAAATCCAAGCAAGCTTTCTGTTTTATGTTCGTAATAATTTTTTAATTGCTAGAGATGAGAGTTTTCCCAGTACTAAAGGAAAAAATCAATTAAAACTAATAAAGAGAGAGGGAGAGTTTGAGCCTGTGTTTGAACAGTGAAGAACCCTTGTAGCTTCCTAGCATTCTGAATTTGAAATAAGATGAGAAGGAGGCTTATGTGACTGACTACTTGTACATGCTGCTAAGGCTAGAGACTTTCCTCAACATGCAGTTAATGGAGCATTTCAGTCTGTGCAGTAAGTTAATACATAAATAAATAAAAACACCACCTTTATAAATTTTCACATAGGAAAATGTTACCATGTTACCAAATGTCACCACCATATTTTTAATGCAGTGAGATGTTCATTAAAATATTGAAGTGTCTGCTTAAAAACAGTGTTTGTAGACAGAGGTTAAAAACTAATTCTAGAGGGTGAAATAGGAAATAAGAGACTATTCATTATTATTCTGCAGGGAGAATTTCAATTCAGCAAGAAAAATAGTTCTTCTATTAAAAATTGTATTTTCTAAAAGAAAAACCCCAAACCTTTTTACAGTTTTAAAAAAAAAAAAAAAAAAAAAAAAAAAGTACTATTATATTAGTTTTCTTGCATAATAGGCATGTTATACTGGAAACACAAAATTATATATTTTTCTTTGGAGAAAGTATTCCTTTTTCCAAAAAATATATTTATATACTTTTTTCAATAACTTATTTCCTACCTACTGATCCTGCAAAGGTAAGAAAACAATGCAATTAATAAAAGTGACACTAATTATTTTTAATTAAAAATAAATAAATTCAAAAGGCATAGAACTGTTTTATTGCTTGAATGTGACCTAAAATAATATGGGTGAAGTCACCAGAATTAATGAATAGGTTTCCTTTCTTTACTGGACATTACTAGATATCTCCACTTGTTAAGATGAATTCTACATTATATTGTTAATGAAAAGACCTACTGGGCAGGTTGTTCAGTACACTATAAAGGTAAGTGGTGGAAAGGTCAAGTTTAGAGAAACTTCTGCCATGCTCATGGATCTATTTCCACTCTGATGAACATTTCTCCCACATCCTATAATACATCAGGGTAAATAGAGACTTGTTAAAAGCAATAATAATATTTGAAAGAAAGTCCTGGCTTTATTTCTTGAAACATCCATGACTCAGAAACTATTAGAAATGTAGTTTTGATTGTGCCTCTCAGCCAAAGCTTCCACTTCTTTAAATGAAAGAACTTTTCAG
Source organism: Heteronetta atricapilla (assembly GCA_011075105.1). NCBI lineage: Eukaryota > Metazoa > Chordata > Aves > Anseriformes > Anatidae > Heteronetta > Heteronetta atricapilla. Next base: position 194,106,536 of record CM021731.1, read on the forward strand.
TTGTCTATTTCTAACTGAGCTATTGTACAAGGCACTGAAATATGTGGTACACCCTGCAGATATTAATGTAAGTAACTGCATGGGAAAGCATAACAAAGAAATAAATATGTATAAGAATTTTCTTTCTTTCTTTCTTTCTTTCTTTCTTTCTTTCTTTCTTTCTTTCTTCCTTCCTTCCTTCCTTCCTTCCTTCCTTCCTTCCTTTCTCTCTCTCTCTTTCTTCCTTCCTTCCTTCCTTTCTTTTTCTCTCTCTCTCCTTCCTTCCTTCCTTCATTTTTCTTTCTCTTTCTTTCTCTTTCTTTCTTTTTCTTTTTCTTCCTTCATTCTTTCCTTCCTTCCTTCCCTCCTTCCTTCCTCCTCTGAGAGAATTTATAATCACATTATAGATAAAGCACAATGATTTATTGAATAATAAAGAATAATAAAATGTTTTAATCTAAAGAGCTGATACCTTTTCTGATATTTGTATTTTTATATTTACATTTGGTGTATGTATATACCTCTAGCTGATATTTCAAAGTCTAAAATAAGTCAGACAACTTGTCCCCTGGAAGTGCCACATTCTCTCATTTTCTTCAGCTCTTCTAAAAGAAAGTCTAGATGAACACCTTTGCTGTCTAAAATTAGGTGAGATAAATGATACGTCTCTAGCTTCTGAGAATATCTTGCCAATTTAACGATGTCTAGATGAACAAATATTTTATATCATCCTATTAAAAATATTTTAAAGTTCCTAAAAGTTAATATAATTTCCTTCTTTAGTCACGTCAGACAACACCATTACTGTGTAGCTGTCAAAATCAAGTTGGAAAATGCATTAGTTAGCTTTTCTTGGCTTCTGTAGCCCGTAACTCTTTGGCAGTGGTACTAAAAGTTAATTTTAATCAGTACTAAATTGTTATATTTAGATGGTTATATTTAGATGGAAATAGAAAAATAATCCAGTAATTTGAGCAAATACCAAATACTCAGAAAACATGAACACTAAAAAATATAGTTGCATAATATGTGATGCTGCATTATATATTTTCAACAGAAACACAAAGCATCCAGAAAGAAAGAGAGAGAGAGAGAGAAAAAGAAAGAAAGAAAGAAAGAAAGAAAGAAAGAAAGAAAGAAAGAAA